>SJYA01002623.1:1873226-1904329 GCA_006410615.1 Neotragus moschatus | reverse complement strand
CTTTGGAAGGAATGATGCTGAAGCTGAAGCTCCAGTACTTTGGCCACCTCATGCGAAGAGTTGACTCTTTGGAAAAGACTCTGATGCTGGGAGGGATTGGGGGCAGGGGGAAAAGGGGAGACCGAGGATGAGATGGCTGGATGGCATCACAGACTCGATGGACATGAGTCTGAGTGAACTCCGGGAGTTGGTGATGGACAGGGAGGCCTGGCGTGCTGTGATTCATGGAGTCACAAAGAGTCGGACATGACTGAGCAACTGAACTGAACTGAAGTCGGTCTTAAAGCCCAGCTCACATAGTCTGAAATCCAGGTCAATCTATTGAGTGAAACTGTGATGAACACACGTTCTCTCATGAACAATAAGTTTAGGTTAGATTTTAACCTATGCAACCCCCAAGTTCTGTCTGAAATCAGCCATGCAAACAAGTAGCTGTCCCATCCCTAGACAACTAACTTCCCAGGCATTAGTGAAAGACCAGCAAAGAGGTCAAGACAGGAAAGCCCCAAGTCAAGGGTGGGAAGTGGACTGACACACATGCACTCCTAGGATTTCAGTACCTTTCTCAGAATTTGTTCAACCTGAAATAATACCTCTTCGTCCAACAATATTTCATATCTAATGCCTGTGATCCTAGGCAGGTATGCAGAAGGAAGAAGCCAGAGAGGAACTTAGAGGTAATGCAAACAAGACTGAAGGAGTGGGCAGCCTGAAGTCACACTGAAAGTTATGAGCCAGGGCTGGGATGCAAACACTCAGCTTCCATGTAGCTGAGATTAGGTGTATAAGGCCCCCAGTTTTATTGGAATAATGAATACTCAAAGTTCAAATACTTCTGCTTTGGGGTAGTTGGTAACAAGTTCTCTAGTACTCAAAAGGGGAAGAGAATGTGTTTTTATGTAAAATCAGTACCAGCAACTGTAACTAATAAGCCCTAAAACAGATTTCTCCAATAGAGTTTGTTTCTTGCTGATATGAGAGCCAAAACAGATGTTTCTAACCTGGGGGAGGTGCTCCTTCAAGCAACATTCAGGATTCCTTCATCCTGTGGCTCCACTCTCTTCCACCTATGACACCAAGTAGCGGAAGGGGATCCAGCAGGTAGTCATGCATGTGGGGTTTCTGGGTCAGGATGGGAGATGGTACAAATCACTTCCACCCACATCCTTCACAAGACCACACCCAACTGCAAGGGAGTCATGCTTTGACCTGGGAAGAATAAGAAATGTTTTTTACTGACCCAAGAAAGGAATGTGATTTTCAGAGTAGATGAACTTTAAAAATTATAATTGTTTCCTTGATTATCCTATAGAATGACCTCATTACTTTTTCTTTTCCAGTTAAACCTGAGGCTCCTTTTGACGTCAGAGTCGTCTATCGTGAAGGAGCAAATGACTTTGTGGTGACATTTAATACATCACACTTGCAGAAGAAGTATGTGAAAGTATTAATACATGAGGTAGCCTACCGTCAGGAAAAAAATGAAAATAATTGGATGGTATGTAGGTCAACTACATTTATGCATTGTAAAATTCACGCAGATGTGTATGAAAGTATCTTAATAAGTAATGTAAAAAGTATATAAAAACTACAAAATATATAAAACTATAAAATATAAACTTCTTAATGCTACGTGTTTCATAATCTCAGAGGTACCTTTACCTGAGAAAGGTCCCTATAAATTTTATGCTTGAAATGAACCTTTTATTTAAAAAGTCTCCCCAAAGTGTAAAAGGTTTAGGCTTCATGAACCTGGATCTTCTCTGGCGCATTCTTGCCCTAGCTCTCATTTTTTTCCTTGCCCTATTTTTTGTCTTTATAATGTTTCTTAATGATTAACCATTATAGATTGAGACCAAACCCATCCTCTCTATCTGGGAGTCTGAAAAAGACTCACATTTAGCACAACTCTCACAGGCAAACCAGGCAAAAAGAAAGAAAGAAAGACAAGTCACCACGTTGTAGCCACGATCTGGTTTGATGGAGTTGTGGAAACAGCCTGAAGTAAGTAGGAGAGGAGATGAAATATGTCCTTCAACTTTTTTCAAGTCTGAGTTCTTAAATCCTTGAAGTAACCGCTGAATTTTCATCCTCTTAAGCGGGAGGGTTATTTAGACACCATGAGTCGCTGCAGTTGGAATGGTCTGACTGGCTCCACAATCTGTATTGAGGAGAAAATGGAAGAGAATTAGAAGGTCTCAGGGCTTTCAGGTTCCTCTAAAGTCACTAGCTTAACTTTCATCCTTTTTTGTACCACACTAACAGAAGACCGATAACAGTTGCTTTCTCAGGGGGAGAGATCCTACTTATCCATACTATTTTCTTTTCTCAGGCCACGATCAGTCTTTTGTGTTTGCAATTTGCTGCTATAAACTACTTACATAAGTGTAATGCCCAGCCCAGGCCTCCTTCTACCTCCATTGACACATACACACACAAACTAGTAGGAGCCCTTGAGCCTGTCCTCTTCTGGTGTTTATCTGAAAATTGTATCTGTGGGAAAGCAGAGAAAGGAATAATTCTGAATAAATGGTACCGGGACAATCAGTTAACTGGGAAAAATTAAGNCTCCTTCTACCTCCATTGATACATACACACACAAACTAGTAGGAGCCCTTGAGCCTGTCCTCTTCTGGTGTTTATCTGAAAATTGTATCTGTGGGAAAGCAGAGAAAGGAATAATTCTGAATAAATGGTACCGGGACAATCAGTTAACTGGGAAAAATTAAGTTTAATGCTTAACTTGCCCCATATAACAAAAAAATTAAAATACAAGATGATTTAAAGAAATTATGTAAACGCAAAACTCCAAACAGGCTAAAAAATTTACAGATAAATGTCTACATAATCCTAAGATGAAGAATATTCTGAGCATAAAAGCAGTAAAAGAAAGCATAACATGGAAACATGTAACTACATAAAAATAAGTCTTTATAAATATCAGCGCATATAATAATCAAAATTGTAAAGCAAATTAGAAATTAGGTTTCAATTACCATGCATACAACTGACAGATGGTTAATATTCTTAAAAATATAAAGATGTCTTATAAAATACCAAGAAAAGGACAAATAAGGATGATAGAAAAATCAGTATGGAAATGTCTCATGAAATAGGAAATATATAATTTAAATCAGTATAAAAAAATTAACAATCCAATAAATACAAAAGTAAATGACAATGGGTATTACTTTGTCCCCATCAAATTGATAGAGCACTTTTTCCTCTTAAGGGTGATAGGTGGTGTTGGAAAGACTGTGTCTCTGTATTTGTTCATGATGAAAAATGACATCTCTCCAGAAGAAAATGATTTTTGCTCACTAATCTTACCATTCCCTTTCATCTCTCCTTGGGATGTGAAAAAGGAGAGAAAGAAAAAGAAGATACTGGAATGTAGAAAGTAAGGTGGGAGCCTGGGAGTGACATACCCCAGTGGGAGAGTCCAACTCACCTGAATAAAGATAGAGACCCATTGCCTCACTGCCCTCTTTGATCACCTGCAGCATCGTTTGTGAGCTCACACGCTCCCTCTCCCCCAGTTCTGCTGCTGACCCCGCCACATCAGAGCCCCTTTGTCTAACTAATGTGAGACAGCCTCAAGAGAGTGCCCACATGACAAAAGACACTCAGCTCAAAATGATTTGGGAGACATGGCCAGCGCCTCTTTTTCCACCTAAAAAATGTAGTGCCTTTTTTGCTCTCCAGCGTGTGAATTTAACCAGTACCAAGCTGACACTTCTACAGAGAAAACTGCAACCCAATGCCATGTATGAGATTAAAGTTCGGTCCATCCCTTACGCCAACTATTTTGAAGGCTTCTGGAGTGAATGGAGTCCAAGTTTCCACTTTAGAACTCCGGAGGCCAATGGCACAGGTGAGATGTGACTGGAACTTGTTCCCCCTGGTACTTCACCTCAAAGTGTGTGAGTGACAGTGAGAGCCAGAAATATGAAACAAGCCTGCAAGTCAGGGCTCCCAGAGGGCATTCTTACACTTTCTTTGAAAAATGACTTGCCATCTTTGCCCCTTTGTGAAGAATGTAGACAGAGTAGGAGTAAGACTGTTAGTAGCTGCTCAGCTGATACAGGCTATCAAGACTCTACTGTCCCTAGGAGCTCCTGGGAGTCTCTTGTTCTGAACAAAACCACCACCACTGCCTCTAGTTTTACCAGTTCAGACGGGGATCCCAGTGCCCCATATCTCTAAGGTCCTTCTAGGGAATACCTTTGCAGATGGCAGATGGGTAGGCTGACGTGGCTTTCCCATGCCTGTTTTTCTAGAAGAACGAAGATATCCCAGGGGTCCAAGAATTAAGAACATCCACAAGAACCAAAGAACACAGCTCAGGCAGACCACTGGGGACCCAAAGCACCACCCCCCCTCCATATACTTTCCCTTTGGGGAATGAGCAGAACTACTCTGCCTTGCCTCCTCTCATCACCCTGGGAATTGCTGAGGCCACTGTAGGGAAGAGAATCCCCTTATTATCTCTTGCTTGTAGCTTCTTTCTCATGGTGGTGGGAGTCAGGCAGGGGGTGCTGCTATCTTTAATACTGAGTCCCTTTTAAATTTCAAGTAACAGCTGTTCTGGACCTGGTCACCTAAGTCAGTGCTGAAACTGTGTACAAGCCCCTGTGTCCTTGTCTTTTGAAGTAAAAGACTGACTCAAGAGTTAACAATTGGCACATGTAAAGTTGTAGAAACATAAAATAGCTGTCGGGCTGGGATGTGCATGAACGCTCAGTCGTGTCCCACTCTTCGTGAACCTATGGACTGTAGCCTGCCAGGTGCCTCTGTCCATAGGATTTTCCAGGCAAGAATACTAGAGTGGGTAGCCAACTCTAGTTGGGAATATTCCCAACACAGGGATTGAACCCATGTCTCCTGCATTGGCAGGCAGATTTTTTTACCACTGAGCCGCCTGGGAAGCCACTAGACTGGTGAACTGGAAACTATTTAGGTTACAAATCCACCACACAGCAGAATTAGCAACTCACAGTTTCCTGAAAGATACAGATAAAGACTTCACACACATTCCCAAGTTGTTTTTAACAGGAAACAGACCTCTCCACCAGATGAAAACTGCCAACCTCCAGAACATAGATCCTAGACTGATTGGAACCCGAAAGTTGATGATGCTGACTCCCCATTACCTCATCAGCAACCAATCAGAAGAATGTCCACAGGCTGATCATGCTCTGCTCTTTTGAATACTATAAGACTTATTCTCCCACCCAAGGCAGGTCACATAGTCTTGAGGGCATTAGCCCACTGTGACCCCCTTTGCCTGGCAAAACAGTAAAATCTATCTTTTCTAATTCACCCAAAACACTGTCTACATATTTCTATTCAGCACCAGTAAACAGAGGCTGAATTTCGGCAACAGTGCCACTCACTGAAGCTAAAATTCCCCCATAAAAGCTAGTACATCATCCTCTTTACTGAAAAGCAACTTTTAAGAAATATTAAATGGGCTCAGGTTATTCAATAAACTCAAAGCATCCTGAAAGTCTTCCCCATCACATGCTTAACGACTACTAACCAAGATCTGTCCTTGCTTTCCAGGGGAGACGGATCCTGTGTTACTAACTATCAGCATTCTGAGCTTCTTCTCTGTGATGCTGATGGTCACTCTGGCCTGTGTGTTATGGAAAAAAAGGTAAATTTCTTTTACTAATCAAGAGAGTGGTTATGGTTATTTGGGATTCCAGACAGAGCTCCAATCCTATTTATGGATAAGAAATCTACAAAGGGAGATAAGGTATTTCAGGAATTACAGTGCTCATCCTCGTCCTCAAGCACTGGTGATTTCCATAGTTAATTTCACAAGAGGTAAAAATATAGAAACTGAACACAAGACAAGCCCTCCCCTCAAACCTTTCCACGAAAGTGTCCTAAGAGACTAAGAGGCATCCCTCCAGAATGCTTGTGCAAATGAAGGCACCCTGGGAAATGCAGATGTTTTTGAAGTCTTCAGCACACAAACTCAATGCCCTTTTGCCTTCTGCCCCATGAGAAGGCCATGCTTGTTTCATCATTTAGACATGACCCGTCAGGTTATTAATATCTTAGCAAGATGTCCTCAGAGTGTCACACAACCCCAAGATACTCCAGTTTGGAAAGTACCAACCTAAAGCAATTTCCCTGGGCAACTTAGAAAATATGTTTCTCTTCCATCAAAATCAGCACAAAGGAGTTGCTGCCAGTGAAGAGAAGAGTAAAATGACAATGCGTATTCTGGGAAATAGATGAAGCCAGTTATACTTTCATAGCTATGCCATTGCCAAGCCTCATTGTCCTTTTTCTCTGGGGCTCGTTCCCAGGGGTATATCATTGTTGTCTTGTTCATAAGACCATGGTCTCTGGTCCAACCTCTCCATAGACCAATGCGACACTGAGACCCAGAGAAGGCAGGTCACTTGTCCAAGGTCATCCACCTAGTGTGGCAGAGCCAAGGGAGACAATCTGCTCTTCTGACTGCTAGCTCAGAATAAGTGGGAAGATTTATGTGTCTGCTCCCTACTCCTTCATTTCATTGTCAATGTCCTCTTATTTCAGAATTAAGCCTATCATATGGCCCAGTCTCCCTGATCATAAGAAGACTCTGGAACAACTGTGCAAGAAACCAAAAAAAGTGAGTGCTTCTGGTACTTCTGTCACTCTGTCAAAGGCATCCCAATAGCCAAGAATGACATTGTAGGATGCGGACAGGCTGAACCTCAAGTGCTGGTCTTTTGTGCATCACATAACTAGGGTCCCTCAGTTGATGCCAGTGGCAGGTTTCTGGAAGTAGGAAGCTAAAATGCAATACAAGTCTCAGAATTTCCTGGGCCTCCCCAGGGGTGGAGGGAGTGGCAAGTGGTCACTTTAGATGCTGAAATGTCACAGCACCTCCAGAGGCAGAGTCAGCTAGAACGTGGGTAGTTCTCTGACATTCCCTGTAAAGCCTTGTCAGAAAGTTCTTTAGCTCTTTGTCTGAACAGATCATTTGGTAATATATCTGTCTGGTGCAGTCTTAATGTCTTCTCTCTTTTCTGATGCAGAATTTGAATGTGAGTTTCAATCCTGAAAGTTTCCTGGACTGCCAGATTCATAAGGTGGATGGCATTCAAGCTAGAGATGAAGCAGAAGGCTTCCTGCAAGACCCTCTTCCTCCACAGCTAGAGGAGAGTGATAAGCAGAGGTTCAGATGTGGGATGCAGGGTCCCAGCTGGCCCTCCGAGCAAGCAGGCATTACCCCTAAAATTTTCAGAGGAGAGTCACCATTCAGATGCCTGGCTGGGAGTGCCAGTGTGTGTGATGCCCCTGGGCTCCCCTCCTCCAGGTCTCCTAATGGCAGGGAAAGTGGCAAGAGCAGACCTCTAGTGTACCAGGACCTGCTCCTCGGACCTGGAACTACAAACAGTTCCCTGCCCCCTCCGTTTCCATTCCAACCCGGAATCCTGACATTGAACCCTGTTGCCCAGGGGCAGCCCATCCTCACTTCCTTGGGATCAAGTCAAGAAGAAGCCTATGTCACCATGTCCAGCTTCTACCAAAACCAGTGAGTTGTAAGAAACCCAAGATCAGAATCATCATGATGAACAAAGATGACTGAGTCCCACTGTCCCCCACAGCACAACAAACAAATTGAATGCGGCCCCTCTATGTGGTCACAGGATTCTGAAGCAGCACTTCTGTGGCAGGAGGCAGGAGACAGGGGCATTCTGTTTCAAGCAACAAAATGATTCATTTCTTTCAGAAAGGAAAAAAGGGAAAGACAGGATGGAGGAAATGACAGAGGGTTGGGGAGGACAGAAAGGGAGCAAGGGAAGAAAGAGGGAAAGGAGGACAGAGTGTTGGATACAGTGATCAGGACTCACTGTGTCCCCAGTGCTGTCCCACACGCTCTGCACATCTTGTCTCGCTGCGTCTTCACAGTAATCCTGGGAGGTAGGCTCAGTTAGCATCATTTCCAGTGTCACAGATGATGAAACTGTGGCTTAAATTAATCTGTCCGTGTTCCCGACTCAGAAAGAGGTAGCATCAAGATTTGCTGCCCAGAAGTCTAACTGGAGTCTCTTCCAAGTCACATGCCTTCCTCAGTCAGGGACTGTCCTACTCTCCAGTGCCAAACTTCACCTAGACCCTGGTCACTCTATAATGTACTTGTCTCCAGCCTCTTTGGCACTAGAAACCAGATTCGTGGAAGACAGTTTGTCCAAGGATGATGCAGTGGGGGGTGGGAATGGTTTCAGGATGATTCAAGTGCATTGCATTTATTTTGCACTTTATTTCTGTTATGATCACATCAGCTCCACTTCAGATCATCAGGCATTAGATTATGGAAGTCGGGGACCCCTGCATTGTCCAAACTGGGTCAATTTTGCAAGTGAAAAGGAAAGCTATAAGTTATCACTCCAGGACAATAATTGTAAACTGAAATGTCCTAGGAAAATGGGGACCTGTCAGCTACAAGGAAGATGGTGAGGAGGAATGGTCTCATGACGTATGAAGCACCACAACTGGCCATGTCTACAAAAAGCTACAAAGCCCATTTGATTCCATTTTTCTTAACAAGTGCTTAAAGGAGAATCAACTAGAAGCCCAGAATTTCTGTTGTTACTTACTGTTAGGACCTTCTTGCTCCTCCCACCCAATGGCCTCCCTTGAAAATGGAAGAACCTCTTACTGACTCTGGACACTGGTGTGTTTGAGCAACGAACCAGAGCAAACTCTCCTCTGTGTGTAGAGACTCCCCAACCCAAATACATCTGCTGTCCCCAATTTCTACTGGTATGAATGCTGCCAAAAACTTCAGGGAGAAGGAATTACAAGCCCATGCTGCACATGAGCCAATTGTGGCCATGTTCTTGAAGGTTTAGAGAATATATGATGTGTGTCCTCTTGCATTTCTTGGTCCAGATAAATAATTAGAGACTGTCTCAAGCCAAGTCAAGACAACAGAGCACTCTCAGCTCAGGGGAGTACAGTTGATCCCTTTTAATAGATCCCCAGACCACCCCCAACACAACCCTGACTCTGGGTGTACACAGACCAAGGACACCGGTCTAAGATCAGTGTTGTTTTTTGGGAGTTGGTCCTTGTTGTTGTTGTTGTTTACATTTTGCATTTTTTCTTTGTACTGTTTTTAGTTTGTTTGGGTAGGAGACTAAGTGTTTTTAATTTTTTTTAATTTTTGTGTTGGTTTTATTTTGTGATGTCTCTGAAGGGAGTTCCTCAAAGTGCCTTCCAAGGCCTTTTCTCTAAATCAGTAGTAATGACTATAGTCCCATAATCGCTTAGATGTGCTCAGTGCTTTTGTGATTTTTCAAAGCACTTCCATAAGCATTATCCATTTAGTTTTCTTGGTATGTATTTATGGAAATCTTGCTCTGTGCCAGCCACAGTGGTCAAAGATTGGGACCCTGCCCTTAAATATCTAATAAAAGGTACCTTTACTATGCTACCTTTAATAACGCTATAATGGAGGCAGGTTTAAAGTGTCCTGTTGGAAGACAGGCAGGGAAAATGCCACAAGAAGGGGTGCCCATCTGTGTGGAGGAAAAGCAGAATCTGCCTGGCATGTGAGCAGGAGACATTTGCCAACAGGTAGACGTGGGGTCTTTACCTTCTGGAGAAATGTGAACCAAGTCTCAAGGAACAGGTTATCACAGGAAACCTCACAAGCTAGCCATCTTGCACCTTAGTCACAGAGGTCCTATTTACTTATTATCGTTATCTCTGCCTTATGTGAAAACTGGTTACATGGACAGGACAGGTAAGTTACTCAACCTTACACATCAAGTTAGGACTGGAAGTCATAACTTTGTATCCCTCATGTAAATAAATCATCTCTCAAAGAAAGAAAGGGATAGGTCTCAAGGAAGATCAAGTTCCCTCCAGCTTGAAAATCCTGTTTTAATGTTGTTTGATGCAGCTTATCACTTGAATTCAGTGAGTGAATGTCTCTGTTACCAGAGTTATATAAAACCTATGTATCATACTCATAATCATAATTGCTGCTAATGCTATATTATGTACTCAGGGGCAATGTATAATATAAGATGACAAATTTTTTCTGACCAACCCCCTTTGGGATTTCATTAAAACAGAAAAACTCCTGGTCAGAGACAGTGTATAAATCAGAGATGTAAACTGTTAGTTCTTACAGCGTGAAATGACAATTGATAATTAGGCAGCAAAATTGGTCAATTAAACAACCATATCTGAAGCTAGAAGACTCTGGCTTATTCGACAGACATTTTACCTTCATTCTGATTTTCAGGGGAATTGGCTTCAGAAAAGTCAGGTATGGCCTGTTTCTGATGTGCATACCTGTGCTTTTAGAGCATTTCAAAAGAGACTACAAGACTTGGAATTGACCAGGAAGATGGTGAGCATATGTGATCAGACAGCTAAAATGATGCAGATCGGATGGCATTTCTGCCAGTCCAGTCGTTTTTCTTTGAAGGTATTCTATAAAATATCCATGGTTCACTACACTGAAAGTCTCTGATTTGACTGTGTACTTCCACATGCATTACAAACATTCTGCAGAGCTGCTAAGTATATTACATGTCTCCAATGTGTGTTGCAATCATATATTTAATTAAATGGTACAGAACTCTCTGTGACTGCCCTTGTCTTCTTGAACTAGGAATAGAAGGCTAACTAGAATGGGCCATACTTCTCTCCAGCCACTGGAGACATATCAGGGTCATTTGCTGTCATTTTATGGCCTGAGGTTTTCATGGGAAACTCTTTTCATCAGTTAAGTCATTCATTTATAAATTAATGAATTAGTAATTTGTTGAGTATCTGCTCTGCATTACTTTGTCCTAGGCTGGACTCTGGGGTTACAAAGATAAGATGGGATATTTCCAGCTCATAATCACAAGGGACAAAAACACAGAGCAACAGTTAGCAATGTTGTACCAGAGCAATGAGTCGAAATATGAATCATGAACCTTAGTTTTAAGCAATAGAAGCTAACTCTGGCTAATTTGAGCAGAATGGAATCAATCCTAAAGGAAATCAATCTTGAACATTCATTGGAAGGACTGATGCTAAAGCTGAAGCCCCAGTACTTTGACCACCTGATACTAAGAGCCAACTCAACGGAAAAGACCATGATGCTGGGAAAGACTGAGGGCAAGAAGAGAAGGGGGCAACAGAGGTTGAGATGGTTGGATGGCATTATGGACTCAATGGACATGAGTTTGAGTAAACTCTGGGAGATGGTGAAGGACAGGGATACCTGATGTGCTACAGTCCATGGGGTCACAAAGAATCAAACACAAATGAGCCACTGAACAACAACAACAACCAAGAGGAAGTAGCATGAAGCCAGTGCAAAGTAGGTAAGAGACTATCAGCTAACAGAGCATGGAGCAGAGAGAGGACATTTCCCAGCAGAGGAAATAGCTTGTTCAACAGTGATGGAGCTGAGGCAGCCCCTGAAACATCTGGGGAGTTACAAATACAGGAGATGCTGTGGTCTTATCTGTCTCAGATGGGAAGAGCAGGGTGTTGGCAGTTATTTCTGTAAGTTAGACACATGACGCTTTCATGAAAAATAATACATAGCTACTTTAAACATCTTCAGTTCAGTTCAGTTCAGTTGCTCAGTCATGTTTGGCTCTTTGTGACACCATGAATTGCAGCACACCAGGCATCCCTGTCCATCACCAACTCCAGGAGTTCACTCAAACTCACGTCCATTGAGTCAGTGATGCCATCCAGCCATCTCATCCTCTGTCGTCCCCTTCTCCTCTTGCCCCCAATTCCTCCCAGCATCAGGGTCTTTTCCAATGAGTCAACTCTTCGCATGAGGTGACCAAAGTACTGGAGTTTCAGCTTTAGCATCATTCCTTCCAAACAACACCCAGGGCTGATCTCCTTTAGAAGGGATCTTTAGGTTAGATTTCCTTGCAGTGTAAGGGACTCTCAAGAGTCTTCTCCAACACCATAGTTCAAAAGCGTCAATTCTTCGGTGCTCAGCTTTCTTCACAGTCCAACTCTCACATCCATGCATGACCACTGGAAAAGCTGTAGCCTTGACTAGGTGGACCTTTGTTGCCAAAGTAATGTCTCTGCTTTTCAATAGGTTGGTTGTAACTTTTCTTCCAAGGAGTAAGCGTCTTTTAATTTCATGGCTGCAGTAACCATCTGTAGTGATTTTGGAGCCCCCTAAAATAAAGTCTGACACTGTTTCCACTGTCTCCCCGTCTATTTCCCATGAAGTGATGGAACCGGATGCCCTGATCTTAGTTTTCTGAAAGTTGAGCTTTAAGCCAATTTTTCACTCTCCTCTTTCACTTTCATCAAGAGGTTCTTTAGTTCCTCCTCACTTTCCGCCATAAGGGTGGTGTCATCTGCATATCAGAGGTTGATATTTCTCCCGGCAATCTTGATTCCAGCTTGTGCTTCCTCCAGCCCAGCATTTCTCATGATGTANTCCATCAGAGGGCAGAGAGACTGAAAACCACAATCACAGAAAACTAACCACTCTGATCACCTGGACCACAGCCTTGTCTAACTCAGTGAAACAATGAGCCATGGCCATGTAGGGCCTCCTAAGACAGATAGGTCACGGTGGAGAGTTCTGACAAAACATGGTCCACTGGAGAAGGGAATATCAAACCACTTCAGTATGCTTGCCTTGACAACCCCATGAACAGTATGAAAAGGCAAAAATACAGGACTCTGAAAGATGAACTCCCGAGGTCAGTAGGTGCCCGATATGCTACTGGAGATCAGTGGAGAAACAACTTCAGAAAGAATAAGAGATGGAGCCAAAGCAAAAACCAACACTCAGCTGTGGATGTGACTGGTCTTGGAAGTAAAGTCCATTCTATAAAGACCAATATTGCATAGGAACCTAGAAAGTGAGGTCCATGAATCTAGGCAAATTGGAAGTGGTCAAACAGGAAATGACAAGAGTGAACATCGACATTTTAGGAATCAGCAAACTAAAATGGACTGAAATGGGTGAATTTAACTCAGATGACCATTATATCTACTACTGTGGACAAGAATCCCTTAGAAGAAATGGCGTAGCCCTCATAGTCAATGAAAGAGTCTGAAATGCAGTACTTGGATGCAATCTCAAAAACAACAGAATGATCTCTGTTCATTTCCAAGGCAAACTATTCAGTATCACAGTAATCCAAGTCTATGCCCCGACCAGAAATGGTGAAGAAGCTGAACGGTTCTATGAAGACCTAAAAGACCTTCTAAAACTAATACCCCCAAAAAAAGATGTCCTTTTCATTATAGGGGACTGGAATGCAAA
This sequence comes from Neotragus moschatus, assembly GCA_006410615.1. Lineage (NCBI taxonomy): Eukaryota > Metazoa > Chordata > Mammalia > Artiodactyla > Bovidae > Neotragus > Neotragus moschatus. The sequence continues at coordinate 1,891,053 of SJYA01002623.1, read as the reverse complement.
AGTAGGAAGTCAAGAAATACCTGGAGTAACAGGCAAATTTGGCTTGGAGTACAGAATGAACCATGGCAAAGGCTAATAGAGTTTTGCTTAGAGAATGCACTGGTTATAGCAAACACCCTCTTCCAACAACACAAGAGAAAACTCTACACGTGGACATCACTAGATGGTCAACACCAAAAAGCTCTATACAGTCAGCAAAAACAATACCAGGAGCTGACTCTGGCTCAGATCACAAATTCCTTATTGCCAAATTCAGATTTAAATTGAAGAACGTAGGGAAAACCACTAGACCATTAAAGTACGATCTAAATCAAATCCATTATGATTGTACAGTGGAAGTGACAAATAGATTCAAGGGATTAGATCTGATAGACAGTGCCTGAAGAACTATGGACAGAGGTTCCTGACATTGTACAGGAGGCAGGGATCAAGACCATCCCCAAGTAAAAAAAAGTGCAAAAAGGCAAAATGGTTGTCTGAGGAGGCCTTACAAATAATTATGAAAAGAAGAGAAGTGAAAAACAAAGAAGAAAAGGAAAGATATATCCATTTGAATGCAGAGTTCCAAAGTATAGCAAGAAGAGATAAGAAAGGCTTCCTAAGTGATCAATGCAAAGAAACAGAGAAAAATAATAGAACAGGAAAGACTAGAGATCTCTTCAAGAAAATTAGAGATACTAAGGGAACATTTCATGCAAAGATGGGCAAAATAAAGGACAGAAATGGTATGGACCTAACAGAAGCAGGAGATATTAAAAAGAGGTGGCAAGAATACAGAGAAGAACTTAAAAAAAAAAAAAATCGTCATGACCCAAATAATCACAATGGTGTGATCACTCACGTAGAGCCAGACATCCTGGAATGTGAAGTCAAGTGGGCCTTAGGAACCATCGCTACAAACAAAGCTAGTGGAGGTGTTGCAATTCCAGTTGAGCTATTTCAAACTCTTAAAGATGATGCTGCAAAAGTGCTGCACTCAATATGCCAGCAAATTTGGAAAACTCAGCAGTGGCCACAGGACTGGAAAAGGTCAGTTTTCATTCCAATCCCAAAGAAGGGCAATGCCCAAAAGTGGTCAAACTACCACACAATTGCACTCATATCACATGCTAGCAAAGTAATGGTGAAAATTCTGCAAGCCACGTTTCAACAGTATGTGAACTATGAATTTCCAGATGTTCAAGCTGGTTTTAGAAAAGGCAGAGAAAACAGAGATCAAATTGCCAACATCCATTGGATTATCAAAAATGCAAGAGAGTTCCAGAAAAACATCTACTTCTGCTTTATTTTCTATGCCAAAACCTTTGACCATGTGGATCACAGCAAACTGTGGAAAATTCTAAAAGAGATGGGAATACAAGACCATCTGACCTGCCTCTTGAGAAATCTGTATGCAGATCAGGAAGCAACAATTAGAACTGGGCATGGAACAGACTGGTTCCAAATAGGAAAAGGAGTACGTCAAGGCTGTATACTGTCAGCCTGCTTATTTAACTTATATACAGAGTACATCATGAGAAATGATGGGCTGGATATAGCACAAGCTGAAATCAAGTTTGCCAGGAGAAATATCAATAACCTCAGAGACACAGATGACACCACACTTATGCCAGAAAGTGAATAAGAACTAAAGAATCTTTTGATGAAAGTGAAAGAGGAGAGTGAAAAATTTTCCTTAAAACTCAACATTCAGAAAACTGAGATCACGGCATCTTGTTCCATCACATCATGGCAAATAGATGGGGAAACAGTGGAAAGAATGGCAGACTTTATTTTGGGGTGGCTCCAAAATCACTGCAGATGGTGGCTGCAGCCATGAACTTAAAGGACTTTACTCCTTGGAAGAAAAGTTATGACTAACCTAGACAGCATATTAAAAAAGAGACATTACTTTGTCAACAAAGTGCCATCTAGTCAAAACTATGGCTTTTTCAATAGTCATGTATGGATGTAAGAGCTGGACATAAAGAAAGCTGAGTATTGAAGAATTGGTACCTTTGAATTGTGGCACTGGAGAAGATTCTTGAGAGTCCCTTGGACAGCAAGGAGATCCAACCAGTCCATCCTAAAGGAAATCAGTCCTGAATATTCATTGGAAGGACTGATGCTGAAACTGAAACTGCAATCCTTTGGCCACCTGATGGGTAGAACTGACTCATTTGAAAAGACCCTGATGCTGGGAAAGATTGAAGACAGGAGGAGAAAAAGATGACAGAGGATGAGATGGTTGGATGGCATCACCAACTCAATGGACATGAGTTTGGGTAAACTCCTGGAGTTGTTGAGGGACAGGGAGGTCCATGGGTTTGAAAAAAGTCAGACAAGACTGAGCGACTGAACTGAATGAACTCCAGCTAGCTTGAATGGGACAGTGCACCAAGTCTGAGTGACTCTCTACTGGAGAAAATTATATTTCTTATACATCCGACTAGTAGACTATGATATAAAGATACATATATCTTTTACAAAAGAGGAATAGAAAAAGAAAGAGCAAGTCAATCTTGCTAGAAGATTGAGGAAAGCTTTGCAAAATTTTAAACTTTTGAATTGAACCTTTAAATGTGAGACAGTTTAGCAAATAATGACTTAGCTTGTCACTTAGATTGCAACCCTACAGGATAATCCACTTCTGGAACTAACTACCCAGAGTTAAAGTTACACTGTGCTTAGCCACTCAGTCATATCCAACTCTTTGTGACACCATGGACTATAGCCCACCAGGCTCCTCTGTCCATGGGTATTCTCCAGGCAAGAACACTGGAGTGGGTTGTCATACCCTTCTCCAGGGGATCTTCTCGACCCAGGGATTGAACCTAGGTCTCCCTCATTGCAGGAGGATTCTTTACCATCTGGGCCACCAGGAAGTTAAACCAGGTCCCAGAATTTAAAGGGTACAATCTCCAACAAGAATGTTCTTCTTTCAGATGTTTTCTTATTTCAGGGATCCTCAGGCTACTTCTATTTCTGCATTAGTCAAGATTCTCCAGAGAAACAGAACTAATTACATGTGTGTTTGTGTGTGTGTGTGTGTGTGTGTGTGTGTGTGTAAAGAGAGAGAGAGACAGATAAAAAGAGAGAGAAGATTTCTTTTAAGAAATTGGTTTGCATGATTGTGAGGACCAGCACTTCTGAAACCTGAAGGGTAAGCTGGCAGGCTGCCAGTAGATAAGAGTTGATGTTGCATCTTGAGTCTGAATTCTGAAGGGCAGGCTAGGTCACCTGGAAACTCAGGCAGGGTTTCTATATTACAGTCTTGAATTTATAGCCATTCGGTTAGAAATGAAGGTTCCCACAGCACCCTCAGATTCACCAATTCCCTAGAATAACTCACAGAACTCAGGAAAGCCCTTTACTTACAATTAGTTTTATTATTAAAGATACAAATCAGGAGAACCAGCCAGATGAAGATGCATTGGGTGAGGTTTGAGGGGAAACTCAGGGAGGGACTCTTTGCTCTTCTCCTGGAATCAAAGTTTATCATCCCCCAGCACATCAATTTTTTCACCAACCAGGAACTGCTACCGAACCTCAGTGTTCAAAGGTTTATACTGGGACCCTTTGGGTGGGCCTGCTTGATCAAATCACTGTCCATGGAACTAAATTCAATCTCCAGAACACTTCCTCCCTTCAGAGACTGGGATGCCCCAAAGTTTCCACTCTCTAATTATGTGGTTAGTCTTTCTGGTGACCAGCCCCTCTCCTGAAACTATCTAGGTGCTCACCCTTTGTCACCTCCTCCCCATGATGTATCGAATTACGTCATTTGGTTATTCTGATGAAATATCCCCAGATAAAATCATTATCTTCTGATTTAATTTTTCCCTCTACGACTGAAACAATGAAGTATCTTATTTCTACTGTCAGTTCACTGGGGCTACAGCGAGTTACACTCCAAGTAATAGAAATAGAACAGCCCTGAGAGCAACATAAAATGACTGTGGTATTTTATACACAATGAATTAGAACAGAAGTATATAAAAGCAGCCTAAAGAGAAAAAATCACCCGCAAGCAGGCAAGGCAGACCAGATCCTGAGTTGTTGCATTGACATGCTTCATTAACACATCCAAAGTGAAGTGTATGTCTCTCCTATGGGCTGTTAGTCAGCTGTGACAAGTCAGAAAAAAGGCAAGTCAGAGAGGGCATCTTTGTTGGCTCCTCCATAGACTGGTCTCTGGAGGGTCTCACTAGAAAATGAATGCAATAAACTGTCAATCTAACTTCATTAAATATTTTAATCTTCATGCTCTATGTTCTGATTCCAGTGACTAAATAGCTTCATGATTAGGTTTCCAACTAGAGGTCTGTCCCTAGGGCAACAGTTTTCTCATTTTCCAACATGAATAACTTGGTTCTAGTTTGCGTGATGGGACATAGCTGGACCTACCCACAGAAATCCCTTACATAGATAATGTAGGGGAAAATGAGATGGAAAATTCCTAGGTCTTATATCACAGGGGCAAATAAAGGATGAGTCACCCTGATGTTGTGACACCATGAATATCAAAACCTGGAATGGGGCCATGAGGTACAAATGACAGGACTTGCTGATTAGAAAATGATTACTTTATATGAGGGCACCATCCTTATGGCAGAAAGTGAAGAGGAACTAAAGAGGCTCTTGATGAAAGTGAAAGAGGAGAGTGAAAAGGCTAGCTTAAAACTCAACCTTCAAAAACCTAAGATCATGGCATCTGGTTGCACCACTTCATGGAAAATAGATGACGAAGCAATGAAAACAGACTTCATTTTCTTGGGCTCCAGAATCACTGCAGATAGTGACTATAGTCATGAAATTAAAAGACACTTGCTCCTTGGAAGAAAAGCTATGACCAACCTAGACAGCCTATTCAAAAGCAGAGACATTACTTTGCCAACAAAGGTTTGTCTAGTCAAAACTATGGTTTTTCCAGTAGTCATGTATGGATCTGAGAGTTGGACTATAAAGAAAGCTGAGTGCTAAAGAACTGATGCTTTTGAACTGTGATATTGGAGAAGACTCTTGAGAGTCCCTTGGACTGCAAGGATATCAAACCAGTCAATCCTAAAGGAAATCAGTTCTGATTATTCATTGGAAGGACTGATGCTAAAGCTGAAGCTACAATACTTTGGTCACCTGATGAGAAGAACTGACTCATTTGCAAAGACCCTGATACTGGGAAAGATTGAGGGCAAGAGGAGAAGAGGATGACAGAGGATGAGATGGTTGATTGGCATCATCAACTCAATGGATGTGAGTTTGAGTAAGCTCTGGGAGTTGGTGATGGACAGGGAGGCCTGGCATGCTGCAGTCCTTGGGTTCACAAAGAATCAGACATGACTGAGCAACTGAACTGAACTGAACCTTATATGGTTGTAGAGATTGTTTTCTTCGTTGCCATTATGCCTAAGGATAGAGAGACCTCCATTCTACCTCCACCCTGGGAGATATCTTACTCCATGTTGGTTCCCAGACCATGAAGCATGCCTCCTTAAGGAAATGGAAGACAATGAGGCTGCTATTTCAAAAGTTGCTCAAAATCTAGTTGTCCACCAAAATTTGTACTTTTCTGAAATTAGATAAATTTTCACTGGTGGGACGGCCTGGGACTACACTTCCCAGCCTCCTTTGCATTTAGATTTAATTGAGTGACTTTGTCATCAAATGGAGTGCAAGCAAAAGTGACATGTGTCACTTCCAGACCAAAGCTTTTTAGAAAGCTCTTCAGCCTTCTCCATACCTCTTCCCCTTTAGCAGGGTGGATATCATTGATGACGAAACCCTAGAGAGCAACAAAACCACAGCACGGAGGACTCCTGCAACCCGAAATCCCTGCACAGAGGAGAGCTGATCACCGACCGTGAACAGCAGATGCATACTACTACTTCAGGAATGAAAAATAATTATATATTTTATATTTGAGCTTTTGTATTATGTTTTGTTATCTTTTTAGTTAATCCTTATTGGAGTATAGTTGCTATGCAAAGTTTCTGGACTTTATCGTTTCTGCTGTACAGAAAAGTGAATCTGGTATACATATACATACATCCTCTCCTTTTTAGATTTTTTCCCATATATGTCATTACGGAATATTGAGTAGAGTTCCCTACAGCAATAAAGTAGGTCCTTATTAGTTATCTGTTTTAAATATAGTAGTGTATCTATATCAAACCCAATCTCCTAGTTTATCCCTCCTTGGTAACCATAAGATTTTTTTTTCCCTACACCTATGACTCTATTCACTTCTTATAAATAAGTTCATCTGAGCTTTTGAAACTGTATAGGTTTATTTATTGTAGCAGCTCCTATTATCCTAACATAACACATAAATATCCTCTTGCACTGCTTTGTCATATTGAGAATAAACTGCTAAAGGCAACCTTGAACTGAGAGCAAAGCTATTATTCTCTAATCCTCAAACCCAGATGAGGTCTTCCGATCTGATCTAAGCAAACATGAGAAATGCATTCTCCATAGTCGATGAAGGATTTGGATTCCAATTTTAGCATCAGTTGCTATGAGCTGCTCAGTGGAGGTCTCTATTAAGAGATAAACCTACCCTGGTGGCCTGGCACCCTCCGATCTTTGAGGCTGGAAGGCTGCAGGACTAGGTCTTGGACTATGAGAAATTACCCAATTGAAATGCCACCGCACAAGTGCTACTTCTCTCCTACACGTAACTGGGAAGCACTTGCTTTCTTTGGCACTTTCTTCAGATTTTCACACCTTTAAAGTTGTGAAAGAGGATGGCCCAGCAGTCAAAAACCATAAATTAGCATGGCCAACAACGTGGGCAAATAATAAGCCAAATGCACTGGAAGTAACCAAGCTGTCATCTCTTTACCCTCACTGCTCAAAGTTTTACCCAGAGACCAGAGGCATCAACATCACAGGGAAGCTTGTTAGAAAACCTGAAGTTCAGTCCTCACCTCAGACTTCTGACTCTGAACTAGCGTATTAACAAGCTCCAGGTGATGCGTAGGCTCATTAAGGCTTGAGAAGCCCAGCTTTAGCCTTCTCTCTCTTCTTCCACCCTCCAAGAGGAAGGACCTATGGGTATTCCCGGCTGTTTCGTTCCCTGAGAAGCAGTCATTAGAGGCAGAAAAATGAGTCAGAAAATCTGACATCACATGCCTTGGGAGTAGCCTAGAAGCAAGAGTTCAAAAGAGGCATTCCAGGGAGTTCCTTGGTGGTCCAGTGGCTAAGACTCCATAATCCCAGTGCAGGAGGCCTGGGTTCAGTGCTTGGTCAGGGAACTAGATCCCACATGCCACAACAAACAGTTCCCACGCTGCAGCAAAGGCTGATGATCCCACAGGCAGCAACTAAAACCCACCACAGCCAAATTAATAAATAAATACTTAACAATAGCAACCAAAAAAGATGAATTCCCAAAACACTTTCAAAGTACCCCCTCCCCAGTTTGCCCCAAAGTCCCAGAAAGCCTGCCTGATTTCTAAAAGGCACTTCTCTCTGCCTTTTCATCACTCTCAACCTAACAGGTGGATCCAGGAAGCTCCACCTTCAGTCAGGTGAGCCAGTTCAACTTACCTTCCTTTGGTCACAAGAGGTGTTTAGGTCCTCTGTTCATGCAAGTGTGGCAATTTGCTGAATTTAAATCCCCAATTAAAGTATTAAAATACCCCCCCCACAAAGCCCTTGAATTTCAGAATAAAATTTTATTTATAAAGTATTCACCAAGAGAAATATTAAAATGAGTAAGCTCAGGAAATTTTGCACGGATGGATATTCCTCCAGTTCTTTTATTATCACCTCCTACTACAGACTCCAGTAGACAACAGATAAAGCAAAGATGTAGACAAACAACTACATTTACGTCTAGAAGAGGCACGACTATAACGAGGGCATTATTTCACTAAGAAACTCCTCTCAGTCTCAGTTCACAGTTTTCCTTCTTCCTTCTTTCTTTCCTTTATTTCTGATTTGAAAATACATCCTCAGGCACTTAAGGAAATGAACATGTTCCAGGTAAAGAAATGACTGAAGATCTATTCCTTTTAAACTTCCAGATCTCCCAGAAGCTTCAGTTTATCAAAATCTGCAGCATTGGACTTCTTTCAAGCTCATTCCATTCTCTGAAAGTCCCTGATTTGCAAAAGAATTAATAGACAAAAGTCATAATCTCCAGGATTCTCTCATCATTAAAACGAAATAGGCATCGGTGTCAATAGAGGCACTAACACCAGCATAATAGTTCAAAAAGTCTTCTTTTGAAACCTGAGAGGGATAAAGGGAAAGGGAAAAGAAGGAAATGGTTTCAAAACATGTGGGTCATTGTAGAGCAATTTACATCTCCCTGAAATCTTTTCTACTGAGTTTGCTTTGCAACTGGCCATCAGTCAAGGACAGGAAAATCAGGCAGTGGAGCCTGGCTTGCCTTTCCCCTCTGACCCTGAAATGGGGAGTCTGCAAGGGTCTGCCTGCCCACTGGCCAGCTACAGTTCCCTTATGACCATCATTTCTTGCATTAAGATAAATATCTCTAGAGTGGTGCTATCCAATGCAGTAGCCAAATACAGTGTTTTAAATCAATTGAAATTAAACATAATGAAAAATTCAGTTTCTTGGTCACACTAGTCATCTGTGACTAGCAGCTGACATCTCACAGAATACAATATAGGACACTGCCATCATCACGGAAAGTTCTATGGGACAGTGCTACTCTAGAATTTGCTTTGTATGCTCTTACTGGTGGTTGTTATTAATACTTAAGGGTAGAGAAATTTATAGCGTAAAAGAATAGGTGAAAAACTTTTTAGTGAGGGGGAGGCTAGATCAAACACTTAGATAGAGATAAAGCTAGAAAGTGGGGTACTTCCCAGGATCCTTGAGTACCCAGGAGTATATGATGCCTAGGGTTCAGTAACAGGTGCAGGGGACTAGCCACAGGGGAGCTGCTAAAGGCAAACTTTTCCAGCCTCTCAGTTTGGCGAGGATATGTGTTAGTGTTTCATGCTTGGCCCTCAGCTTTCTATAACAGGCAATAGAGTTAAGAGCAAAGAAACACAGAGTAGTAACCAACCTCTGGGTTCTATCTCTCTCCCCCACCCTTAACCTCCCCTGTTCCTTAATACCAGCCCAGAGAGTAATAATATCCCCCATAGTCTTGGAAGCATTTCTCAGAGGATGGGCATTCTGGGAACTTGCTTGGCCCATTAGGTGGCAATAATCCAACCCTGCAGGAAAAGGAATATTAACATCACATTTTCAAACTCTCATTCTTGGCTGTCAAAAAAAAAAATGGTGTTTATGGGTAAATGAGTTTTGTTCTTTTAAAAGCACAAGAGAGTACAGTCCGAACAGGGCCTCATCATTTTCAAAGAAATTTCATCACTGTAACTGAAACATCACTCAGGTACATTTTTAAATACTTTAGAAGCATCATCAGGGAAGTGAACCTGAAGAAGCATGATATGTAACATGTTCATTAGTAAAAAGAAATATATTTTGGAAATGCTTTAAAACGGAACTAGAAAAGCTAGATGAATTCTTTCACTTTAAGACTAGTTAATGCTTCAGACTTCCCTAGTGGCTCAGAGGTAGAGAATCCACCTGTCAGCGAAGGAGAGGTGGGTTCCATCCCTGGGTCGTGAAGATGCCCTAGAGGAGGAAAGAGCAACCCACTCCAATAGTCTTGCCTGGGAAATCCCATGGAGAAGAATGTGGTGAGCTACACAGTCCATGGGGTCACAAAAGAGTCAGAAACAACTTAGCAACTAAACAACAACAACAGTTAATGTTTCAAGCCTTAAAACTGCAGAAATCCTCCTAGATCAGAATCAAGTTAACAGCAAGGCCCAGTCAGATAATGTAACAAAATGACAAGGTTGGTACTGTAAATTAAGCCATGTCTAACTTTGCAGCTCAAAAAGCGTCAATCTCTGGTTCCTAGAAATGAAATCTTAACTATTGCTATGAAAGAGAAGTTCTTGCTTTCAGTGCCTACCTAGCCTACCCCTAGAAGCATGCAGTTTTGGAAACAGAATATTTAAAATTTTATATCATAAATATCTTGGGAAATCTGCTTTATAAAACATTATTTTGAAGTATAATTCTATTCATTTTCTATTTAAAAGATCCTGTCTGGAGAGGATTTACATATAGGAACACCTCACTATCTCGAAATATCTAAAAACAAAATAATTTGTTCTCTAGTTATGCAATGAAAGCATTGTCAACTAACTGTTGGCCTGGGATTGTTTTATATGTAGGAACTTCTTATGACTAGTATAAATAATTGCATTTGCATGCAATTAATAGATATCTCCAAGCACCTGCAAAGCACATATGAATATAGGTGGGCCCAGCTTTCACCATCTTCTTTAGATTTCTATCTTGTCCCACTTGTTTTAGTACAGATGAAACAGAAGTAAATTGTCACTCAAACCCTATCTAAATGAGCTCAATTATTGGAGCCTGAATTAACGGTGATTTACTATATTCACTTTGTAGTTTCAGAGATAACCTGAAGCAAATGGATAGTGAATGATATCGCTAAATGAGATTTTAGGCATGACTGAGTATGAAGTTTGTCGAACGGTATTTTATTTCCCAGTATCCTGGGAAACTAAAGCACCAATCTGGGTTTCCCTGATGTAATGCCTGACATTTGATAATACCCTGCAGTCATACAGCACTTTATCCCATCAAAGTGGAAGCACTCCAGCAGAACAGGCCACTTGGCATCTGTCATTTTGTCTCAACTGCAGGTCGTTGTCCTGCTCTAAGACTCCCTCAGAGGACTGATGGCCTTCAGCTCTACATGGGGCCTGAGTGTTTCTAGGACATCAGCAACTCAGAACTCCCAAGTTTAAGATCAAGATGTTCCCAGAATCAATACCAGTCCCTGATTGCAAGTGTTAAGACAAGCCAAGAAATAGGTACCCAGGACTTCTTTGGTGGTCCAGGGGTTAAGACTCTGCACTTCCACTGCGGGGAGCAGGGGTTCCATCACTGGTCAGGGAATTAAGATCCCACATGCCACCCTGCATAGCCAAAATTTTTTTTTAAATAAAACAGTAATAATCAAGAAATAGGTACCCAAGTCTTTGATAACAAGATTGCTGTTATCAAACTACAGGCTCAGATTTTGATTCAAATTTCAGGTGCTTGAGCTCTGAGTCACAATTCAGGTCAGTCGCTCAGTTATGTTTGACTCTTTGCAAACCCATGGACTGACTCAGCACACCAGGCCTCCCTGTCCATCAACAACTCCCGGAGTTTACTCAAACTCATGTCCATTAAGTCGATGATGCCACCCAACATCTCATCCTCTGCTGCCCCCTTCTCCTCCCACCTTCAATCTTTCCCAGCATCAGGATCTTTTCCAATGAGTCAGTTTTTCACATCAGGTGGCCAGAGCATTGCAGTTTCAGTTTCAGCATCAGTCCTTCCAATGAGTATTCAGGACTGATTTCCTTTAGGATGGACTGGTTGGATCTCCCTGCAGTCCAAGGGACTCTCAAGCATCTTTTCCAACACCACAGTTCAAAAGCATCAATTCTTCAGTGCTTGTAAATTTATTATGAGCAGAGTGAAACTGGAGATGAATGGTGGTTGCCTCGCCAGCATAACACAAAGCTGGGTGCAACCCTTTCTGCATCTGAGCCGCTTACCTCNAAGGGACTCTCAAGCATCTTTTCCAACACCACAGTTCAAAAGCATCAATTCTTCAGTGCTTGTAAATTTATTATGAGCAGAGTGAAACTGGAGATGAATGGTGGTTGCCTCGCCAGCATAACACAAAGCTGGGTGCAACCCTTTCTGCATCTGAGCCGCTTACCTCCGGTCCACTGACGGGAACCAAGATAGAGCCAGAGACTCATGGTGTTCATGGGACCTTGAGTGAAACAAAAAATTCATCTACAGATTTCAATGGCTACTACGACCTTTATGATACTCTACAGCAATAACGAATGAATTCCATTCATGAAGAAGAGGGAGAAGAATCCAGAACAAAAGAAGACAGGTCATTATGTTTGGAGATGTCCTCTCCCTGGTTCTGTATATGTTTCTGGTGGAGGTGAGGTCCAACCTCCGCTGCTGGTCGATTGTTCATATTTTTCAGGGAGGGTTTCTCTCCTGAGGAGCAACTTCCACTCTGTTTTATGAGGGAAAATACTGGCTCTGGCGAAGCAGGTGTGAGAATGAAACAAGAAGATGGTGCTATTCTCAGAGAGGAAGAGCTGTTTCACCACAACCCCTCACCGCACCGAGACAACAAAAAGGTCCCTTCTCACACAGCTCTGTTCTCAAAACCCCCTGCAATCATGTGTTTATGTGTCTGTCAACAGATTTCACTCATCATCTGCTTTGGAACACATAATTTTAGGAGATTCATCTATTGTGGTTTTATTATAACAAATAACTAGCTATCTCTATCAAGGTTTATGTCGTTTTCATATAAGCAACTTGGAGAAGTAAACTATGCTTAGAAATACAGCTTTCAAGGGATCAATTACATGAAAATAACATTATATGACCGTCTATCAAACCCTCGGCATGTTTGTTTTCCCTTCAGTCATAAGCATTTCTAAAATTTAAAACTTGGCTATGTCTTTGAACCAAGCTCTTCATTTAAGAGAACAGGCTATAATTTCTATGAAAGTAAGTTTGCTGACTAATCTGAAAAACTGGAAGCTGTGAAGTTGTTTATTCTATGCCCCAAAGAGATACCCATAAATCCAACAAGAGTTAGTCCTTAGAGAATGTTAGTAGAATTACACGAAGAAAGAGTAGAAAGTCACCCACACACCATCCAAGAACACATTTGGTTAATTTAATCTCCACTTGATTAAACATCAGCTGAAAAAATTGCATCTATAAGAAGCCTGATGTGGATGGAAACATCCATCACCTGCTGGTACTCTCCTGGTTCAATGAGGCAATCCACACCCACTAAGAGAAGTGAAAGGCCAGTGACCTGCCTCCAAGTATAGAGGGGTATTTTCCTTGATTGTCTACATCCATCAGATTTACAGTGGAATCTCCCATATACCACTGTGTGAAGGGTCCCAACTGCCCTGCTTCAGAAGCTCGACAAGACAGAGAGGAGAATTTCAGTGCCCACTTTTCCCTTCCTCTCTAATTTCTTGAAGACTATGTGCAGTTAGACTGGTCTGAGAGCCAGTAGTTTTATTTGTATTTATTCTAACACATTGCTTCCAGTTCCAGTTCAGTCACTCAGTCGTGTCCAACTCTTTGCAACCCCATGAACCGCAGCATCCCAGGCCTCCCTGTCCATCACCAACTGCCAGAGTCTACTCAAACCCATGTCCATTGAGTCAGTGGTGTCATCCAACCATCTCATCCTGTCGTCCCCTCTCCTCCTGCCCTCAATCTTTCTCAGCATCAGTGTCTTTTCAAATAAGTTAGCTCTTCACATCAGGTGGCCAAAGTATTAGAATTTCAGCTTCAACATCAATCCTTCCAATGAACACCCAGGACTGATCTTATACCACCCCTTTAAAAAGCTCCAATACTTTGACCACCGAATGCAAACAACACAGACACTGGAAAAGACCTGATGCTGGGAAAGATTGAAAGCAAAAGGAGAAGAGGGTAACAGAGGATGAGATGGTTGGATGGTATCACTGACCCAATGGACATGAATCTGAGCAAATTCTGGGAGACAGTGAAGGACAAAGAAGCCTGGCGTGCTGCAGTCCATGGGATCACAAAGAGTCAGACACGACTTAGTGACTAAACAACAACAAAAAAATTGCTTATCCCCACAGCCTAGAAAAGAGCACGGCACGTGGCAGTGGCTCAAAAAATATTTTTTGATGGGATATCTCTTCACCCTAAAACCATGATACATGCAGCCTACTTGGAGGAGGTCCAGCTCTACCTTAAAAGCAGCTATTACAATATAAAATGTGACTCTGTGCTTGGCCACCAAACCATAAAGAACCATACATTGTCCCCCAGAGCACCATCTGGGCCTGGGAAAAAATCTTGTCAAGGTTGACATGACTGAAAATCAGCCCTATTGACTGGCTGGAGGAGATCTGCCTCAGTCCATAATTCTACTTATGCATTGTGGGTTTCTCTTTTGCCCTTTAACGAATTCTGTCAGGATGCCCTGTAGCTCTTGACAGCGGCTGAGAGCGTCTTCTCTGGCCTGGGTTTGTTTGCCTTGGGAGGGATTAGAGGCCCAGAATCAGTGCAGATACTGGCGGCTTGTTCTCAGCAATCCTGATTCTCACAAGGTTTTCATACATTGTTCTTGCTTCATGAAAAGCTGCCAATTTCATCCTCCTCTTAGGCTTGCTTGTCTAACATCATATCTAGGATCTAGGCCCAACCTGTCCAGGTCCAGGTGAAGTGCTCTGAAGTGTTCTTTTGGAGACCCTTTTTGTCTTTTATCTTCTGACCCAAGTAGTCAGTTTATATTTGCTTTTAATTGCAAAGGGAGTAACATTTTAACTGTATAAGTTAACTAAAAAGAAAATATATACTGAACAATATTAGTAAATTATTTTTAATGACTCTTCTCTGTTCTTCCCACTGCTACCAGAAAGAATAGATTTAAATAATAAGTGATTTCTGGCCAAGTCACAGGTTAAGGCTGAGAGCAGGAATGGAGTGACCCTGACCAACAGACTATTAGATCTGGTTTCTGGAGGGTGGCAGGGTGGAGGGGAATGTGGGTAGAATCCTCACTGCTGGCCAGAACTGAACCTATTAGAAGGGCGGTAACTGAATGTGACCAGCTGCACTGTGAGGCATGGATTATCAGAAATCTGATAGCAGTGCCCTTCACCCACTTAGACAGGAAGCAAAGTACTACTGGGGAAGACAAAGCTGATAGCTGCAACCTAGTCCTTCTAGAATCACATGTTTATTCTATGGCCCCAATTAAGCAGAGGCTTGAGTCATTCCCAGAATCAAAGACACAAATTATCTAGAGCAGCAGGCTCGAAACCAGTGTGCCCAGGTAACCGGGGACCCCTTCCTTAGTCATGATATGCAAGGCACAGGCTGCAGAAGACATGAATACTTTTCTGTCCATTTCTTCATAACTTCCTTTGGTTTTCTACATCATACCTACATGTTTCTTTATAATATTTGGTGCCTTTTGGACAACCACTGTCTACATAAGCATTGATAATAAGCCCAATAGAAAACCAGATTTGTGCAATTAATTTGCAAAAAAGCTCGCTTCCCATGATATAGAGTTGCTCTCACCCTCAAGAAAAAAGTCCTTTTTCTAGCCTGTCATCAAGGTAACTCAACAACAAACAAAGATACGTGTCCTCTTTAACAATTGCTATAATTCTCACCTGGAAACTTTTGTTTTTGCAATTTTTAAATCAATTTATATCCTGATCTCAAATTCCAAATTCACCAAGTAAACAAGTGACCTGATAAGAAAAATGGCAAGTGTGTTCTGACCCTAAATCCAGAGCCACTTGAATACATATGATCTTAAAGGGGACCAATACCCCAGTCTATGTCCCCAAACCAGGGGAAGAGTGCAGCCAGGGTCAGAATGACAAAAAGGACTGGGACTTTGTCTTTGAATAACAAAGCCATCACCTCCGGCACCCTCGCCAGAGGACTAATCTCTGTGTTTTGATCTCTGGCCCAGGAACAGAAAACAGGCAGAGAGAGCTGTAGTTTCAATACCTACTCTCCAGCAACAGGCGCTGCCTTTGCTTAGAAGCTTCTCCTGGAGAGATGCTCACACATCAACAACATGAAGCCAGAGCTTAGACCTGAGAGGAGGAGACTCTGAGCCACAAAGCGTCAGAATGGAAACTCTGCTTTGGGGTGTGCCTGTGGTCCTCGTCTATGCCTCACCCTGTCTTTTTGTGCTGGTGGGAACTTCAGCGTGCTGGGCCCACAGCAGGGAGGGGAGAGAGGAACATTCCACCAGACCCCTGATGTGATGTGCCTACTCACAGAGAGAGATGTCCCACATAAATCCTGAGAGCACAGCCCAGTCTCAGAATTTAACTGCAGGAACTGTCCTGACTCTACTGCTCAAGGAAAGGGTGTCTAGTCTAACATCAGCTTTTAAAATGACCCCAAAATGTCATTTTAAATCTATTGGCCAAACTGAGGCTCACTGAAACCGCAAGCAGAGAAATTCAAGTTTTGAAACTTGAAACTTTGAAACTTGAAACTCTATGAAAATAGAGGCTAACGAGGGGTCTCCTTCTGATCCCCAGATTGGGACTGAGACTCGTGAAGATTTATCATCAGTCTTAAAAATAGATAAATTCTTCAACCCAGAAATGGACCATCTAATGGGAGGTGGAGAAACACTCTGGGCGCCTGGGTAGGATTATAATATTTGAAATTTTATTAATAGCCAAGGAAGAAATCTAATTTTTGTTAGCCTGGCTATAGGAGACTTATGGACCTTATTTTAACTGATATATATTTTAGAACTAAGGAAACTGCCTCAGAGAATTGACAGTTAAATACTTAATGTCTTTATTTCTTCTGCCCTAGAAATGCAGTGTATGTAAACAACTAAGAAACCCTGGAATGAATATGAACTCAGCGCTGATCCTGGTTTTGAGCTGATGTTTAATCATTTGGAGCCACATGCAGCCATTACGGTCCCCTGTTCCCAGGTCATACATTCAAAGCTTCCAGGCGGTTCGCATCATGACGATGAAATACACATCAGTGTCAATGGACGCGCTCACCCCGGCATAGTAGTTCATGAACTCCTCAGGGGTCACCTGCAGTGTAAAAGTCAGGGGGAAAAAAGCTTTGCTTCTCACCATTTCAGTTGAGGCACATCTCCAGGACCTGTAAATGGGAGGGAAATTTCAGTCAAGTAGACTTCTTAGTGATACCACTGAGGAATAGATCTAGAAAAAGAGAAAAGATGAGGTTGAGAATGGCCGGCCATGAGCGAGTGGCCAAGGAGAATAAAGGAAGAAAGTGTCGAAAATTTCCAAACCAACTCTAAATGGAAAGTGAGATGCAGGTCTCGTCTTCCTATAAGAGCAGAAGCCCATCTGTCCCGCTAAGTGAGACTGAAACTCAGAATAAGAAACATGTGTTCTTTAACCGCAGTAAATACCGTCTTTCTGTGACATGTCCCCTCATGTTCTTGTGTCAAGACGAGACATGTTTTTTAACCTTTAAAAATGGAGCTCCGTCCTACAGATAAGGAAAGAGATTTCTCGTTAAACACTCCTTGGCTGCACGCCTTTTTAAGATACATATGATTCATTTCAGGCACAGAGTAAGTTCTAAAAGATCCCTCCACTCCATCCCCGCTTGGGTTCTCTCTCTTTCCATGCCTGTTTCAATTAATATGTTTACTTATGCTAAGATTTTACTTTCCTCTCCTTTAAGAGAGAAGAAATGCAGTTACCAATGTATTTTTTAACAGGTGCATGTGACAAGTGCACTCTAATTCAACTGTATTAGCAGACACAACTAGTTGACTCAGGGAAATAATTGTTTTTTGGTTTGATCTCTATTACCAGTGAATTTAGCCCCAAGTACAGACCAGCTTATATGGGAGGACACAGACACAGTAATGATAGTTGTCTGGGAAAGTTACCACTTTTCCAGTCAGCCCTCAAATTTCAGTGTCATGAGGGATTGAAAACATCACAAAAAGTGAAATCCACAAATAATTCAAAACCCCTTTCTAGTCCCTACTCTTCTCTCCAAGTCTCGGGGAACATTCTTATCTCTTCCAAGTGGTAGGTAGTTAGAACAGGAAACAAGAGTCCAGAACGGCGGTGGCTAAAAGACAAGGAAGGTCAAAGGAAGGTCTGAGCGCCTGAATGAGGACTTCAGGTAGAACAAGCAGCACTCCCGGCTAGCCCAATTTACATAGGGCAGGCGGGGG
>SJYA01002623.1:1834465-1872715 GCA_006410615.1 Neotragus moschatus | reverse complement strand
TGGGGGGATGGAGGGGGGGAGGGGGGAGGAGAAAACATATAAAAAGAGGAGCCAAAGGGCTCGCTCTCGTGCGCTCATGCTCTCGCGCTCTCTCTCTCTCTCCATGTGTGCTGGCATGCTCCTCCACTTTCTTCTCTTCGCGTCTTTGGGTCGGCATGTCCTCACGCCTCGAGGATGGATTCTCCTGCTATCTTCTAAATAAAATAGAGCTGTAACACTGATTTGTCTAAGAGCTATAACACGGTTTGTCCAAGACCCAAGAGCTGTGACACATCGAGGGCTTTAATGTCTGTCACTCCAAATCTTTGTTGTGAGGAGACGGAACCGAGGAACATACCCTCGCCTGACACAAGAATCATGAGTTGACTGACCCACTTGCATTTTGTGCTGAAATTATAAAGGAACAGAGAAAAAAGTCATAGGCTCCATCCTTGTCTCCTCTTCTCCCCTTCTCTCTCTTCCTCCTGGCTCTCTGCTCCGTCCCCACCCCATAAAAGAGTAAAAAGCAGTAGGAAGGAAGACGTTGAATGGAGCTAGTAACTGAGCTGTGCCTATCAATGCCTGGAAGTAGAAATAAAGAATACAGACATGTACAAGAGCTTTTGTTAAAAATTATAGAGTATCATTAACATGCTCCTTTCTTGAGTTTCTTTATTTCTGGCCTGCTTTGCATTCCCCAGTTCTCCAGTTTTCAGCTCCATCTGGAGTTCCTTTACAGCAACAGCTCTTTGTTCATTTAAAATGTGACTCAATACGGAAAAGTCTGAATCATGCATCAGGTTTAAGAAATACTTTCATTACTCCTATTAAATGGAATATCCCTGGAAAGTCCTTGGCACGTCTGGGCGATAATAAGTGCTCAGTAAATACTATTCAGATTTATAATTATGCTAAGTGAAGTTTCTGTGCGTAATATGTGCATGTGTGCATGCTAAGTCACTTCAGTCACGTCCAATTCTTTGTGAGCCTATGACTGTAGCCCACCAGGCGCCTCTCCCCATGGGATTCTCCAGGCAAGAATACTGGAGTGAGTGGGTTGCCATTTCCTCCTCCAGCGTGTGCATAATAGATTTAGTCATTAAATCAAGCATTTCTGAATTTTTGAGAGGCAAAGATCTTGAATACTAATGTGAATAAGAGTCATTTGGGACACTTGTTAAAACTGTAAGTCCTTTTGTTCCACACCCCATCTTTAAAAACAATCAGACTCTGCAGTTCTTCAGGGCCTCCAGCAACCTGCATGAATAATTCATTCCCTGGATGATGAACACTCAGAGAGCTGGGGCTTTATGCAGAGTCTGTGAAATTCAGGTGACATCAAATGCTATAACCGCTAAAAACCCCAATAACCCTTACTTTGAGTATCTGAGAACCTACTGTGGCTTGTGAAGATAAATGTCAGAAGAAATGGGGTGGGAACTTGAAATCAGCTGAATCACAACAACTGGCTATTCTGACTTGGGTTAGAGAAAAGGGCAGCTGAGGTTTCCCCTGGCAAAGGGGAGGAACCACCTGCAGAAGGGGAGTAGATACAGGCTGGGACCCCGCATCAAGATGGGCTAATTTGGGGAAATGACAGTTGACTATTTTTCCACTGCCATCTCACAGATCAAAGGCCAGCCTCAGGGGAAGAAAACACGGTTCTGCTGTTTCTGGCCCCACACATTTGACTGCCCAATAGAATCTAGGCTCCTTTTAAAAATATACTTCTACAATCACTTCAGGCTAAAATGGAGGATATTCCTCTGTCCCTGGCAGGAAAATGTCAGCAGAAACGACATAAAGATCTCCCTTCCCTTGGTCATAGGGTTCACCATGAAGTTTCACAGGGAGAAAAAAAATGGGGGGGAAATTCCCTTTAGGACAGGAAGGCTTGTTTCCTCTCCCTAGCTCCAGCATCTCCACTTCCAGCCCACTGCCACACTAAGCCTTACTGTGTAGCAAAGAGGTCAGGAGTCACTGTCCCCGGGGTCCTGCTGCCCCAGCCACACAGGGAACTCCCTTCCCCATCACTTTAAACCTTCAGGGCATCTCAGAGCAGAACTGATCCTGGGTCAAAAATCCCATTTCTGGATGTTGATAAAAGACAGGTGACATTCTATCTTGAACTTCTCTGGTGGCTCAGATGGTAAAGAAAGAAAGAAAGATTAGTCACTTAATCATGTCCAACTGTTTGTGATCCCATGGACTGTAGCCTGCAAGGCTCCTCTTTCCATAGGATTCTTCAGGCAAGAATACTGGAGTGGGTTGCCATTCCCTACTCCAGCAGATGTCAAAGACTATGCCTGCAATGCAGAAAATCCAGATTCGAACCCTGGGCTGAGAAGATCCCCTGGAGAAGTGAATGGCACCAACTCCAATATTCTTGCCTGGAGAATCCCAAGGACAAAGGACCCTAGTGGGTTACAGCCCATGGATTCACAAAGAGTCAGACGAGTGACGACCACTTTCAGTTTTCTTTCATTCTGTCAGGGGAATTTCCTCGGGTCTGTCTCATCACAACAAAAATTTGAAGCAACGGACGTTAAAGCCCTCTGTGCATCACAGCTCTTGGACAGTGTTACAGCTCCGTGTTACAGCTCAGTTTTATTTAGAAAATAAAGAAAAATATATTCTCAAGGTGTGAGGGCATGCCAACCCAAAAAACGAGAAGAGAAGAGAGAGAGTGTGTGTACGTGTGCATGCATGTGTGCAGGAGAGAGACCCCCGGCCCTTTGGCTCCTCTTTTTATATGTTTTTTTCCTCCCCTTGGGCCTGCCCTATGTAAATTGGGCTAGCCAGGAGCACTGTTTGTTCTACCTGAGGTCCTCACTCCAGTCCTCAGACTTTTCTTTGTTCTATTTTCGTGGGCTTTTCCCTTTCTTGTCTTTTAGCCACCACCATTCTGGACTCCTTTTTCCTATTCTAGCTACCTAACAATCCCATCTCAGCTTAAATACAGTTATGGAAACAGTATTCCTTATCCTACCAAGCAACATGTTTTGTCACTTGAAGACATGAGTTATTGGAAATGAGCGGTTGCTTTTGTCCTTAAGTTCAATGGAGTTTAGAAATATAAGTTCATCTTGAAGCTCACCAAAGATTAAATCAGAGTGAATTCTGTTATCTGGCATTCCTTTACTGAATGCTTCCCTGAAATGACATTTTCATGTAGCGAAGTGTGATGACAAATAGTGTTCAGGGGGATGTGTGAAAAGGCAGGCAGCATCCCGAGGTGCCCTGTGAACCACGTTCCCCCAAATTGAATTATGGTCTCATTTCAAAGTTAAATATGTATTATCATCAAGTTCATTGAAATTAGGCTGTATATGGTAAATATGGCAATCAAGAAACAGAACATTTAACAAAAATGCCACAGCCTTCAGACGATGGCTGTGGCTCCCCTACAAATACATGTGCACACACGCACACACACATTTTTGCTACTTTTGTTCTAAGCTTTCTAGATAGTCACCAAGAAAACATTTTACTTCTATTTATAAAATATATATATACATATATATATGGTATAAGTATTTTTAAGGCTTGGGACCCATTTCCCATTTATAATTACCGAAAGAAATTTCACTAGATTAAGCTCTTTCACTCACCACTCCATCTTTGTCATAGGGTGAGTCAAAGTTATCCAGAAATTTCCGGAACACTTGCTCCTCCGTCCATTCACCATTCTGGTACTTCGGATGGTGTTTTGCATTGTACACCTCTCGAAGGTCTTCAATTGTTATCACACCATCTCCAGTCTTGTCTAGCTTTCTAAAAGCTTGCATAATCACCTCTTTTCTGGCTCTGGACATTGGAGGCTAGAAACATAGGGGAAAAGCCACATACACAAGTCAATGAGCTTTCCTTGTATCATCTGCAATGAAATATCCGATTCCTCTCATTGATGTGCAATTGCGATTGTTTGTGTGCCTGTAAATGGTGTGCATTATGACTGCTCCAGAAAATCCCTAAGCCTGTATTGTCTCCTGCCCATCTCCTCCGTGGTGTGCTATCAGCTTCCGAAAACCAAGTCTCACGATAGCCAGTCCAAACCACGTGAAAGCCAGACCCAGTGGATACAGTGATTCGTGGGACCACTTACTCTTAACGTCAGAAGAAATTCATTGAAGTCTATTGTTCCGTTTCCATCTTTATCAAACCTCCGGAAAAGCTCTTCTGCCTCCTCCTTTTCCATGACCACAGCATAATCATTTAACCCTTTCACAAATTCTTTGAAATCAAGGGTTCGGTTGTTATTGTCATCCATAATTCGAAACACTCTGAAGATAATATACAGATACAAAAAGGAAGAAAAAACACAAAGAACAAGATATAAGAATAGAGATTCAAAGAGAAAGCCACTCTCAAGGTTTTTTGAAGTAAAGACAAAAGTCTTAGGTTCTTCTCTGGTGAGCTTCTTCCCAGCCCCTCAGAAAAGAAAACAAACGTTTAAAGTATNCAGAAAATCCCTAAGCCTGTATTGTCTCCTGCCCATCTCCTCCGTGGTGTGCTATCAGCTTCCGAAAACCAAGTCTCACGATAGCCAGTCCAAACCACGTGAAAGCCAGACCCAGTGGATACAGTGATTCGTGGGACCACTTACTCTTAACGTCAGAAGAAATTCATTGAAGTCTATTGTTCCGTTTCCATCTTTATCAAACCTCCGGAAAAGCTCTTCTGCCTCCTCCTTTTCCATGACCACAGCATAATCATTTAACCCTTTCACAAATTCTTTGAAATCAAGGGTTCGGTTGTTATTGTCATCCATAATTCGAAACACTCTGAAGATAATATACAGATACAAAAAGGAAGAAAAAACACAAAGAACAAGATATAAGAATAGAGATTCAAAGAGAAAGCCACTCTCAAGGTTTTTTGAAGTAAAGACAAAAGTCTTAGGTTCTTCTCTGGTGAGCTTCTTCCCAGCCCCTCAGAAAAGAAAACAAACGTTTAAAGTATACCGTGTGCTCTAATTATATGACATTCTGAAAATGCCAGAACTGTAAAGGTGGTTAAAAAAAAAAAAAAATGCAGGGAAGGGGAGAGAGACTGGGGAAGCCCAGACATTCTGGGCAGTGATATTTCTCTGTATGACACTAGAGTGGAGGATGCATGACACGCATTTGCTGAAGCCCAAAGAACCTCACAGCACAAAGGGTGAGCCTTAATGCGCACATTTTAAAAAATTGTTTAGCACATCAGGGAATCCCAGGAAGGAATACAGATTGTGCTGGGAGAATTCAACTGTTTTATAAAAGTTTGAGACCATCTCACTGAAGGGGGGTGGAAAGATGAAAGTGCTGACATGAGTAACTCTGGAAATGAGTAGAGTTCATAAGACTGAAGACAAAACGAGCTACACATAACCTCTGTACTCATGTTGATAAAGATATTTCTCGTGGAGATACAAGTTGACAATTTCCATGTTGCTACATGGATACCCTGGATCCGAACAATTAAAGGAACAATGGGACCTAAGCTTCTCACTGTTGGAGTGGGGATTTATAGATAAGCTAGGACAGAAGGCTAGAATGATCTGATCAATAAGGATTGAGTTGGAGACATCAGTAGGAACCCACCTTTAGCTTAATATATACCTAGATGAATATATATATAATATTTACAGATATGTATATATATAGAGGGGTTAGCCTATACACCTGTATTTCCTTGTTCTGTCAGTTAAGGGAATCTAGAAGTAACACCTCAGCAAGAACAAAAACATCTAGAGTCTAGATCTTGGTTTATAAATACAATTCTCCAGTAAAAGGAAATGAGCTTCTTGGAGCAATGTCTGATTCTAGAACTTGGGCAGAAAAATATGCAAGATAAGCTTGGAGTATCTTATACCAAAAGGTAAAGAAGTGCTCAAAGAAACTCTACATTGATGGAAATACATCAAACAGACACAGAAGCCAACCAAAAGAGCTCCGAAGGCCAAAACTGAAACAAGCTGAATAAAAAAGTGTTGGGTTATAACCCAAAGTATAAAATACATATCCATGAGTTAATAATGGTTTAAATAAATGCTTGAATAAGTAGATAAATGTGAGAGAAAAGATAAATTTCTCTTGCCGAATTTCAAACAAATTATGCTCATACTCTGTCCTGAAGGAGGAAACCATGCTCCCCAGGCCCTAAGTGGGGCTCTACATAGATACTTCCCTTTGAAGAGTCCAATGTGGAGAGGCAGAGTGGAAAGCTAGTTTACAGAGGAGAAACCAGGCACTGTCTCAGCCAGGAGACCAAGATCAAGGCCAATGGTGATAAGCCATTCTGATGGTTGGAGGAAGAAATGGCAACCCACTCCAGTACTCTTGCCTGATGGACAGAGGAGCCTGGAGGGCTACAGTCCATGGGATCACAAAGAGTCAGACACAACTGAGAGACTAAACCACCATCACCCTCATGTTGAGAGTACACATGCATCCTTCATTTGATGTGATGAGAATGTCACTTTACTTCTGTGGCCCTCAAAGAAACATAATCCCAGTCTAACAATAAAGGAAAAAGGGGGCTAAGGGGCAGCCAATCTTTGAGCAGAAATGTAGGGAAGGGCAAAACCAATAAAAGGGAGGAGGCAGAGGGCACATTCACGCAGAGGCCAAGGAGGAGACAGTGTCTGTTCACAGTAGACTGGGTCACAGTGGAAGGGCTGGCAGGGGCGTGGGGTGGAGGTGGCATAGACGGCAGGAGAGATTCAACTGAATGGGCCAGGGAGCAGACAAGACAGTGGTTGTCATGAGGGTCTACACTGAGGACAAGAATGTGGCCCCAGCACGAAGATTGAGGATGAATTGATACAATGTTGACGGGAAGTGGGCTGGTCTTCCCATTGGATCGTGACAGCCTGGCCACCAGGATCCATTTGTCCACATCCTGAGCTTCTGACAGACCTGGGCTTGGTCCGAGAGTGGGGGACTGTTGAAACTGACATTCCAGTGCTCAGTAACCTGCTGGAAAGCAAACCTCACAGCCACCAGATGGGAGGTTGGAGTTCCCCAGTATGGCACTCTGTATGTCTCTAACACACAACTTCTCACACCAGGAAGACGCCCATCCTTGTGACTCTTGGTGTCCTGAGTTCTCCATGAACCCTGGAGAAGCCTTGCTCACCCGTGAAAGCCCTGAGATAGCACGACGCGCCACCCATGGCAGGCACTGGGTTTAGTCTTTGGAAATAGGTAACCACTCTTAGGAGGACGCACCCTTAGGAGGCTTACAATCTCTTTCCACTCAGGTTTCCTGGGCCTGAGGACTAATCCCGTGATCAGAGGGTGGGGAACAGGAGCTGTTCTCCTGTGAAGCTGAGGGAATCCCTGGGTGGCAGGTGATTCATGTGTCCCTGGAAGTGATGAAGACACAAAATCTGCAACTGCCTCTAAATCCCTATTGCTTCCTCCCTATTCTAATTCACTACCCCTCTTTTGGGGGAACTTGCAAATTTTACTCATGCCAAATGACTGATCCTAAGCTCAGTGAATACTTTAATAGCACATCCATTGCTGTCTCTGGACGTAGAAAGTCATTTCTCAGCCTCTCCTAAACCCTACTGAGAGCTTGAGGTCAGCAGAGGCAAACTATTACATTTAGCGCGGATAAACAAGGTCCTACTGTAGACCAAAGGGAACTATATGCAAGTCTCCTGGGATAATTCAGCCCTATTGTCCCTGCTTTAGGAACTGTCTCTCTCATTACCCTACTTGCTGTTGTTCAGTCGCTCAGTCACATCTGACTCTTTGTAACCCCGTGGGCTGCAGCGTGCCAGGCTCCTTTGTCCTCCACTGTCTCCCAGAGTTTGCTCAGACTCATGTCAATTGAGTCAGTGATGCCATCGAACCCTCTCATTCTCTGTCACCCCCTGTAGGTGTCTCTAATACCTGGGCGTGCTTCTCCCTTCACTTTGATTTGCCACAGTAGCTGCACTTAAGAACCAAAAATTGTCACAAAGGACCTCAGAGATCAGCGCTTCCAAACTCTGCATTTTACAAAGGAGGGGCTGAGACCCAGGAGGAAGTGACTTGCCCAAGGGCCCATGGCTGGTCTCAGCCTCACTTGGCCACACTCTGCCTTTCTCCTTCATCTCCCTGAAGCCCACAGCCCAGGTCCTACCTGCCAAGCCCTTTGATGCCCGCTGAGCCCCTGGCCAGGCACTGCAGGCGGAGCCTCTCGATGGGGTCAGTGGCCACGGTGAGCTTCTTCTTGGCCTGGATCGCCATCTCTCGGTCGTGGCGTGCGGTCCCGGCCATCTGAGAGGGAATACACTCTGGTCAGTGGGGCGCACACCTCACCACATGCCTTTGGCTCAGTAGGGGGACCACAGCCTCGCTGAGAAGGACAGTCACAGCACACTCTCTCACCCAATTCCTGAGAACCATCTCAAACATCCCAGAACTTCCAGATTTCAGCTGCAACGACCATGTCCTGGCACATTTATTACTGGCTTACCTAGTCCTGAGAGCATCAGACCTCTGCAGCCTGGACAACAGTGTTAAATATCAGCCATCCCTGTTGGTGATACACTTCCATCTCATAAGTCTCATTTCTCCAAACACTTTTTGAGCCAGTCTTACCTGCTTTATTCTTTTATCTAGAATTTTCCATATTCCCTTTGACTGCAGATTTAATATTCTCCTTTTGAGTCTAAAGATTAATTTTTGATGCTTCTGTCTTCATGGAGATTTTCAGTATCGGGCTTTGATGATTCCTACGAGTTGCTGCTGCTACTGCTAAGTCGCATCAGTCGTGTCCGATTCTGTGCGACCCCATAGACGGCAGCCCACCAGGCTCCCCCATCCCTGGGATTCTCCAGGGAAGAACACTGGAGTGGGTTGCCATTTCCTTCCTCAATGCATGAAAGTGAAAAGTGAAAGGGAAGTCGCTTAGTCGTGTCCGACTCTAGCGACACCATGGACTGCAGCCCACCAGGCTCCTCCGCCCATGGGATCCTCCAGGCAAAAGTACTGGAGTGGGGTGCCATTGCCTTCTCCTCCCTATGAGTAATGAGTATGTTTTCCTGGGTTGACTGGGCTTCCCTGGTGGATCAATGGGAAAGAAGCTGCCTGCCAATGCAGGAGACACGGGTTCAATCTCTGGATCGGGAAGATACCCTGGAGAAGGGAATGACAACCCACTCCAGTATTTTAACCTGGGAAATTCCGTGGACAGGGGACCCTGGTGGGCTGCAGTCCATGGGATCACAACGACTAGGACATGACTGAATGACTAAGTACACATGAATGCCTAGACTGACTGGTTAGTGTCCATTAACACCTAAGTAGGTTCTCAGGACAGAAAAAGGTAAACAGACTCTCTCTCCTGAACAATAACTATATCGTTTTTCTACAGTTTGCCTTTTGTGTTTTAAACGTTCAGAAACAGGAGAGAGGGTGGCTGCAAGGAAGCACTCCACTTTTCAAGGTCCATGAGCAACGTCCTGACTATCCTGACACTGAGAATCCACACAACCGTGGAAAAGCCACGGAGCTGGGAGCCTGGAGACCCAGGTTCTAAGCCTGACTGAAACCCACTCCTGGTGAGGTCTGAGCAAATCTCAGGGCCTCCGATTCCTCCTCCTCTGTTAAGTGAAAAGATTAGATTAAATGATCTTTAAATTCCAGCTCTGCTCCAAGAAACACTAATCTTCCTATGAGCCCACTGACCCAGTTAATTGGGGAGATTCTAGAAATTTCTTTTTCAGGGTGAGCTGTGAACAAAAGGAACAAGAGAGCTTGATGGATATGCAAAAAAAATAACATTCACGGTGCCGAAAATACTGGTGTTACAAGGGTACTGCCCTTGATTCAAAGGCTCCCCTCTGCCCTCAGCCCTCCAGGTGCTGGCACTTCCTCCTTTCATCAGCGATGATGACCCTCTTGCCCTCCTGGACTCAGTTCAGTTCAGTTCAGTTGCTCAGTCATCTCCAACTCTTTGCGAGCCCACAAATAGCAGCACGCCAGGCCTCCCTGTCCATCACCAGCTCCCGGAGTTCACTCAGACTCGCGTCCATCGAGTCANCTCATTGGAAAAGACCTTGATGCTGGGAAAGATTGAGGGCAGGAGGAGAGGGGGACGACAGAGGATGAGATGGTTGGATGGCATCATCAACTCGATGGACATGGGTTTGGGTGGACTCCAGGAGTTGGTGATGGACAAGGAGGCCTGGCGTGCTGCGGCTCATGGGGTCGCAAAAAGTCAGACACGACTGAGCGGACTGAACTGAGCTGATGGGTGAAGGCACAAGCAGCAAAGCCGAAGGGGACTGGCCACGGTCACTGCATCTCCGGACACCGGACGGGGCTAAAGGCTCAGTCATCCCACCGTCCTGAGACGCAGTTGCCTGCCACTAGCTAAGTAAGCTCTCTGCCTGCATTCCAGGAACCGTCGTGGAATAGGTTACGGAAAGCTGAAGGTCTTTCTCTTCATAATTCTCTGAGATTTGAGGGCCTCCTTAAACATNTCTCCGGACACCGGACGGGGCTAAAGGCTCAGTCATCCCACCGTCCTGAGACGCAGTTGCCTGCCACTAGCTAAGTAAGCTCTCTGCCTGCATTCCAGGAACCGTCGTGGAATAGGTTACGGAAAGCTGAAGGTCTTTCTCTTCATAATTCTCTGAGATTTGAGGGCCTCCTTAAACATTGGAGAAGGAAATGGCAACCCACTCCAGTATTCTTGCCTGGAGAATCCCATGGACCGAGGAGCTTGGTGGGCAACAGTCCACGGGTCGCAAAGAGCTGGACAAGACTGAGCGACTTCACTTTACTTAAACATTGTGCCCTAGGCATGTAACTCACCTAGCCCTAATCTTAACCCTGATTGAATGATTAGAAAGTGAAATTTCAAGATGTGTGAAATAAACACTTTCTAGCAATAATATTTGGGAAATACTTTTTCTTAAATTGTGCCATATCACAAACGTTAAAATAAGGAATTAATTCACATTCCAAAGGTCAGTAGAAAGAATTAAAAACTGTGGCTTATCAGATATGGGCTTTAGGGAAACCTGCATATTGACAATAACGGAAACACTGAATCTTAAACATCTGTCTGTCTCTTCATAATTCTCAGCAAGGTTCATGGAACCTCTCTTGCTGGATTCAGAGAAAAACTTGAAGAGAATCTTTAGGGAAGAGAGAAATGCTGAAGTCCAAGGTTGCTCTTTATTGGGTTGTCTTTGGCGCCATCTAGTGGCATTGCAACCTCCCTCCCTGAGCCGGCTCTTTCTCTCTCTCTCTCTCTCTCTCTCTCTCTCTCCCCACCCCCCCTTCTCTTCCCCTCCCTCCCTCGTTCTTCCCGCTCCACCTCCCCTTCTCGTGCGGGGTTGTGTGTACAGCTAACAACCAACAACACAGGTGGATCCAGTTACAACAGACAGTGTTTGAAGGCAATAACTGGGGAAAATTGAACCATCTCTGCTGACTCCAATCTATTCAGTTTACGGGTCATTACTACGTGGTAGATGGCAAAAATAACAGTGGTTCCTGAGGATGTTTCCCCATCGAAACTACTTCTCTAGAATAAATATTAGATCCCAGTGTGCAGAGTAGCCTAGCAGGTGGCTAGCATGTCCCTGTTCTGAGACTGAAAGTCTTAAAATTTGAAAAGAGTCGTGGTTTCTGCAGTAAAGACTGGGAAATCCCCAGAAAAGGTATAATGACAGGTGTGCGTCTGTGTTGTTGACATTGTGAGAGTTCCCTTGTCTAATCCATTTGAGCTTTATTCAACTGAAAAGACCTTGAACATCTCTAGCTATGAGAGGGACTGTGCTAATTCTGCAGGTGATGTCATAGAGCTGTGGTTCCAAAGAAACATGCTCTTGCCTCCCAGGGGACATCTGACAATGTTTGGAGACATTATTGGCTGTCACAACAGGGGTGAGGGATGTTACTGGCATCTAGTGAGTAGAGGCCAGAGATGTCGCTCGGTGTATGAGAGCCCTTGACAATGAAGAATTCTCCAGTCCAAAATGTCAGTCATGCTCAGGTGGGGAAGCCCCACTGTAGAAAAAGACCTGGGGCCAGCAGGGGTGCTGAGACCACCACTGAAAAATAGACATGCCCATCCTCCACCTCAAACACAGCATCTCTAGGTGTGAGTGCTGGGAATCTGCATTTTCATGTTTCCAGGTGGTCTTTACTAACACATACCTAAGTTTGAGATGCTCAGCTATTAGTGACCAGGTCACTCTTTAGTGGCAGGAGCAAGACCTTGAGGGGAAAGGCTGGAGGCACAGTTATAACATAGCACAGGGAAGGATGCCAGCATGAAGCAAGGACAGGTATACTGACCATTATAACCAGGCCAGGGACAAGTCCTTGCTCAAAGCTTTGCACACATCAGCACGCTGCCTCCCATGAAGGATTCTAGTGAATGGAAGTCCCTCACCTGAGAATGCGCCACGAGACAGAGGCAGAGTCAAGGCTGATGCCCACTTCTGTCACAGCCACCATGCGCAACAGGTAGGGCAAGGTACTGAGAAACTGCTTTGGGAACCCAGAGAAAGACCATGACATGAGTGAGAGGCAAGGCTTCAAGGAAAAGACTCCTTGGAGAACTGGAAGGATTTCCGGGTAGAGGACAGCGAACGGCAGTGCGGAGCAAAGCAGGATACTCATGGGCCCTAAAGAAGACCCTCTGTCTCACTGTGGGGTCCTTCCTTGGGTTTTCAGTGATAGAGTAATTTCCTTCTGGTCGAGATGAACAATTTGTCTTAGTCTCTTCGTTTTGAAGTGGCTTCCCTGGTAGCTCAGACAATAAAGAATCCATCTCCAATGCAGAAAACTTGGGTCTGAACCCTGGGTTGGGAAGATCCCCTGGAGAAGGGCAGGACAACCCACTCCAGTATCCTTACCTGGAAAATTCCCGTGGACAGAGGAGCCAGGCAGGCTATAGTCCATGGGGTTGCAGAGTCAGACACGACTGAGTGACTAACTCATTTTGGAGCCTTAGTGTTATTTGTTAGTTTGCTTGTTTTAGCAGAATGATGTGTGAGGTGGTTTTTCCCACACAAATTATTTTTTAAATTATTTCTACAGTGTATGAATATATGAAACATCTGGTTTTGTTTGGATTG
Organism: Neotragus moschatus; assembly: GCA_006410615.1. NCBI lineage: Eukaryota > Metazoa > Chordata > Mammalia > Artiodactyla > Bovidae > Neotragus > Neotragus moschatus. The sequence continues at coordinate 1,859,661 of SJYA01002623.1, read as the reverse complement.
CCAACCTCCACATAAGATTTAACTTATTACGGTATTTAATCTCACCTGTAATGATATAAATACACTGTGGAAATAAAATGTCATTTAAATCTGGCATCTTACCAAATTTTCTCTGCACAAAAATACATTTTCTCAAGATGTTTAAGATTCAGTATTTCAGTTATTGTCAATATGCAGGTTTCCCTAAAGCCCATATCTGATAAGCCATAACCTTTTATTCTTTCTGCTGACCTTTGGAATGTAAATTAACTCCTTATTTTAACATTTGTGATATGGCACAATTTAAGAAAAAGTATTTCCCAAATATTATTGTTAGAAAGTGTTTATTTCACACATCTTCTTGAAATTTCACTTTCTAATCATTCAATCAGGGTTAAGATTAGGGCTAGGTGAGTTTCACGCCTAGGGCACAATGTTTAAGTAAAGTGAAGTCGCTCAGTCTTGTCCAGCTCTTTGCGACCTGTGGACTGTTGCCCACCAAGCTCTTCCGTCCATGGGATTCTCCAGACAGGAATACTGGAGTGGGTTGCCATTTCCTTCTCCAATGTTTAAGGAGGCCCTCAAATCTCAGGATTGTACAGACTTCAACCCTGAGTTTGCCCAGGGCTGAAAGTAAGAATCTCCTTAAATATTTTGCCCCAGGGACCTACCTCAGCTCACCCTAGTCCTGGTCTTGAATGCAGCATATATTTATTGAACATCTATTGTGTGCCACACAACAGCAGTGAATGAGACAACCAAGGTCTCTTATAGGAGTTCACATTCTTCAGGGTAAGCTTAACTTTGCCGAGTTTGAATCACAGTTGATTTTCTGGGACAGTCAACTGGTTGATTCCAATCTCCTTTCTCTGCTTATTTTGCTTTCAGTTAGGTGGCCCTGTCTCTCTGGCAAAGAAACTCAACTGAAAGTGCTGAGGGCTCTGGGAGAAATCTCCCATATCTTTTGCCTCCTCCTGCCTTAAACAAGAATGTGACATCAGGAGCTGTGGCAGCCTTTCCCTTGGCCTTGTGAGGAAAAGGCCAAGGGAATCACAAAGATATCAACCTAGAGCCCAAACATCACTGAGCTACCAAACTGGTACAGCCAACTGGACGCCACCCTCCCATCATGTGAAAAATATAGCTTCTATTTGCTTAATCCAATGTTGATCAAGTCCTCTATTACTTGAAGCCAAAAGTATTCCTAACTGACATATCTGGCAAAAGCTTATTCGTGCAGTGTTTGAATTGACCCTAGATTTCAAATTTTACCTGGCTAAAATAACTAGCAATCCAGTAGGAGAGTTTTGGCTCCTCTGAGAACTGGGAGAAAACATAAAGTAAAATTCTTCTCTCGGAAGAATTTCATCAACACTTAGCAGCTGCTTCAGCATTTTTGGCTATCAAGGAGAGTGAGGGGAAACTGCTTAGCATGATAGTGAAGGATTCATGTAACTACTACTGTTTGTGGGATTCTCTGGTTGGATGGCATCACCAACTCAATGGACAAGAGTTTGAGCAAACTCTTGGAGATAGTGAAGGGTGGAGAAGCCTGACATGCTGCAGTCCATGGGTCACAAAAAGTCAAACACAACTTAGCAAATGAACGGCAACAAGTAGCTAACACGATGTAAAATGAGCCCAGGTTTGATAGGCACAGAGGCACCAGGGTTAAGGGGTCCTTGTCATAATGAGCATCCCCTGGGAATCTCCAGAGGCAGGAGCTGCCTTAACAGTACTCTCCTGGTTCCTTCTCCATCTCACTCTTCCCCTCTGCTCTGTCTTAAGCCTCTGGGGTTTTACCAGGAAATTGCTTGCAATCTATTCTAGTCAGGCAACCTGCCAGATCTTAAAGAAGCAGAGTAAGACAATATCTAAACTACCCAAAGGTGAGCAAGGCTTTGGCTGGATTTGTGCACAAAATGCAAATGAATCAAGGTATATTGGAAGTGGTCAAACAGAAGATGGCAAGAGTGAACATCGACATTTTAGGAATCAGTGAACTAAAATTCAGAGGAATGGGCGAATTTAACTCAGATGACCATTATATCTACTACTGTGGGCAAGAATCCCTTAGAAGAAATGGAGTAGCCCTCATAGTCAACAAAAGAGTCCAAAATGCAATACTTGGATGCAGTTTCAAAAATGACAGAAAAATCTCTGTTCATTTCCAAAGCAAACCATTTAATATCATAGTCATTCCAGTCTATGCCCCAACCAGTAATGCTGAAGAAGCTGAAGTTGAATGGTTCTATGAAGACCTATAAGACCTCCTAGAACTAACATCCAAAAAAGATGTATTTTTCATTATAGGGGACTGGAATGCAAAAGTAGGAAGTCAAGAGATACTTCGGAGCAACAGGCAAATTTGCCCTTGGAGTATAAAATGAAGCAGGTGAAGGCTAATGCAAAATAGAGTTTTGCCGAGAGAATGCACTGATCACAGCAAACACCCTCTCCCAACAACACAAGAGACAACTCTGCACATGGACATCACCAGACAGTGCAGCCTTCTTTGCAGCCAAAGACAGAGAAGCTCTATACAGTCAGCAAAAAACAAGACCAGGAGCTGACTGTGGCTTAGATCATGAACTCCTTCTTGCCAAATTTAGACCCAAAGTGAAGAAAGTAGGGAAAACCACTAGACCATTCAGGTATGGCCTAAATAAAATTCCTTACAACTATACAGTGGAAGTGAGAAATAGATTCAAGGGATTAGATCTGATTGACAGAGTGCCTGAAGAACTATGGACAGAGGTTTGTGACATTGTACAGGAGGCAGGGATCAAGACCATCCCCAAGGAAAAGAAATGCTAAAAGGCAAAATGGTTGTTTGAGGAGGCCTTACAAGAGAAGTGAAAGGCAAAGGAGCAAAGGAAAGGTATACACATTTGAATGCAGAGTTTCAAAGAATAGCAAAGAGAGATAAGAAAGCATTCCTCAATGATCAATGCAAAGTAGAGGAAAGCAATAGAATGGGAAAGACTAGAGATCTCTTCAAGAAAATGAGAGATATCGAGGGAACATTTCATTCAAAGTTGGGCACAATAAAGGACAGAAGTGGTATGGACCTAAGAGAAGCAGAAGATATTAAGAGGAGGTGGCAAGAATACACAGAAGAACTATACAAAAAAGATCTTTACGACCCAGATAATCACAATGGTGTGATCACTCAACTAGAGCCAGACATCCTGGAATGCAGAGTCAAGTGGGCCTTAGGAAGCATTGCTACAAACAAAGCTAGTGGAGGTGATGGAATTTCAGCTGAGCTGTTTGAAAATATTAGATGATGCTGTGAAAGTGCTACACTCAGTATGCCAGCAAATTTGAAAAAGACCAGTGGCCACAGGACTAGAAAAGGTCAGTTTTCACTCCAATCCCAAAGAAGGGAAATACCAAAGAATGTTCAAACTACTGCACTATTGCTCTCATCTCACACACTTGCAAAGTACTGCTGAAAATTCTCCAAGTCAGGCTTCAATAGTACGTGAACTGTGAACTTCCCGTTGTTCAAGCTGGATTTAGAAAATCCAGAGGAACAAGAAATCAAACTGCCAACATCCACTGAATCATTGAAAAAGCAAGACAGTTCCAGAAAAACATCTCTCTTTAGTCGCTATGTCCGACTCTTGTGACCCCATGGACTGTAGCCTGCCAGGCCCTTCTGTCCATGGGATTCTCCAGGCAAGAATGCTGGAGTGAGTTACCATTTCCTTCTCCAGGGAATCTTCCCAACCCAGGAATCAAACCCAGTTCTCCTGCATTGCAGGCAGATTCTTTACCAACTGAGCTATGAAGGAAGCCCAAAGTTTTAACTATGCCAGTGCTTTTGACTATGTGGATCACAACGGACTGGAAAATTCTTAAAGAGATGGGAATACCAGACCACCTTACCTGCATCCTGAGAAATCTATATGCAGGTCAAGCAGCAACAGTTAGAACTGGGCATAGAATAACAGACTGGTCCCAAAATGGAAAAAGAGTATATCAAGGCTGTATGCTGCCACCCTGCTTATTTAACTTATATGCATACTACATCATGCAAAATGTCAGGCTGGAAGAAGCACAAGCTGGATCAAGATTGCTGGGAGAAATATCAATAACCTCAGATATGCAGATGACACCACCCTTATAGCAGAAAGTGAAGAAGAACTAAAGAGCCTCTTGATGAAAGTGAAAGAGGAGAGTGAAAAAGCTGGCTTAAAATTCAACATTCAGAACACTAAGATCATGGCATCTGGTCTCATCATGTCATGGCAAACAGATGGGAAATAGTGGAAACAGTGAGTGATTTTATTTTGGGGGGATTCCAAAATCACTGCAGATGGTGACTGTGGCCATGAAAATAAAAGACGCTTGCTCCTTGGAAGAAAAGCTATGACCAACCTAGACAGCATATTAAAAAGCCAAGACATTACTCTACCAACAAAGGTCCATCTAGTCAAGGCTATGGTTTTTCCAATAGTCATGTATGGATGTGAGAGTTGGACTATAAAGAAAGCTGAGCACTGAATAACTGATGCTTTTGAACTATGGTGTTGTGGAAGACTCTTAAGAGTCCCTTGGAATGCAAAGATATCCAACCAGTCTATGCTAAAGGAAATCAGTCCTCAATATTCATTGGAAGAACTGATGCTGAAGCTGAAACTCCAATACTTTGACCAACTGATGTGAAGAACTGACTCACTGGAAAAAAAATCCTGATACGAGGAAAGACTGAAGGCAGTTGGAGAAAGGATCAGATGGTTGGATGTCATCTCTGGCTCAATGGATATGAATTTGAGCAAACTCTGGGACCTGGTGATGGACAGGGAAGACTGGCGTGCTGCAGTCCATAGGGTTGCAAAGATTAGAACTTGACTGAGTGACTGAACTGAACTAAAAAAAACATTTCTTCCAAACTTGCTGGTTTTAATGAAGACACTCTAAGAACCAACCATGTAGCTTCTAAATATCCCATTTTTCAGGTGCCGTAAGACCTTGGCCACAGTGATTTCAAACCCAGTGCAAAGACCAAGCCCAAGTGTACATTTTCCTCCACTTTTAGATGGGAGTAAAGCATCAAAACTAAAAAGCCTCTTGATGAAAGTGAAAGAGGAGAGTGAAAAAGTTGGCTTAAAGCTCAACATTCAGAAAACGAAGATCATGGCATCCGGTCCCATCACTTCATGGGAATAGATGGGGAAGCAGTGGAAACAGTGTCAGACTTTATTTTTTTGGGCTCCAAAACCACTGCAGATGGTGATTGCAGACATGAAATTAAAAGACGCTTACTCCTTGGAAGAAAAGTTATGAGCAACCTAGATAGCATATTCAAAAGCAGAGACATTACTTTGCCGACTAAGGTCCGTCTAGTCAAGGCTATGGTTTTTCCAGTGGTCATGTATGGATGTGAGAGTTGGACTGTGCAGAAGGCTGAGCGCTGAAGAGTTGATGCTTTTGAACTGATGCTTTTGAACTCCCTTGGACTGCAAGGAGATCCAACCAACCCATTCTGAAGGAGATCAGCCCTGGGATTTCTTTGGAAGGAATGATGCTAAAGCTGAAGCTCCAGTACTTTGGCCACCTCATGCGAAGAGTTGACTCACTGGAAAAGACTTTGATGCTGGGAGGGATTGGGGGCAGGAGGAGAAGGGGACGACCGAGGGTGAGATGGCTGGATGGCATCACGGACTCAATGGACGTGAGTCTGAGTGAACTCCAGGAGTTGGTGATGGACAGGGAGGCCTGGCGTGCTGCTATTCATGAGGTCACAAGGAGTCGGACATGACTGAGAGACTGAACTGAACTGAACTGAAAGCATCAGATGTGGTCACCACTTGCCCTTTTGCAACATTAGTCACCAAAATCACCTACTTGATAATTATTTTACATTTACTTAAAATGCTCTTTTTGGAATCATTTGTCTATTTAATGTTTATTTTATAGCCACTTTATTTGCAACCTGTGTGCTCTTAACTGATACTTCTAGAAAGCCAAAAAAGTGTTAATGGATAGAAATTCAATATCAGAATGCCACCTTCAGTGTCAGGATTGTGTGCAGCTACTCATAACAGAAACAGCTTGATTTTTTCTAAAAATGGTAGAGGTAAACTTCTCTTTCATATCAAAGAAGTCTGGAGGCAGTTCAAGTAGTCATCAAGGTCCAGAAAAACTACTACCTTTTACCTTACCATTGTTGTTTTGTCTCAGAGATGCCTAAAGTTACAAAATCAGTACAGCAGGGCCAGCCATTATATCACCCTCCAGGTAACATAAAGAGACAGATGTGAAGGCAAGAAGAATGCACTTCCCAGCTCAATCAGCCTTTATAAAATGGTTCCCAGAAGACTCTACCCAACTCCTTTCATTTAAATCTCATTGGTCACTCCTGCGAAAGAGGCTGGTTCTGTGGTCTCAATGTTTGTGTCCCCCCAAATCCATACGATTAAGTCCTAATTCCCAAAGACGATAGGATTAGGAGTTGGGGCCTTTGGGAGGTGCTTAGGTTTTGAGAGAAAATTAGTACCTTGTAAAAGATGCCCTGCAGAGACCCCTCACCCTTTCTGCCACCAGTGAGAAGCCATCCTTGTACCAGTTAAAGGGCCTTGACCCGACCATGCTGGGTGTTTGACCTTAGACTTTCCAGCCTCCAAGACTATGAGAAATGACTATCTGTTATTCATAAGCTGCCCAGTCTGTAGTACTTTTTTTACAGCAGCCCAGATGAACTAAGACAGCTGGGAAACCCAATGTTAAGCTGGAGACTTTGCCATGCTCCAGGTTCTGTTTTCAAAGAAGAGGAAGAAACCGGGAGAGATAACAGAGTCCCTCCAGAAAGTAACAGCGTAAGAACTTCTAAATCAGTTTATTCCACAATCCCACCTGCAGCCTGAGGTTTTTGGAGGCAGATGGAGCCATAAGACCACCCTGATGGAAGATACTAAGCCAAGTCTTGGGAGCAAAAGTTAGCACTTTGGTGATTTCTCATTCCTCAAACTCTGTTCTTCCGAAAGGAATAAGGTCATCTTAACACATGCTGTTGTCAAGCATACTCTGAGTTTAAGCAAACATAGCCTAAGATGAACTGGGCCTGAGGACATCAAATCACAGCCCACAGGCTGAATTTGCTCCTCTGCCTAGTTTGGTAAATAAAGTTTTATTAGAAAATAGCCACATATGCTTGCTTATGTGTTACCTGTGACTGTTTTCAACCCACAACTGCCAAGCTGAATAGCTGCTACAGAGACTTACTGGCCTACCAAGCTTTAACGATTTATCTGATCCTATACAGAAGAAGGGTTTCCCGGTGGCTCAGTGATAAAGAATCTGTCTACCAATGCAGGAGAAACAGAAGTGGGTTCAATCCCTGGGTGGGGAAGATCCCCTGGAAGAGGAAGTGGCAACCCACTCCAGTATCCTTGCCCAGAGAATCCCAAGGACAGAGAAGCCAGTTGGCTACAGTCCATAGGGTCACAAAGAGTCGGACACCACTGGGTGACTGATACAGAAATAGGGTGCGGCCCCTAGCAACCTCACAGAGGAAACATCATACTAGAAGAGAGGTCATTTGAGGACGGGCTCTGTCAGGCTCTCTGCTGTAAGTGTTTTCACGTACATTAAAGAGAACTATTCCCATTTCCCAGGTTACCCTGGTGGTAAAGAACCTGCCTCCCAATGCAGGAGACATAGGAGACACAAGTTCGATCCCTGGGTCAGGAAGATCCCCTGGAGGAGGGCATAGCAGCCCACTCCAGTATTCTTGCCTGGAGAATGGCAGGGACGGAGAAGCTGGGCAGGCTACAGTCCATAGGGTCCCCAAAAGTCAGACACAACTGAAGCGACTTAGCACACATACACATTTCTATTTCACAAAATAAAGAGAGAGGTACAAAGAGATTGAGTAAGTTCAGACGTAAGAAGCAGAACCAAAGTTCTGAATGGGGTCTTCTTCACCTGCCACTTCCCCAGGGGGCTTTTGTAAATTACCCACAACATTTCAGAAAATATTTCTTTTTTAAACAAGAAACCACTGTAGTCATCATAAATCATTCATATATTAAACCTGAGACGAGCTTATTAGCAACATTACAGCCAAAGCACACTTAGTGAGGACAACTGGCCTTGGACACTCCTGGAGCACTTTTGCCTGTCCCTTCTTCTATGTGAAGAGCTCTTGTTGAGGTCAAGGACAACCGCAGAGGTGATACACACAAAACAGAGCTTCCAAAGAAAGTAAGAGCATTCTGTAAATTTTAGTTTTAGTTGGGGGATAATTGCTTTACAGGAGCTTCCCTGGTAGCTCAGTCAGTAAAGAATCTGCCTGCAATGTGGGAGACCCAGGTTCGATTCCTGGATGGGAAAGATCCTCTGGAGAAGGACATGGCAACCCACTCAAGTATTCTTGCCTAGAGAGGTCCATAGACAGAGGAGCCTGGTGGGCTACAGTTCATGGGTTCGCAAAGAGTCAAACATACCTGAGCAACTAACACACACACACACACACACACACACACAACTGCTTTACAATTCTGTGTTGGTTTCTGCCTTACAGCCACGTGAATCAGCCGTAAGTACTGCCCTGCTCACGCAAATGGCACTGTACACTTTGAAGTATTGGGAAAATCTTAATTCTATTCAGCTTCAGGTTTTGAAAATATGTAGGAGCTCTGGAGGGAAAACAGGGTCCTGGTGGCAATGGAATCATGCCTGGAGGTGGGCAAGCACATCACGGATGGTGGGAACATTCACGGACATTAGTGTCCCGTGGAGGCAGCCATGGCCTTTCTGCACCACGGCAATCATTCCTGTAACACTGTCTTCTCCCAAATGGCAGCTTGTTTGTTTCTGGAACACAGAAAACTGCTTCTACGTACCTTGATATTTTTTTAATATACAAAACTGAGACCAGAATGAAGATCAAAAATTTTTAAGGAAAATTCAAAAGGGTAAAATCTGTCAAATGTATTAATTAAAGAGATGAAAGAAAAAGCTGATACGAGAAACTAAACACTCTGCTCTTTGCACCTGCGCACCCATCACAACTACAAGTTGCCAGGCGAGGCATGTCCCTTGAGACCAAGAGCTCCTCCCATACAGAGACACCAGAGTTTCCTCAATCCCTTATCCCACTATCAATCTCTTAAATCTCCTCAGCCTCTGGATTATCTGGATTATCTTTCACTGAAAGTGAAAGTGTTAGTCACTCAGTTGTGTCTGACTCTGCAACCCCAAGGACTATAGCCCGCCAGGTCTCTCTGTCCACGGGATTCTCCACACAAGAATACTGGAATGGGTTGACATGCCCTCTTCCAGGGGATCTTCCCAACCCAGGGATCATACCTGGGTCTCCTGCACTGTAGGCAGATTCTTTACCATGAGTCACCAGGGACGCTGAGCTCAATATTCTGTTTGCCCAGCCCCTCCCCTGCCCCATTCTCCACCCACATCTGTGCTACAGGAGGTTGACCTCTATCAACTGCATTAACCAGATTTCTTTGCTTTAAGGCTTCAGGTGAATTCAGCTCATGGGAGGCACCAGCAGAGAGATCAGAGGGCAAGTGGAGAAAGTGTTACTGGCTCAGTCATGTTCAACTCTTTTCGACCTCTTACACTCAACAGTTTATACTTCTCACTCCCCCATCCCTCTCTATATCTGTAACCAACTGCTCCCTTTCATTCATGAATCTGCAGTGGTCCCTCAGCCCTAGGCTCCCTCCAGCTTTCACCCTTCAAAGCCAAACTGCTTGGAAGGGACTCTGTTTCTAACTTCCTCATGCTCCATTCCTACTTCATCCACTGCTGGCTGGTCTTCACTCTGTCACTCCAGAGAACATACACTCAGGAGGTCATTACCAGCCTGACTGCCAGCTTCAACAGTCACCCTATTTCACTCCGCCCAGCAAGACCTTTTTCAGTCCTTCCTGAAACTCTTTTCTCTCAATATCTATGAATCTAACTTCCTATCTCCCTTCCTCTCAGGTCTGATCTCTTCGGTGTCTCCTTTGTCTTTAAATGCTGCTATTTTCCAGGATTCCAGGATTGATCCTCTTCTCACTCTCATATATCCTGCAGCAGTCTCAGCCTCATCCAGTGTTTATTACAACTCATCCCATATCTTTATTCCAACTCGTTCACTCTCCTCAGCCCCAGAGCCAGATCTCAAATTTCCACTCCAAACATGCACCTTAATAACCTACAAACATTGCGAGTTTAATGTACCAGAACCAAACTCATTATCCTTGCCTCCTTATTATTCCTTGCCTCAGGAAATGACAACACCATTTTCCAGGTCATTAACTGAACATCATCCTAGACTCCTTTTCCCTCCCTGCCTTGAATTAGCAGCCAATTCCTGTAAAATATCACCATTTTGACACCTCCTGAATCTGTTCCTTCCCCTGCCTCCATTGCCATGGATACCACTTTAGCCTAGGACCTGGTCTTCTCCTATTTCCATTACGGAAATTTCCCCTCAACTGGTTCCCAGCCTCCAATCTTGTCCTTCCAATCTATCATTCAGATGACTGGCAGAGTGATCTTCATGACATGGAAATCCGAATTGCATACTCAAGTCTAAGATCCTTTGGTTGCTCCCCACTGCGTACAGGTAAAAAGCAAGCAACCTAGCATTTGATGTGTACGTTGGCCCTGCCTATCTCTCCAGTCTTCTTTCTACTAATCTCCATCCCTTCACACTCTGTTCTACATCCATACTCACTCATACTCCACAAACACATCATGGTGTTCTGGACCTCTGTGCCTTTGTACACGAAGTCCCATTTTCAGGAACACCCTTCCTCCCTTGTTGGTCTAGGGAAATCCTACTCTTCCTTGTAGAACCACTATGGTGAAGCCTCATATAACCACTCTCTTCAGAGTGAAACAGCCTGCATCTTCGTTGGTATAATCTGTGCAAAGCCCACAGACATCCATACTGCACTATGACATAACTCTTCTCTTTCAGGACTGCCTCTCCTCCTAGGTCTTTAAAGGCATAGACCTTTAAGTTTCCTCTTTTCATATTATCAACACTTAATAAAAAACTACAGACTACTACTGGAATTCATCATTACTATTATTAGATAATTACTATTTGAATACAAATACAAATGAATGTTCACAATTTAAATCTCACTACTTAAAATACACAATGACAAAATTAAAAGATTTCTGCAGTTGTGAGATTTTTAGGAAAAAATAAGAGAATTAGAAACAAGAGAGAATTCCATCTACTTAGTATGGTTTAACTATGCCCCAGACTGGAGGCCAGGGGATTGGACACCTGGATAAATGGTATTACCATTTGCTAAGGTTCTTTTCAACTTCATGACCGACTCAATCAACTCTTTAATATAATTTTTAACATACTGTGTCAATTTAATAAGAATTCTGATTCTTATCTGATTCTAAGTGGTCAGTTCAGCAGGCAAGGTGTCACAGAAATAACAGAACTTAGAATGTTAGACAAACCAAAGTCTAAAGCAAAGCTCAATCTTTTCATTGTTTTTAACTTAGAGATATTTGACCTTCCTGAAGCTGTTTTATCAATGTCATACAGGCTGCTTACAGCAACTTACCCAAACACTTCACACTCAAGCACCCAGGACCTAGTGACTGCTCACTGATGGTTGTTTCCTTCTCCTTTACTGAAGGAAACTGATTTTCTACACGTTTATCCGAGCACCTCTAAGCAAAGATGACAAAAACCTCTCCCAGTACCAAGCTATTTCCATGCTAGGCAGACAGCCAAGAATGCTCATAAACATTTTGACTTTCTTTTTAGAAAGTCACAATTACTGTCTTCTTTCCTTTTTAGCTAAAGTGAAACAAAAGTGATCAAATCAATATAGTATTAATGGAAAAAAAAAAAAAAAACAACTTTGATTTACCTTAAATGCTAACCTGTTGCCACCAGCTGCTTTGAACTGAAACTATGGACGCTCTCTCCTGCAACTGGGAAGACTGGTCCACTCCCATCCCCCTTTGCCCCCTCCCTCTTACCTTCCATCCTCACCCCTCCTGATCTGCCTTCTTCCTGCCAATTGGATATCTTGGAATCACGACTGCAAATTTACAGTCTCATTGGCTCAGCTCATTGTCAATCATGATCCCAGCCCTGCCTTTTCTTGAGTTTACACTTCTGTTGCCTAGGAAATGCAGTGACTGTCAAAGCCTGAGCTGTTTACCCTAGGAGAGAAGCCAGCCAGAAGTTGACTAGCAATTGTTTGGTTTCTAGAAGGGCATAAAACTTGCCTCCTAGGTTTTATAAGATAATGTTAAGCAAATTCTCTTCCTTCTTTAGGCAAATCTTTCCTGTCCTTCTGTTGTCTCCAGATGACTTGCTGCTAGAGTGTCTAATTATCAGGTAAGACAACATAAAGAAGCAGGCAGGTATAATTACAGGTGATTCAAAGTTCTCCCACCTTCTCACAGACACACAGAGAAGATGTCATTTCCTACTGTTTCCATCCCTGATGTCTTTTTTTTTTCCCTTTCTCCTCTTTATTTTTTTTTAACTTCCCGTCTCTTTTTATAGTTGTTCCCTAACAGTAGGTTTGCCAGAGAAGTGGCCCTGCTTAGAAAAAGAACTCCTAAATTATGTTCTCTCTCATTGTGTCTATGGCATCTCTCCTACCTTCACCATCTCTGCCACTATTCTTGCTTCCATAATGAAGTGACACAAAGAATGGAAGACTAGAACCATGAAGATGTGTTCTTATCTTACATTATATGTATTCTCAGGCAACTGTGGCCATTGATTTCTACAATCTCTAGAGTAGACTCGAAATCTACCTTGTCAATTTCTCAGAATTACCCTGGAGGTCAAGGGGGTGTGTTCTCTGTGGATTTTAATGGAGGTTTGTCTTGGTTGAAGGGATTTCCAGCAGGATGTAAACTGAGGGACTAAAAAAAGAAAAAAAGCCACTTGTTTGAAAATAAGTCCTTTTCTCTCTGTGGGGTTAGATGCTGAGGGCCCCTGCCTATGGTTCACGACTCTGATCAAGCACTAAGCTGGAGCTGACACTGACGGGGATTAGATGCGCTCCCCACCTCCACTGCAGGGTTGTTTTGAGTGTCTTCTCCACACACCACTAGGCATTTCATCTAGAAATACCCCTTCTTGCAGGAGCTGACCTCATGACATCAAGCTGTCTGTTTGACTTTCACTAAGTGAAACTGGGCTTCCCTGGTGGCTCAAATGCTAAAGAATCTGCCTGCAATGCAGGAGGCCCAGGTTCGATCCCTAGGTTGGGAAGCTCCCCCTGGAGGAGGGCATGGCAACCCACTCCAGTATCCTTGCCTGGAGAATTCCATGAACATAGGGGCATGGCAGGCTACAGTCCATGGGGTTGCAAAGAGTTGGACATGACTGAGTGACTAACACAACAAAGTGAAATTAACTGCAAAATTATTAAGCCAAACTAATAAGCTCGTAGGGAGCAATCACTTAGAGAAGATGTATCACCAATAACAGATACATCTGCCTTTTAATTAATCAGTAAGATAATGGGAAACTGACTGAGAGCCAGTAGAGGGCCAGGAAAGTCTGGATCATCTTTGCACATTCCAAGGTGCTCAGCACGGTACACTGTACAGAGATGAAATCATTCAGTGTTGGTTGAATCAAATTGCTGACCTGGATTAAATGCATTTATATGAAGGCTATTTAAAATACAATATCTGCTTTTCAGAAGAAGTTAAGTCCTGTACTAAGTAGGAGTTTGTGTAAGACCACATACATTTCATTTACTTCCTTTCACTTGAATAATTGTTTGACATTTAAATAATGTAACCACCTTGCAATAACTTGCAATTAGGGCATGATAAACCAAACAAAGAAAGGTTGACATACATTAAGACAGTATGGTACTGGCACAAAAACAGAAATATTGATCAATGGAACAAAATAGAAAGCCCAGAGATAAATCCACACGCCTATGGACACCTTATCTTTGACAAAGGAGGCAAGAATATACAATGGAGAAAAGATAATCTCTTTAACAAGTGGTGCTGGGGAAACTGGTCAACCACTTGTAAAAAAAAATGAAACTAGGATACTTTCTAACACCATACANAGAAATATAGATCAATGGAACAAAATAGAAAGCCCAGAGATAAATCCACACACCTATGGACACCTTATCTTCGACAAAGGAGGCAAGAATATACAGTGGATTAAAGACAATCTCTTTAACAAGTGGTGCTGGGAAAACTGGTCAAACACTTGTAAAGGAATGAAATGAGACCACTTTCTAACACCATACACAAAAATAAACTCAAAATGGATTAAAGATCTACATGTAAGACCAGAAACTATAAAACTCCTAGAGGAAAACATAGGCAAAATGCTCTCTGACATAAATCACAGCAGGATCCTCTATGATCCACCTCCCAGAGTAATGGAAATAAAAGTAAAAATAAACAAATGGGACTTGGTTAAAATTAAAAGCTTTTGCACAACGAAGGAAACTATAAGCAATGTGAAAAGGCAACCTTCAGAATGGGAGAAAATAATAACAAATGAAGCAACTGACAAAGAATTAATCTCAAAAATTAACTCCTGCAGCTCAATTCCAGAAAAATAAATGACCCAATCAAAAATGGGCCAAAGAACTAAACAGACATTTCTCCAAAGAAGACATACAGATGGCTAACAAACACATGAAAAGATGCTCAACTTCACTCATTATCGGAGAAATGATAATGTACCATTTCACACCAGTCAGAATGGCTGCTATCCAAAAGTCTACAAGCAATAAATGCTGGAGAGGGTGTGGAGAAAAAGGAACCCTCTTACACTGTTGGTGGGAATGCAAACAAGTACAGCCACCACGGAGAACAGTGTGGTGATTCCTTAAAAAACTAGCAATAGAACTGCTATATGACCCAGCAATCCCACTGCTGGGCATACACACTGAGGAAACCAGAATTTAAAGAGACGTGTACCGCAATGTTCATCTCAGCACTGATTATAATAGCTGGACATGGAAGCAACCTAGATGTCCATCAGCAGATGAATGGATAAGAAAGCTGTGGTACATATACACAATGGAATATTACTCAGCCATTAAAAAGAATACATTTGAAGGAGCCTATTATACAGAGTGAAGTAAGTCAAAAATGAAAACACCAATACAGCATATTAACATATATAAATAGAATTTAGAAAGATGGTAACAATAACCCTATATGCAAGACAGTAAAAGTGACACAGATGTAAAGAACAGACTTTTGAACTCTGTGGGAGAAGGCAAGTGTGGGATGATTTGAGAGAACAACACTGAAACATGTATACTACCATATGTGAAACAGATATGCCAGTCCAGGTTCAATGCATGAGACAGGGTGCTCAGGGCTGGTCCACTGGGATGACGCTGAGGGATGCGATGGGGAGGGAGGTGGGAGGGGGGTTCAGGATGGGAGACACATGTTCACCCATGGCTGATTCATGTCAATGTATGGCAAAAAACCACTACAATATTGTAAAGTAGTTATCTTCCAATTAAAATTAAATAAATTAATTTTTTTTAAAAGAGAGGTTGACATAGGGAAAATCACATCTACAGAGCATTGGTATACATTGATACACAGAAGTATCAATATGAGATCACAGCTGGAGGTGATGCAAAAACAGGTAAGCACAACAATGAAAGCAAACGTACATGACATCTTGAACTTCATCTCAGAATCTTAAAATGAACCTCCAAAAATAGGTATTTAACCTGTTTATAGGTTAAATATTTAACCTAATCATATTTAACCTAACCGTAAATATTTAGCCTAACCTAGTTAACCTAACCATAAATCCTTAGTTTATATCATGTTTAATGTCCATTAAAGTTCAAAATTAAATATTTTTCTGTGCTTATATTTTCTCAAATGTGTAATTCTATGTCATAATTATGGAAGAATCCAGGAAACCACTCATAAAATAGACATGGATTAGGTCTGAGTATGTGAACTTGACCCCTAATCTGACCAAGGCTTTCACAATCAGTCCTCGCCAGAAAATGGCCCTACTTCTTGCACACATATATCTCCTCCTTTTTCAAAATTTGGAAATTATAATGTATTTTCATTTTCAGTTATATTTGAATGAAACAATAACTCTCAAATACTAAAATTTGAGGTACTCAAATAGAAAAACACTTAAAAACATGTATTATCCATAGAGGTTTTAAAATTAATTTTAAAGTATAATCTGTGTATAAAAAATGGCATCCACTTTTGATGGATGTACCCAGATACAAAGCCACCACTGAGATCAAGATACAAAACATTCCCATCGACCCATTTACAGTCCACCCTCCCACAGCCTATAGCCCCACGCAACCAATAGTCTACATTTTTTCAGCAGAGGTCGGTTTGCATTTTCAAGTGAACCATGTGTATATATATTTCTTTGAAGTCTGGCTTCTTTTGCTCAGCAAGATCATTTTGAGATTAATGTATACAGTTGGGTACATCAGTAGCAGGTTCCTTTCTATTGCCGAGCCATAGTTCTTTTATGGATGTTCTACAATGTATTAATCCATTCACCAATTTTCTTAAGCTGAAGCTGTTACAAATAAAGCCATTGTGAACATTTATGTTCAAGTTTTCAGGTGGACACATGCTTTCATTTAATTTAAATAAATACCTGGAATTGGAATGGCTCAGTCAAATGGTAAGTGGATGCTTAACTGTTTGGGCATCTGTAGAGCAACTTTCCTAAGTAGCTTAATCACTTTATGTTCCCATCAGCAGTGAAACACATGGATTCCAGTAGCCCCATCTCCCTGCCAACTATTGGTACTGTCAATGTTTTGAATAAGAATCGTAATTCAATAACTACCTACCCCTCAAAGACTTTCTTTTGGAACTATTATACTCTAAGCATTTACGTTTAGGCCTTTTTTATACACTTTGAGTTCATTTTGTGTGGTATGAAGTCCAGTCAAAATCCTTTTGTGAGATCCACGTACCCTTATGTTCATAGCAGCACTATGCATAATTGCTAGCACAGGAAACCACCTGAATGTCTACTGACAGATGAACGGATGAGATGCGGTGCACTATACCGTGGAATACTGCTCAGCCATGAAAAAGAATGCATTAACGCCATTGGCAGCAACATGGATGAAACTAGAGGTTACCATACGAAGTGAAGTCAGAAAGACAAAGAGAAAATGCCATATGATCTCACTTATGTGCAAAATCTAAAATACAACGCAAATAAACCTGTCTGAAACAGAAACAGACTCACAGAAATAGAGAAAGGCATAGTTTTCAAAGAGGGTAGGGGTATGCAGGGTTGGGGAAGAGAGGAATCAGGAGTTTGGAATTAGCAGATGCTATATGGGGTCGCTAAGAGTCACACACAACTGAGCGACTTCACTTTCACTTTTCACTTTCATGCATTGGAGAAGGAAATGGCAACCCACTCCAGTGTTCTTGCCTGGAGAATCCCAGGGACAGGGAAGCCTGGTGGGCTGCCGTCTATGGGGTCACACAGAGTTGGACACAACTGAAGTAACTTAGCAGCAGCAACTATTATATATAGAGAATGGATAAACAACAAGATCCTACTGTCTAGCACAGGGAACTATATTCAATATCCTGTGATAAACCACTATGGAAAGACTATGAAAAAGAATATATATATCAGTCAGTTCAGTTCAGTCTCTCAGCCGTGTCCAACTCTTTGAGACCCCATGAATCACAGCAGGCCAGGCCTCCCTGTCCATCACCAACTCCTGGAGTTCACTCAAACTCACGTCCATTGAGTCGGTGATGCCATCCAGCCATCTCATCCTCGGTCATTCCCTTCTCCTCCTGCCCCAAATCCCTCCCAGCATCAGAGTCTTTTCCAATGAGTCAACTCTTCGCATGAGGTGGCCAAAGTATTAGAGTCTCAGCTTTAGCATCAGTCCTTCCAAAGAACACCCAGGGCTGATCTCCTTCAGAATGGACTGGTTGGATCTCCTTGTAGTCCAAGGGACTCTCAAGAGTCTTCTCCAATACCACAGTTCCAAAGCATCAATTCTTTGGCACTCAGCTTTCTTCACAACCCAACACTCGTATCCATACACGACCACTGGAAAAACCATAGCCTTGACTAGACGGACCTTTGTTGGAAAATAATGTCTCTGTTTTTCAATATGCTATCTAGGTTGGTCATAACTTTTCTTCCAAGAAGTAAGCGTCATTTCATTTCATGGCTGCCGTCACCATTTGCAGTGATTTTGGAGCCCCCGAAAATAAAGTCTGACACTGTTTCCACTGTTTCCCATCTATTTCCCATGAAGTGATGGGACCAGATGCCANAACTAGACCACTTTCTAACACCATACACAAAAATAAACTCAAAATGGATTAAAGATCTAAACGTAAGACCCGAAACTATAAAACTCTTAGAGGAGAACATAGGCAAAACACTCTCTGGATTAATAGTCTCTTTCTTGTTTTTATTTTCTCAATAAATATGAAGAAGAAAGTGATAAATCACATTAATGTATTTCCCTGTGTACATATTCAAAATATTATCTGCTTTTTGTATTTTCTCTAAACCCCTTAAATCATCATTTTCATTGAACTTAACGTATGTTTACTTTATTTTCTCCAAACTTATCTTTGCCCTGAGGGTAGCCATCATCATTTGCTATTCAAATACCCCACTCTGTTTCTTCTTTGATTTGTCTTTTTGTTGCAACCTATGCAGATATCCTTTCGAGCCAGGCAATTTATTAAACAAATACATCTAAAGTATTGGCATTTCCCATAATGCAGATAGGAAAGTTTTGTTCAAAGTATGTCAAGTGATTTGATTTAAACCATTAGAGTTACATTTCACTGCTATTTCACTGCTACATTTCACCACTTCCTTCTTTTCATGGAATTTTATTAATAAGAACGTTAGGCATTTATTAAAAATTGAAACTTATGAAACACAGGTTATGTATGTATCAGTTAGTTAAAATGTGAATTGAGGTGCTCAGGTAAATTTCTCTGTAGTATCTCTGGAAGCAGTGCTTCAAGATCCTCTTGTCTACTATTTATTGTGGAAAACAGATTGTATAATAAATAGAATCAAACAGTGCATGTAAATTGAAAACCACTGTACTTATGAAATCATACAAATTGAATAAAACCCTAAGTAATGTCTAAAAGGATAAGGAACATTTTAAAAGGCAACCATGAGAACTACCATTCTTAAAATTTTCTCACATACCACTAAATTCACTAATTTAATAACACTTTTATTTCAGGGAGTTTACCTTCAGGGTAAAACCAGTCCTATATCACAGCATTTGTGTGTGTGTATGTGCATCATTGTCCTCATTGGTTTATTGTTATGTATTAATTTTGCATTAAATTTGAATTTTTCTCTCATTCTTCTCCATGATATTTACATTGATCTCTCCATTTTCATTTCAGAACAACATCAGACATCATATGGTAAATTTTCTGAAATCCTATAAGCCTCCTCCCCACCTCAATAGAATGACTGCACTCCTGCTGCCTTAACATTTCCTGCTTTTTCATCTGATTCACGCTTCTCCTGGGGGTCTACCTTTACATTCTCAATTAACGTCTTACAGACTTTTCCCAGATGAAATTCTCTTCTTACAACTTTCTTATTTTTATATTTTCCTACTCCTTTCTTTTCATTTCAAAGTGTTCTTTCCCTATGACGTTAGCTTTTTCTGTTTTCAAGTATTTGCTATGATTTCACTCAGAAGGTGATGAGATAAAGGGCACTAGTCTGATGGGGACATCATTTCCATTTCGTACCTTTTCCTGGAACACATCCAATATTAGGACTCCTGTCACAGAGGCCACGTGCACGGGCCAGTTTTCATACCACTGATGCTTTTATAACCTAAGAGATGAGAGGAGACTCTCATTTGCTGATTTCAGTTTGTCTATCTAAAAAGGCATGTGTAAATTCTGATACTGTCCATTGGTCAAAGATGAATTTGAGCCTCATTATTCCAATGGTATAGAGCATATTGCCCGAGCATTCCAAAATATGTGAATATTTGGACCTTCTAGGTGGCTCAGTGTTAAAAATACACTTGCTAACGCAGGACATTCAAGTTCAGTCCCTGGGTGGAGAAGATTCCATGCAGAAGGAAATGGCAACTCATTCCAGCATTCTTGCCTAGGAAATTCCGCAGACAGAGGAGGCTGGTGGACTACAGTCCATGGGGTCGCAAAGTGGTTCAACATGCCTCAGTGTCTAAACAACAACAACAACATCTAGAATATATAAAAAAAACTCTTACAAAGTATATGAATATTCTTTCATTATTCTCGTGGAAATTTTCAAGTATGTTACAGTGCTATTCTTTCTCGTTTATCTTTGCAATGAAACAATTTATTTTTATTAAACTTCAATTCCATTTTTGTATTTGTAGAAAGAATTTAATTCACAGGGTATGCTCAATTGCTATGTACCTCTCAGACCATAACGAATCTGCCTGCAATGCAGGAGATCCAGGTCCAAACACTTGGTCTGGAAGACCTCTGTAGGAGGAAATGGCAGCCCACTCCAGTATTCTTACCTGGAGAATCCCATGGACAGAGGAGCCTGGCAGACTACAGTCCATGGTTCACAAAAAGTCAGACACGACTGAACAACTAAAATTTTTACTTTTCTGATTTCTCAATTTTTCCTGTGAAAGACAGAAATCATTACTGTGGGATTTTGCCTAAGATATTGTCTTACAATACAAATATAATGCAGTTAGAACTTTAACAGGTTCCAGGTATTTGTATTTTTAAATAATTTCTATTTCAAAGGAAATTCAACTATATATTGATTTAATATTTCAATTAAGCTGTATGTAATGCACAGATTATTGGGCAATGGTGGTTTTGATCTATTCTTTCTCTTTTCAGATATCTCTTTTTGGTTATGAATGTGTGTTTTCCTTTTACTCTGAAAAAGGCAGAAAGCCCAATACAAACCAATGGTTAAAGGATATCCCATATCCTTTAACCTGGAGGGAGGACTATCATACTGTCTTGCAGTCTATAATTATCTCTTTATCTGTTTTGTCATCAGGAGCTGCATCATGTACAGAAGTGCAAAAATCTTTCTTTTATTGATGAGTTGGTCTTTGAACATTGCAGTCTGTATTTGCAGAATATAGCTATCAGAAACAACTTTGGAAGTATTTGAAAGTTTTGTCTTCCTTCTTTCTGACATCATGACTAATTTTGAATAAATTTTTCTTTCTTTTTTTTACTGATAAATGTGAAGAGGAGCATGTTAAGTCCTATAAGTGTATTTCCCTGTATGTAAACATGGTTTCATCTGTTACTTTCACTTCAACTTCTAAAGATCATTTTTCCCTACTCTAAGCTGTGAATATTTTACATGATTTTTTTTCTGAATCTTATCTTTGCAACTAAGGGTTTCATCTTCATTTGCTATTAAATTATTCTCCCAATATTGTTATTTGATTTGTCCTGTTATTATAATGAATGCAGGCTTTCCTTTTCAGTCAAGTAAATTTTACTAATCCTAGTTCTCTGTAGCCATTAGGGATTTCAAAGTGGCTGAAATGAAAGATTTGTCCAAGATATACCTAAGTCACTTGATTTAGACTCACTTCACCATCATTATTTTATTTTTCTTCTCAAGGAACTTAAGAGAAATTTTATTTAGGAAAAGAGAAATTCACATACACAGTGTTATGTATTCCTAGTTGATGAAAACATTTTTAGTGGTGGAGCCCAGGGGATATATTCTATAGTACCACTAGAAGTAGTGGTAGAGCCTCCAATTCAGTGTTTGTGGCCACTTTATATCACTTAGATGTAATAACCAAAATTAATGTACATATTAACTAAAAAGCAAAGTACTTATCACATCATACAAACTGAATGATAAAAGCCTAGCTATATCAAATAGGATGAGGAATTTTTAAAGGGTACCACAAGAACTGAAGTTTCTTAAATGTTCTATCAAATCAGAATACTCATTCATTTTATGCCCATTTTCATTTTGAGAAAATCACTGTTTGGAAAAATTTGAGTTTTCAGCCACTGGACATGTGTATATTGTGGGAGCGTGTGTGTGTTCATGTAGTGGTATGTACATGTGTGTTTTTGTGTGCACATCCATGTGGGTTCACTTTGAAACATAAAGTTTTCATTGCATTTAAATTACCTTCCCATTTTTATATTGTATTTACTTTGATCTCTTTATTTTCTCTTTCGGAAAGACCTACAAGGACAGTAGGTAAATTTTCAAAAAACCTGTTGCTCCCAACTTCATTAAAATGACGGTTTTTCACTGCATTACCATTTTCTGCCTTTTAATCTGTATCTACTATTGGCCTGCTCATCTCCTGAATGTCTACATTTCCTTCCCATTTAATCGTTTATGCACTTATTTTTTTTCTTCTTTTCAGATTTCTTTTTTTTTTTAATATAAATTTGTTTATCTTAAATGGAGGTTAATTACTTTACAAGATTGTATTGGTTTTGCCATACATCAACATGAATCCGCCACGGGTGTACACATTTTCCCCATCCTGAACCCACTTCCCACCTCCCTCCTCACACCATCCCTCTTATACAGAGTGAAGTAAGCCAGAAAGAAAAACACCAATACAGTATACTAACGCATTATATGGAATTTAGAAAGATGGTAATGATAACCCTATATGCGAGACAGCAAAAGAGACACAGATGTATAGAACAGTTTTTTGGACTCTGTGGGAGAGGGCGAGGGTGGGATGATTTGGGAGAATGGCATTGAAACATGTATAATATCATATGTGAAACAAATTGCCAGTCCACGTTCGATGCATGATACAGGATGCTCTGGGCTGGTTCACTGGGATGGCGCTTCTTTCTTAAGTGACCTACAGTTAGTGTTGTTTTAGTTTCCCAAGCTTCCTTTATTTTCCATTCCTGCTTTTTAAATTCCAAACCATTCTTTACCTCTGGATACTGGCTT
The DNA here is from genome assembly GCA_006410615.1 of Neotragus moschatus. Taxonomy (NCBI): domain Eukaryota; kingdom Metazoa; phylum Chordata; class Mammalia; order Artiodactyla; family Bovidae; genus Neotragus; species Neotragus moschatus. Next base: position 1,836,746 of record SJYA01002623.1, on the reverse strand, counting down.
TTCCAGACACTTGCAGTCATGTCACTGAGTAATTGGTGAGACAAAGGGCACGTCTGATAGATACGTTTTCTTTTCCCTTCTGAAACACATCCAAAGATAGGATGTCCATCACATATATCAAGTTCAAGGAACATTCTATGGCAATGATACTTATCAAACATTTAGAGATGAGAGAAGATGTCTATCATGTGAGTAATATTTTTCCATGTATTGTCCACGCAGACATGAGTAAACATCAATCATTAGTTAATTTGAATTTGATACTGGATGCTTGGGGCTGGTACACTAGTACAACCCAGAGAGATGGTACAAGGAGGGAGGGAGGAGGGAGATTCAGGATGGGGAACACGTGTATACCTGGGGCAGATTCATGCTGATGTATGGCAAAACCAATACAATATTGTAAAGTAATTAACCTCCAATTAAAATAAAGAAACATATTTTTAAAAGATTTTAAAAAGGAGAGAGAGGGAGAGAAAAAAAGAATTTGAAGCTCATTTATCCAGTTCTCTTTACCTTATTGTCCAAGCATTTTCAGGTATACAAATAATTTTACATGATTCTTCTGGAAAATAGTAGTATTGTCTGAAGTTTGGAAGTGTTATGANAACCTCCAATTAAAATAAAGAAACATATTTTTAAAAGATTTTAAAAAGGAGAGAGAGGGAGAGAAAAAAAGAATTTGAAGCTCATTTATCCAGTTCTCTTTACCTTATTGTCCAAGCATTTTCAGGTATACAAATAATTTTACATGATTCTTCTGGAAAATAGTAGTATTGTCTGAAGTTTGGAAGTGTTATGACTCCAGTTTGGTTCTCTTTCCTCAGGATTGCTCTGGCAATTCTGAGTCTTCTGTCGTTTCATAGAAATTTCAGTATTACTTGCTATAGTTCAGTGAAAAATGACTACAGAAGTAACTTTTAGGGATTACATTTTTTAAACTTTGTATTGCTTTGTGTAGTATGGACATTTTCAGAGAAGGAAATGACAACCTACTCAAGTGTTCTTGCCTGGAGAATCTGAGGGACAGCGGAGCCTGGTGGGCTGCCATCTATGGGGTCGCACAGAGTCAGACACAACTGAAGTGACTTGGCAGCAGCAGTATGGACATTTTAGCAGTATTATTACTTATAACCCAAGAACATGGAATATCTTTTCATTTCTTTGAATCATTTTCAATCAGAAATATAATTTTTACTGTTTAATGTGTTTTGGGTAATGATGTATTACAACTGTATTTTATATTTCAATGGAATTCACTTCAAAAATTCATCTATTTAATGAGCACATGACTACTGTTACAGATAGAGTTTAAAGATATAAACTTTGAAATAGACAATTCTATCCTTTTAGCTTCCCTGGTGAAAGACAGGGAAACTATTTTTTTAATAATAATAAACTATTTTTTTAAATAAACTATTTTTAAAAATGATAATAAACTCTTATTTTATCTTACAAATGGAATCAGTTTAGTTCAGTTCAGTCACTCAGTGTTGTCTGACTCTGCGACCCAATGAACTGCAGCACACCAGGCATCCCTGTCCATCACCAAATCCCAGAGTTTACTCAAACTCATGTCCATTGAGTCGTGATGCCACCCAACCATCTCATCCTCTGTCGTCCCCTTCTCCTCCCACCTGCAATCTTTCCCAGCATCAAGGTCTCTTCCAGTGAGTCAGTTCTTCGTATCGGGTGGCCAAAGGATTGGAGTTTCAGCTTCAACATCAGTCATTCCAACGAATATTCAGGACTGATTTCCTTTAGGCTTTGTTGGTTGGATCTCCTTGCTGTCCAAGAGACTCTCAAGAGTCTTCTCCAACACTACAGTTCAAAAGCATCAGTTCTTTGGTACTAAGCTTTCTGTATAGTTCACCTCTCACATCCATACATGACTACTAGAAAAACCATAGCTTTGACTAGATAGACCTTTGTTGGCAAAGTAATGTCTCTGCTTTTTGATATGCTGTCTCAGTTGGTCAAGGCTTTTCTTCCAAGGAACAAGAGTCTTTTAGTTTCATGACTGCAGTCATCATCTGCAGTGATTTTGGATCCCAAGAAAATAAAGTCTCTCACTGTTTCCATTGCTTCCCCATCTATTTGTCATAAAGTGATGGGACTGGATGCCATGGTCTTAGTCTTCCAATGTTGAATTTTAAGCCAACTTTTTCACTCTCCTCTTTCACTTTCATCAAGAGGCTCTTTAGTTCTTCACTTTCTGCCATAAGGGTGGTGTCATCTGCATATCTGACGTTATTGATATTTCTCCCAGCAATCTTGATTC
>SJYA01002623.1:1731488-1830095 GCA_006410615.1 Neotragus moschatus | reverse complement strand
GGCACTAGGCACTAGGGCTGCCCAAGAATATTATTCAAATATAAACTTCAAAACTATTCTTTTAATAGTTTTTTCTGAAGGTTTTTTTTTTGACTCCTATTCCTTTATTGACAATGTGAGACATCATCCTCTATGTGTGTGGTGTGTGTCTGTGTATTTGCATTCAGATAGTTATAAATTTATACATAAGTTTTATAATAAATTTTGTTTCTTGGTTTTCCATTTTCATGATATTGACCTTAAACTTTTCATTTTGTTTTTTTTTTAAGCACCTCAGAAAACAAACAGTAAGTATTTTAAAAACTTGTTATTTACAAATCCCTATTACATGACTGAATTGCTTGCAGCCTTATCTTTCCAGACTTAATGCTTTTCCTTGTCTTGCCCTTCTTCTGGATGTGTACCTTTACAGATTTTATTTATAGACTTCCCTATNACAAACAGTAAGTATTTAAAAAACTTGTTATTCACAAATCCCTATTACATGACTGAATTGCTTGCAGCCTTATCTTTCCAGACTTAATGCTTTTCCTTGTCTTGCCCTTCTCCTGGATGTGTACCTTTATAGTTACAGATTTTACGTCTAGACTTCCCCATAGAAAGTTGTCTCCATTTATTTTCTCAACCTAGAATATATTTCAATTTCTATTTTTTTATTCTGTATAATTTATTTCCTATTACCATTGTCTTTATTTTTTCTATTTTTTTGGTGGTTTGTTATAAGGCTCACTGAAAAGTTGATGAGATGAAGAGCATTAGGTTAGAAGTTCACTTTATGTGTCTCCCAGGAAACCTCCCTAGATAGCACCTCTATTACATCCCAATTTCACGGATCCACACTTAAGTAAATGAGACTTTTCCAAACCTGCAGAGTTGAGAGAAACTGCCTACAGAATGCAGTTGCTTTGTCCCATCAAAGCCTGTGTATATTCTGATAGTCTTCCTCCATCCATAAACTTGAGGCACATTCTTCCACTGAGCTTGAGTATCTTATCCAAACACTCATGATTTTAAGATCTCCAATATTATATTTGTATCTCAGGAAATATAATATTGTTTATATTACTTGTATGTAATGCAAATAATTGTATTTGTTTGTATTCTCACTTGTTTGTATTCTCTTTCAAGTCTCAATTTCTGATGTAAAAGATAATGAAACCATTGTCCTGAGAAGTCACTGATAATTTATTTTTTCTAAAAGTAGATAAAATTTTAATAATTTTGGTATCCTTTAATGACAGTTTTCAGTGACAATTTTTATTTCAAAGAAAATTCAACTCAGTAATATCAAATGTATGTATTTGACAGGAGTTAAATGACTATTCTTATAAGTAGATCTGTGGACGGAGAGCTTAGTCCCTCCTCATGTCTTTGCAAGTACCTCTCTTGCAAGTGAGTTTTCTTTGTGGTCTGCATGTTCTTAAAAAGGACAATGGAGTAAGGCAAGACCAATTATTGATATGACTTTTATCACTGAGGGCAAGCTATGCTACCTCTTTGCCTGGTGTCATTTTTAATCTTATTCTTTTTGGAACCCTGGCATATAGGGAGGTGCAACATGGAAAAAGTGAAAAGTGCAAGTGTTAGTCACTCATTGTGTCTTGCTCTTTATGACCCCATGGACCGAATCCCACCAGACTCCTCTGTCCATGGAATTCTCCAGGCAAGAATACTGGAGTGGATAGACGTTCCTTTTTCCAAGGGGTCTTACCAACCCAGGGATGGAACATAGGTCACTTGCATTGCAGGCAGATTCTTTACCATATGAATCACCAAGAAAGACTATATTTCCTTCTAAGTGGTGAAATGGGCTTTGAAGCTCACGATTCTGATTTTCAAAAATGTGTATTGGTTAGGCCTCACAGAAGATGACGGCAGTGTTTGAAAAATTAGTCCTCCTCCGTTTCTGACATGTTACTTCTTTTGGGGTGAATTTTGCATTTGTCTTTTGACTGTCAGTAACTGTTAGGCAAAAAAAGGGAAGATCTTGTTAATGTATTGGGTACATTATTATGTAATGTACTACAACCTGGGTATTGAGTCGTAGCTTCCACTGTCATTGAATGTTTGTCTTCAGTGCCCAATCATTATCTTCCTCAAAGTCAGGATACTAATATTCTTCTATAATCTGTCTCATCTTTTTGTCTTTTCAATGGTTGTGTGACATATTCATTTGTCACTCAATTTCCCACATCCTGTGATGTGTCCTGTTGTTGCAATCTCTCTTAGGTATAGCAGTAACGAAGTTGACTGTATCTATGTAGTAAAAGCACAGGTGTTTATTAGAACTAATAAGCCAAATAATAACAGGAGTAGTGCATTCAATATAGGTAAAGAACATTTCTTTAACTCTAAACTTTAGAATTATTATTTTAATTTTTTCACAATTAATATAATACTTTTATTTTTTTATCCTTATTTCTCTTTGGAGAATAGTCTCTTAACCAAGTGAGCTCTCAGCCACTCTGTGTGTGTGTGTGTGTGTGTGTGTGTATCTGCCTTTGGATACTTAAATTTTAAATATGAATTTTACCATAAATTTTGTGTCTTGGTGTACCATTTCCATGATATTGCCCTTAAATTTCCCATTTTATCTTTCTAAAGGACCCCAGAGGAAAAATGGTAAGTATCCTAAAACTTGTTTCTCACAAACTTCATTTACATGAGAGTTTTCTTGAGGCTTGACATTCCTACTCTCATAATCCACATGCTTTCTTTGTATGGCCTGTTTCTGAATGTCTACCTTTACCTCTCCAATTGTTACTTGGAGATTTCCCCCTAGAGAGTTCACTTCATTAATTTCCCCTTCTAAAATCTATTTCAATTCCTTTTCCATTCTATATCATTTCCTTTCTATTTAATTTTTATCTATTTTTAGCAAGTTGTTATAGGCTTACTTAAAAGTTAATGAGATAAAGGATATCAGGTTGAAAGGCACTGGATTCCATCCTGGTTATCTGCCAGGACACATCTCAGTTCCAATATCTTGGGCCCACACATAGGTCAATGAGATTACCTGAAGCCTGCAGAGATCAGAGAAGATTGCTAACAGCCTGATGAAGTTTGCCTATTCATTGTCCCTTCAAAGCCTGTATAAATTCTACTTTCATTTCTTGATCAACACTTTTCTTCCACTGTGCCTAAATGCATTTCCAGGTATAATAATATTTCCAATGTTATTATTGCAATTTTTCCTTCAAACAATAGTAATCTTTTTCTTGCTATTTGTTTTTTGCTTTACATTTTAAATGACACAATAACAGTCTTAGTAACCTGAATTGTGTTTAGTGTTTTGAGAAGAAATATACATCCCAGGAAATATCCAGTTGCTTACATTCTTCTCTTGGTTCCCAACATGAGAGTCTAAGAAACTATTGCCCTAGTAAGTTGCTTAGTAAGTAAATATATTTTTTTCCTGCAGCATGATATAATCCTTAAAATATTAACATCTCTTAATGACAGTTTTCAGTGACTTTCTTATTTCAAAGTTAATTTAATTCAGATCTGTATCAAAATTATGTATGTTGTAGTCTTAACATGGAGGCTTACCTCCTGGCTCAGTGGTAAAGAGTTTGCCTACCAATCCAGGAGATGCAGATCATCCCTGGGTCAGGAAGATCCCCCAGAGAAGGAAATGGCAGTGCATTCCAATATTCTTGCCTGGGAAATCCCATGGACAGAGGAACCTGGTACAACAGTCCATGTGGTCACAAACAAGTCGAACACAACTTAGCAATTAAATAACAATGAAGCTTGCCTTACCTTCTTCTACAAGTGGATTGTGGACAGATGGATGTCTTTAGTCTATTCTTCAATATCCTTTCCCTGGTCTTCAATATCCTTTTCAAGTACATCTCCTATAGTTCAGTTTCTGTCTGTTTCCACTGAATTTTGGAAAAGGAGGTTGACCCAATGCAAGATCAATGAATGTAATGACATTTATTTCAGACAGATGGCTGACCCATCTACTTTATGGTGTCATTTTCATTCTTATTTATTGGGAAATGAGGCATTTATAAAAGTACAGTGACATTATCCCCTAATTGGTGAGATGTCCTTTGAAACTCGTGGTTAAATGCTCAGAAGTGTGTGTCAGTTAAGGACACAAAGAAAACCAAGTCTGTGTCTGAAAATTTAGTCCTCCTCCCTTCCTGTCATGCTACTTCATTCTGTGAATGTTTATTAGTTCCTTTGACTCTGTTAGTAAATGTTAAGTGAAAAAAGGCAACTTTCCTTAATGTATTTCCCTGTGGATCTAGACAGGTTTCATCTGTTATTGTACCTTTGTCATCAATCTCCATCTTCTTCAAAGTCAATATGCACACATTCTTGTATAATTTTGAGTCACCTTTCCGTCTTTATAATGGATGTTTGCTATATGGACTTTTTTTTTTCATTTTCCCCCATTTATCCTTCTGTGATTTGTCTTGCTGTTGCGAAATCTGCATTTACTTCCTGTCCATTTAATGCTAGGAATCACATAACTGGGAATTATTGTCATTTTCAGTGTGGCCATTGTGTAATGCATTAACCTAAGTCACTTTCACATCCTGTAATTTATAACTTGCTTCACTGGTATTGGTTTCTTTATTTTTTTTACATCACTGAATTTAAATCAAATGTGTATAATTTAGGAGAGGGTCAGAACAGAAACCATATAAGACAAGTAGGTATGTTCATGGGTGACATAAATGTGAATAGAGACACCCAGTAAATTCTGGAAGAACTTTTTTCCAATCCTGCAATTATTTGTATCTAGTTTATTGACCAAAGCTACTGTGAACTCTTGACATGTGTGCTAACATCCAAATAACTCAATCTTACAAGCTGAAATTGAAAATCTAACTAATGTCAAAAGTGATTATAAGCTTTTTTAAAAAGTAAACCAAACATTCCAAAACCAACATTCCTAAAATTATCTCTCAGTGTTCTGAAATGACTCAGATTATGCCACTCTATTTCTGGAATATATTGTTGAGCAAAAGAGAGGGTTTGGTCACTGAGAATGTGTGAGCTTCTTTGTATATGTGTGTGTTTTTGTGTGCATGTGTGTGAGTATATGCTTATGCTCCTGAGTGTGTCTGCAAATTCCACATGTGTTTTCCTGTTTTCTGTGAGTGTGAATAATGAAAAATATATTTATAATTTCAAAATAGTTAATAAGATTAGTTTATCTTTGTTTCTTTTCATATTTACCTGGACTCTTCATTTTATTTTTTAGATGATCATTAAAAAGTATTTGGTGTTTCTAATGTCCTTAGCCCCAACATGCTTTAAATGATTGCTCATAATTCCCTGTCTTTCTTATCATGTATCAATCCACCATGCTCATCTTTCCCCTCTCCCATCTCCAACCTTCTGGATATGGACTACCCCCATATTAATTCCTTTTATCTCTTTTCCCTAATTACATCCTTTCTCATTACTTGCCTTTTTTTTCTATTTTTTTTAATTTATTTTTTAGTTTGTTTTGCTTTACAATACTGTACTCATNCCGTGGCTCCTGGACCTAAGGCCCCAAGCCTTGCATGGAGGTTCCATTTCTCTACTTAGGTTTTAGTAACCCTAATTATTCAAGTGGGGATCTTGAGGACAGAACACTGAAACGTGGCCAGCAGGTGGCCTTAGCTATGGACCAAAGGCAGGCTGCAGGCCTGAGAGTGAAGGAGGTGCTCTGAGCAGGAGGGGACCAAGTCCTCACAGGGGTGTCCCTGCTAACCTGTAGGACAGAGGCCAGGCTTCCTGAGCTGTGAGGTGAGATGAAAAGGAAACGCAAGAGGAAGGCCAACAAGAAAGAACCAACCAAACAGCTCATGTGAGTTTTATGAAAAGTGAAAGGGAAATGGGGAAAGAGCCTGAGAAGGCTCCTGGACAAAGGGAGGCTGAGTCGTCAGAGCACCATGTGCAGGGATCACAAGAGAGGAGGGAGCAGGCTGGGCTGAGGAGAGGCATCCCTTGGTCAGGGGCAATCCAGAAGCTCGAGCGTAGATTCAGACACAAAAGTAGACATGGGCTGCTAGAACCTTGATGGTGGTTAAGGAAAAGCTGGATGGGGCGGGGGGGTATCATTTAACCTGTGTGGAATGTTAGTTTGGAAACATGAGTAGAGTTCTGGAATTGGAGGATAGTGCTGTTTGCGCAGCTGAGTGAAGGTGCTTCATGCCACTGACTACTACTTGATGATTAGAATGGTAAATTGCATGTAATGTATTCTTTACCACAGTATCTTTACAAAGCACCCCAAGAGTTCTTCAGAAAGATTTCTAAACAGAGACAAAAGTAGGGGAAATGCGTGTTCTATCATCAAGTAAAAGCGAAGGGGAGGAGGCAAGTACAGTGCTTGGGGAAGACTTCAAAGAACCAGTGGCTCCCAGTACACCCTCTCCAAGGCTCCACTTGGCCTCAGGCTTTCTTTAGTTTCCTGGCCCCACACAGCCACCTGGCCACCAGACCCAGTAGCTTCCCACAGAGCCATGTGGTGCCCAGGGTGACCACCAGCAGGAACAAGAGGACGTCCAGTAGGTACTGTTCATACCACGGCTGCTGGAAGGCATGGGGCTTGAGGTGGGCTGCACCCCCTGTCTGGAGGATGTGGTCGATCCAGCCCACCAGCCGCTGCACAGGGGTCAGGGGCTGCAAGCGCATGATGATGCTGACAGCCTCTCCGGCAGATTTGTACCTGTCGACAGAGACAGAGGGGAGGTGTTAACTCAAGTGGTCTCAGAAGTCTTAGAGGCCTTGTATCACACACACATGCACACACATACTTTCTACCATAGGCACAGAGAACTTCCTTTCAAGGAAAATTATTGGCCTGGTCTTGCCACTGTCCAACTGGGTCCACTTGAAAAGTTCAAATTGATTCCTGCACGCAAAGACCCATGCTTAGTGCTGAAAGTGCCAACATATAAAAGTACACCCATATTATTCTGTGTCCTGGAAGTTTCAGCTTTTACTGCAATAAGACCCACGTGGTGCCCATCATGGCTTACGCCTCCATCAAGCATTAGGGAACCACAAGCCCCGAGAGCTGCACACCTCTTGTCTTCCATGACTTGCTTCATCTTCAGAGCCAATGTCTCAGCCTTCATCTGCTCTAACTGGATAGAGACACCGAACTTTCTGGTTTCTACTCAGAGCAGGTTTTCATCCTGGTCTTCAAAGACAGGAATCCCCACCATGGGCACGCCATGCTGGATGGCCTCCATGATACTTATTCATCCCACCATGAGTGACGAAATGGCGGATGCGAGGGTGCGCTCTTGCAAATTAGAAAGAGAGCGGGACACCTCAGGATGAACGTTTCAGAACAAAAAGCAACAAGGGCAAAAAGAATGTAAAAAGGGATCTCAACATGCTGTGAAAAAATGAATTTACTGACTTATCTCAGGACACATTCAAGGGTGAATATTCTAAGACATAGATTCTGCTCTTGTCTCTGTACAGTAGCTTCTTACCTCAGCCCTAATCCATCTAAGACTCAGAACCCAGGGAAAGCTGCAGAGAAGAGTGATAAGCAAGGCATATTCCTCCCCCCACCTATTCCTCCATCCATCCATCTCTACCCTGTCTCTTTGCTTCTCATCTGTTTTCTCTTTATTACTTTCCCACACAGTCATTCTCTACGTCTCTGTTTCTCTCTCTCTGTCTCTCTCTCTCCCTCTCTTTCTGCCTCTTTGTTTTTAGCTCACTTGATCTTTTCCTCTCTGAGTCTCTCCCTCTCTTCTCCACTACCCATTCATTTCTCATTTATCTGAATTCTTAACACTATCATTGACATAAAACTCATGTGGCATTTATAAAACTTAACACTACAAGTATTTTCTCCTCAATTTTATGAGAAATCTTTAAGGTAGGGAATAATGGACCATACATTTCATTATTTCCAGTTCCTCTTTGCCTACCTCACCCATACTTTTGTTGTCGTTCAGTCACTAAGTCATGTACAATTCTTTGCGATGCCATGGACTGCAGCATGCCAGGCTTCCCTGTCCTTCACCATCTCCCACAGCTTGCTGAAACTCATATCCATCAAGTTGGTGATACCATCCAATCATCTTGTCCTCTGTTGCCCCTTTTCCTCCTGCCTTCAATCCTTCCCGGTATCAGTGTCTTTTCTAATGAGTCGGCTCTTTGCATCAGGTAGACAAAGCATTGGAGCCTCAGCTTCAGCATCAGTCCTTCCAATGAATATTTAGGATTGATTTCCTTTAGGATGGACTGATATGCTTGCAGTCCAAGGGGCTCTCAGAGTCATCTCCTGCGGGGAGCCACCCCTGTCCAAGGGGGCTTCCAGCCCAAGGCATAGCTCAGTGAGCTTCCTTATCTTAAGGGCCTGGGCTGGAGGCATGGCTCTGGGAGCTGCCTTATCTTAAGGGCCTGTGGGAACACAGGCATAGCTCTCTGTCCCGCCACCCCCGATTAGTCCTTGAGGCCTGGGAAACAACTCTTGCCTTGACCTGATTCCCTGAGTTTAGCAAACTGTTATCTTAGTGGTTAACTACCCACCTCTTGGAATGTACGCCTTAGGCTTATGGGAAAATCAAGAGACAGATATGTAATCTCCAAAGAATTTTTACTTTACTCCCTTCTCTTTCTTAAATACTATGTACTCAATAAAGGCTTTGTCAGTTGCATGAAAACCTGCCTCATGGTTAATTGCTTCTGAACCTCTCTACCCCATCTTTTCTTTCTTCTTTATTTCTCAGCCTCGTTGCCCTTCTTCAGGACCGTTCAACTTTGCCGGCTGGCACCGGCAATCTCCAACACCACAGTTCAAAAGCATCAATTCTTCGGTGCTCAGCCTTCTTTACGGTACAATTCTCACATCCGTACATGATTACTGGAAAAACCATATATGGACATTTGTAGGCAAANGCTTCTGAACCTCTCAACCCCATCTTTTCTTTCTTCTTTATTTCTCAGCCTCGTTGCCCTTCTTCAGGACAGTTCGACTTTGTCGGCTGGCACCGGCAGGTAAAGTTTAATAAAATAATGCTGCTCTTGACTTTTTTTTAAATCTTATTTCTCTTTTATCTTTCAATGAAAATCTTGGTTTCTGTTATCATTAATATACTTGTAATTTGCTTTATACTAATTTATAATGGTAGTAATATTATTATACCACATGCATATGTAATACATAGTATGATTCTGAAGCTAATGATTACCTTATTAAAAAAGCTTCAGATTTCTTTGCAGTTCTTTGTTTGTTTTTATTTTATATTGGTGTGTAGCAAGTTGCTCTCACCTTTGTGGAATGTTTTTCTCTGAATAAATCCACTTGCCTATCACTTTGTCTCTTACTGAATTCTGCCATGAGACATCAAGAACCTGAGCTTCATTAAGTCCGGAGACCAGAATTAAGACCCAACAAATGGAAGGTGTCACTGTTCTTCATAGCAAAGAAGACCACCTGAGGCCGGGAACCAAAGACGCTCATTAAGATTAGATGAGACCAGATTAAAGGAGTACACACTCTGTTCTTATCAGCAATCCCACCTTTGAATAGTTGTTATAATATTCCTCATCAAATCCTCCCAGACTGGGACACAGTTTTTCCAGACAGGAACCCATTGTGTCCCCCTTTTAGAGCAATGTTTTTCTCCTTCACCCCCCACTCCCAACTATTTTCACTGTTTCATTTTTGACCATTATTGTTGGTCATCTTATTTCAGGGCTATTACTGAGAATAAAAGAGGAGTGGTCAAGAGACTGAGAAAAGTCACAGACTAGAAAATATTTTCTGATAAACCTGATAAAGAGATGCTATCCAAAATACACAAAGAACCCTTAAAACTGAACAATAAGACCAGGAACACCCTGGGAATTCCCTGGAGGTCCAATGATTAGGAGGTCCCTATTCTAATTGATGAAGGCCCAGTCTCAATCACTGGTCAGGAAACTAAAATCCCACAAGTTTCTTGGGGCAGCAAAAAGGAAAAAAAAAAAAANATGTGGCATTTATAAAACTTAACACTACAAGTATTTTCTCCTCAATTTTATGAGAAATCTTTAAGGTAGGGAATAATGGACCATACATTTCATTATTTCCAGTTCCTCTTTGCCTACCTCACCCATACTTTTGTTGTCGTTCAGTCACTAAGTCATGTACAATTCTTTGCCAGGCCATGGACTGCAGCATGCCAGGCTTCCCTGTCCTTCACCATCTCCCACAGCTTGCTGAAACTCATATCCATCAAGTTGGTGATACCATCCAATCATCTTGTCCTCTGTTGCCCCTTTTCCTCCTGCCTTCAATCCTTCCCGGTATCAGTGTCTTTTCTAATGAGTCGGCTCTTTGCATCAGGTAGACAAAGCATTGGAGCCTCAGCTTCAGCATCAGTCCTTCCAATGAATATTTAGGATTGATTTCCTTTAGGATGGACTGATATGCTTGCAGTCCAAGGGGCTCTCAGAGTCATCTCCTGCGGGGAGCCACCCCTGTCCAAGGGGGCTTCCAGCCCAAGGCATAGCTCAGTGAGCTTCCTTATCTTAAGGGCCTGGGCTGGAGGCATGGCTCTGGGAGCTGCCTTATCTTAAGGGCCTGTGGGAACACAGGCATAGCTCTCTGTCCCGCCACCCCCGATTAGTCCTTGAGGCCTGGGAAACAACTCTTGCCTTGACCTGATTCCCTGAGTTTAGCAAACTGTTATCTTAGTGGTTAACTACCCACCTCTTGGAATGTACGCCTTAGGCTTATGGGAAAATCAAGAGACAGATATGTAATCTCCAAAGAATTTTTACTTTACTCCCTTCTCTTTCTTAAATACTATGTACTCAATAAAGACTTTGTCAGTTGCATGAAAACCTGCCTCATGGTTAATTGCTTCTGAACCTCTCTACCCCATCTTTTCTTTCTTCTTTATTTCTCAGCCTCGTTGCCCTTCTTCAGGACCGTTCAACTTTGCCGGCTGGCACCGGCAATCTCCAACACCACAGTTCAAAAGCATCAATTCTTCGGTGCTCAGCCTTCTTTACGGTACAATTCTCACATCCGTACATGATTACTGGAAAAACCATATATGGACATTTGTAGGCAAAGTGATGTCTCTGCTTTTTTATATGCTGCCTAGGTCTGTCATAGCTTTTCTTCCAAGGAGCAAGCATCTTTTAATTTCATGGCCGCAGTCCAAAATCTGCAGTGATTTTGGAGCCCAAGAAAATAAATTCTGTCACTGTTTCCATTGTTTACCCATCTGTTTGCCATGACATGATGGGATCGGATGCCATGATCTTAGGTTTTTTGAATGCTGAGTTTCAAGCAAGCTTTTTCACTCTCCTCTTTCACCTTCATCAAGAGGCTCTTTAGTTCCTTTTTGCTTTAGGCCATAAGAGTGGTATCATCTGCATATCTGAGGTTATTAATATTTCTTCCACAATCTTGATTCCAGCTTCTGTTGCATCCATCCTGGAATTTCACATGATGTACTCTGCATATAAGTTAAATAAGCAGGGTAACAATATACAGCCTTGACAACTACTTCTTTCCTCCTTTGAGCTAGTCTGTTTTCCCATGTCCAGTTCTAACTGTTGCTTCTTGACCTGCATACAGGTTTCTCAGGAGGGCAGGTAAGGGAATGATATTCCCATTTCCTTAAAAATTTTCCACAGTTTGTTGTGATCCACACAGTCAAAGGCTTTAGCATGGTCAATGAAGCAGATGTTTTTCTGGAACTCTTGATTTTTCTATGATCCAACAGATGTTGGCAATATGATCTCTGGTTCCTCTACCTTTTCTAAATCCAACTTAAACATATGGAAGTTCTTGGTTCATGTACTGTTGAAACCTAGCTTGAAGGATTCTGAGCATTACTTTGCTAGTGTGTGAAATGAGTGCAACTGTGTGATAGTTTGAATGTTCTTTGGCATTGCCCTTCTTTGGGATTGGAATGAAAACTGACCTTTCCCAGTCCTGTGGCCACTGCTGAGTTTTCCAAATTTGCTGGTGTATTGAGTGCAGCACTTTCACAGCATCATCTTTCAGGATTTGAAATAGTTCAGCTGGAATTCCATCACCTCCACTGGCTTTGCTCCTAGTGATACTTCCTAAGGGCCACTTGACTTCACATTCCAGGATGTCTGGCTCTAGACGAGAGATCACACCATTGTGGTTATCTGAGTCATGAAGATCTTTTTTGTATAGTTCTGTGTATTCTTGCCACCTCTTCTTAATGTTTTCTGCTTCTCTTAAGTCCATACTATTTCTGTCCTTATTGTGCCCATCTTTGCATGAAATGTTCCCGTGGTGTCTCAGATTTTCTTGAAGAGCTCTCTAGTCTTTCCTTTTCTATTGTTTTCTTCTATTTCTTTGCACTGATCACTGAGGAAGGCTTTCTCATCTCTCCTTGTTTTTCTTTGGAACTCTGCATTCAGTTGGACATAGCTTTCCTTTTCTCCTTTGCCTTTCAGCTATTTGTAAGTCCTCCTCATACAACCATTTTGCCTTTTTGCATTTCTTTTTCTTGGGGATGCTTTTGATCACCATCTCCTGTACAATGTCACAAACCTCCATCCACAGTTCTTCAGGCATTCTATTAGACCTAGTCCCTTTAATCTATTTGTCACTTCCACTGTAGAATCGTAAGGGATTTGATTTAGGATATAGCTGAATGGTCTGGTGGCTTTCCCTACTTTCTTCAATTTAAGACTGAATTTGGCAATAAGGAGTTTCTGATCTGAGCCACAGTCGGGTCACAGGCTTGTTTTTGCTGACTATAGAGATTTTCTCTATCTTCGGCTGCAAAGAATATAATCAATCTGATTTCGGTATTGACCATCTGGTGATGTCCATGTGCAGAGTTGTCTCTTGTGTTGCTGGAAGAGGGTGGTTGCTATGACCAGTGTGTTCTCTTAACAAAATTCTGTTATCCTTTGCCCTGCTTCATTTTGTACTTCAAGGCCAAACTTGCCTGTTACTCCAGGTATCTCTTGACTTCCTACTTTTGCATTCCAATCCCCTAAGATGAAAAGAACATCTTTGTTTGGTGTTAGTTTTAGAAATTCTTGTAAGTTATCATAGAACCATTCAACTTTAGCTTCTTTGGCATTAGTGGTTGGGACATAGACTTGGATTACTGTGATACTGAATGGTTTGTATTGGAAACAAACTGAGATCATTCTGTCATTTTTGAGTCTGTACCCTTATTGACAGAAAACTAAAACAAATGTTAGTGAAGAGTTCATTTCAAACTCTGCCTCTCAATAGGGATGTGAACCAGAATCTACTTGGTTTCTTTGGAAGGGGGACTTCTTTTCCCTACCCCATGCCTTCTTAATTCAATGTTCAGAACTCTCTATCTTAAATTCTCCAATATGTTTTTGAACCACAATTTTGGCTATGACCCTCTGATTCAGTCAGTGTGACAGTGAAGAGTATCCAAAAAACAGTAAAGAGACAAAGAAAACCTTTTTGGATGTAATGATCTCTCTACTACCAAAGGATTTGATGAACCAAATAACCAGCTATGAGATTACTCAGTTTGGCATGTAGACATTATGGCACACCCTTCAGACACCACCAGCATCAACTTTGTAAAGGTATGAGTTGCTCACACCTGTGGTACTGAGAATGTATTAATATGTATGGACATATGTTTGTATAATGGCATGTGGCTGAAAAGGAGAACAGGGTGGCAGAGGGTAGTTCAATAGCATCACCAAGTCAATGGACATGAATTTGAGAAAACTCTGGGAGATAGTGGAGGACAGAGGAATCTGGCATGCTGCAGTCTTTGGGATTGCAAACAGTTGGACGTGACGTAGCAATTGAGCAACAACAAAAAACATGGCTGAACAAGGACTCAAGAGACCATGGGAAACAGTGACAGTGTGCCCCCTTGTATGAATTCTCAGACAAACTGTTGACAAATCATCTTGGATTGTGTTTGAGCAAACCTCTTTAGTGCCAGATAAGGTATGGTCAAAATAAACTGAAAGTGATATCACTCTGGCTGCAGGTATCAGAAATGGAAAATAAGAGGAAATGCTGTTTGGGGCATTTTGGAAATATAGCCTGATTTCTCAACAGCTCCAGTTTGGCTGTTCCATTCCTTGGAATACTCACCTTCATTTATCAGCTGCTTCTTCTCATGTGAACAGGACTGCCTAACTAGAGGTCAGAGCCCTAATGAACCCCAAAGATGCACAGGGACAAGAGAAGTAGACTCAGAAAGTCCTTACCCAAGAGGTCATTCTGAGGAAGCCAGTCCATGATTTTTACATTTGCTGCCAGTTTGACATCTTTGGGCCAATGAGAAGGCTTACATTTCCATATCACCCCTTGAGGGAGACGAGCAAAGGCAGCATTCATCTCCTTGAGAATCTCCTGGGACTGATATCTGCTCACGATGGAGCCCAAGGCCACAAGGACAAAACCAGAGTCTCCAAATTTGGCAATGAAATTCTCAAGTTCCTGAAGAAAGGTAGGAAAGGAGGTGAATAATGTTGTCAATGAAAGCCTAGACAGCCAAAAGATAAAAATCATCTATTTACTGAACATACTCTCCTGTTAACAGTTAGACTTCACTGCCTTGAAACTGTTCTTGTAACCTCTATGACAGCTCAGTGCCCTCTGCACCAGGCTCAGATCCTCTGGATTGATGGCCTTGAAGAATTTTTTATGAAACCGTAGGACACATTTTCCCCCATAAATACTTTAAATACTCACAAATGGATGTGAAGAGAGCTTTAGGTAACCATCCACCATAATGGTGCACATTGCACATGAGGTACTTAAGACCGCAGCACCAATGTCTCGACCCAGAGTTTTCATGTACCACAATGTTTTATGGAAGAGGAAAGGTGAAGTGGTGGGAATCTCTTTCTTCATTGAAAACATGACCCCAGTACCAGAGTCATCCTCAACCCTCATTCTAGATCCAGACAAATATGGTCATTTAGGAGTATTCCAATGTCAGATCAGAGGAGCTAGAGCCTGGGGGAGTGCAGCCTGCCGTCCTGGCCCATTAGGGCCTGGTGGGCCTTCTGGGGACTGAGGTAGACATGCTGGGAGAATATTCTGCTGTGTGTCTTCTTCATATTCTTTTCAGAAACCTGTATAGCTTCTTTGTTGAGGTATGTGTTAAGGTTTGTGGACCATTTTTTAATGGATTTTTGTGTGTGTGTGTTGTTGAGTTCTAAATATTCTTTGTATATGCTTTAGATCAGTCTTTATCAGGTAGGTTTTTGGCCAATATTTCTTTCAAATCTGTAGTTTCTCTCCTGATTCTCTTGACAGGGTCTTTCTCAGGACAGACAACTTTAATTCAATTTAACATACTTATTAACTCTTTCTTTCAGAGAATGTATCCTAGGTTTTATGTCTAAAAAGTAATCACCAGACTCTATTTCATTTAGAGTTTTTCCTATGTTATCTTCTAGGCATTTTATACTTTTCCATTTTATATTTAAGCATATTACCCATTTTTAAGTTAATTTTTGTTGAGCAGGTAAGGTCTGGGTCTAGATTCAGTTTTTTTGCAAGTAAATGTCCAGTTGCTCCAGCACTGATTGTTGGAAAGTATCTTTTCTCCATGGTATTGCCTTTAATCCACTGTCAAAGATCAGTCAGCTAAATTCATGTCCATCTTATTTATCTGTTCTTTTTCTAAGACCACACTGTCTTGATTACTGTCCTTCACAGTAAGTGCTAAAGTTGAGTAATGTCAGTTCTTCAGCTTTGTTCTGTCTTCAATATTGCATTAGCTCTTCAAGCTTTTTGCCTCTCCATACAAATTTGAGGATCAGTTTGTCAATATTCACAAAATAACTTACTGAGATTTTGATTGGGATTTACAATGAATCTTTAGATCAAACTGAAGAGAACTGACATCTTGACAACACTGAGTCTTCCTATCCATTAACATGGAATATCTCTCCATTTATTTAGTTCTTTGATTTTTTTCATCAGAGTTTTGCATGTCTTCTCATATAAATTTTGTATATATTTTATTAGATTTATTTTTAAGTATTTCATTTTGCAGAATGCTAATATAGGTGGTGCAGTGGCAAAGAATCTGCCTGATGATACAGGAGATGCCAGTTCAATCCCTGGGTCAAGAATATTCCCTAGAGAAGGAAAATGATTATTCTTGCCTGAATAATCCCATGGACAGAAGGGCCTGGTGGGCTACAGTTCATGGGGTTTTCAAAGAGTCTGACATAACAGAGCATGCACGCAATATATAATATTATGTTTTAAATTTCACATTCCCCCTGTTCATTGCTAGTATATAGGAAAGGTACATTAAATGTATATTCTGTGACATTGCTATAATTATTAATCAGTTCCAGGAGTTTTATTCTTGACTTTTTTCAATTTTTACATGGACCATCCTGTTATCTGTGAATAAAAACAGTTTCATTTCTTCATTTCTTCCTTCCTAATATATATGGGTTTTGTTCCTTTTTTTTTTTTTTTTTTTCTTTTTTGGTCTTACTGCTTTAACCAGGACTTTCACTAGAAGTTAAAAAGAACTGGTTGTGGCCAGTCAACCAGCATTACCTCCAGGATACCCTGGGGTTCTGCAGTCAGTGGCATCATGACCCAACCTTGCCAACCAGCAGCTTGCAAGGCCTGGAAACTAACTGGGCCAGGATCAAGTCACACCTACCAGACCATCCACAGTAGTCAACCTGCCACAACAGAACAATCCATGTAGCCCACACAAGGGACAGTCCTAGAAAATATAACTCTGGTAAGCAGGGAGGGGGGTGTGCACTGCTGTGACATATAGGATGATTCCTACAAAAGATCCCTTCTCCAAGATCAGGAAGAGTAACCAACCTAACAAGTACATAGAAATGAAAATAGCAGATTAGGCAAAATGAAGTTTCAGAGGAATATGATCCAAGCAAGTATTCATAAATAAGATAAAATACCAGAAGAGTTAAGTGAAGTAAATATAAGCAATCTACCAAAATAAAGAAAAGAATTCAAGGTGAGGATCATAGAGACGATCAAAGAATTCAGGAGAAGAATGTATAAACAAACTGAGAAGTTAGAAGTTTTTAACAAAAAGTTAGAAAATATGAAGAAGTATCAAGTAGAGGTGAAAAATACACTAACTGAAGTGAAAAATGCACCAGAAGGAACTGACAGAGTAGATGATACAGAGGGATGGATCAGTGAACTAGAAGACAGAGTAATGGAAATCACTGAAGCTGAACAGGAAGGAAAAAAGAATCAAAAGAAGTGAAGACAGTCTGAGAAACCTTGAGAACAATATCAAACATACTAACACTTTGTAGTGATCCAGAAGGAAAAGTGAGAGAGAAAGGGACAGAGAACATTTATGAGGACATAATAGCTGAAAAGTTCCCTAACCTGGGAAATTAAATAGGTATCCAGATACAGGAATCACAGAGAGTCCCAAACAGGATTAACCCAAAGAGGACCATACCAATGCACACTGTAATTAAAATGGCAAAAGTTAAAGAGAGAATAATAAATGCATCAAGGGAAAAGCAACACGTTATGTACAAAGGAACTCCCATAACAGTACCAGCTGATTTGTCAGCAGAAACTCTGCAAGCCTGAAGGGAGTGGCACAGCATATTTATATTTAAAGTGATGAAATGGAAAAATCTACAAACAGAATACTTTCATTTAGATTTGATGGAGAAATAAAAAGTTTTACAGACAAGCAAAAAGCTAAGAGACTTCAGCACCACCAAACTAGCTTTTCAAGAAATGTTAATGGGGCCTCTCAAAACAGAAAGGACTAGGCCACAATTAGAAACATGTAAATTACAAAAGGAAAAACACATTGGTGAAAGCAAATATATAGTAAAGGTAGTAAATCAACCACACACAAATCTAGTATGAATACTAGAGACAAAAGTAGTAAAATCATCTATTCCCACAACAAGCAGGTAAGATGTACATAAAACCAAAAAAGAAGTAAAATATATTGCAAGAAAGCAGTTATGAGGGGAGAGGGAGTAAAAAAATCAGACTTGATAAAATGCATTTGAAATTAAGACTAGCAACTTAAAATAATCACATATATAAATGGATTGCTATACACAAACCTCATGTTAATCACAAATCAAAAATCTATAATAGATACACACACAAAGAGTAAGAAATTTACACATAACACTAAAGATAGTCATCAAATTATAATGGAAGAGAACAAAAGAAAAAAGGAACAAAAAACTACAAAAACAACCCTAAAACAATTAACAAAATAGCAATATGTACATACCTATCAATAATTACTTTAAATGTAAATGAATGAAATACTCCAAAAGACATAGAGTGGCTGAATGGATACAAAAATGAGACTCATATATATTCTTCCCATAAGAGACTTACTTCAGATCTACAACCACACACAAACTAAAAATGAGGGAATGGAAAAAAAATATTCCATGCAAATGGAAATCAAAAGAAAACCAGGGTAGCAATACTTACATCAGACAAAATAGACTTTAAAACAAAAACTATAATAAGAGAAAAAGAAGGGCATCACATAATGATTGAGGGATTAATCCAAGAAGAAGATACAACAATTATAAATATATATGCACCCAACATGATGTTGTTGTTTTGTTTTTTAGTCACTAAGTCATGTATGACTGTTTGCAACCCCATGGACTGTAGCCTGCCAGGATCCTCTGTCCATGGGATTTCCCAGACAAGAATACTAGAGTGGGTTGCCATTTCCTTCTCCATGGGGGGGTCTTCCACCTAAATACATAGAGCATGTATTAACCAACATATGTTGAAGATGTGGGAAAGTTGCAACACTTACACACTATTGTCAGAAATGCAAAACTGTGCAGTCACTATGTAAAATGATACAGAGAATCATCAAAAAATTAAAAATAGAACTAATAAAATAATCCACAATCCTAGGTTTGTGTATATACATAAATGAATGGGAATTATGATCTGAAAGAGATATCTATATTCCCATGCTCACTGAAGAACTCTATACAATAGCCAAGATGTGGAAACAACGTAAATGTCCATCAAAAGATGAATGCTTAAAGCAAATGTAGTATAAACATCCTCTGTAGTATAAATGCCCTCTTTCCCTTCTGCCTTCAACCTGCCTTCAGTCCATGGGGTCACAAAGAGTTGGGCATGACTTGGTGACTGAACAACAACAGTATAAACATACAATTAGTTTGTATTATTTAGCTTTGTAAACAAGGAAATTTTTCAATATGTGAAAACATGAGTGAACTTTGAGGTTCATTTCATTCTAAATGAAATGTCAGTCACAGAAGGGCAAATACTGCAGGAATTCACTGGTACAGGAGGGAGGTGGGAGGGGGGTTAAGGATGGGGAACACGGGTACACCCGTGGCGGATTCTTATTGATGTATGGCAAAACCAATACAATATTGTAAAGTAATTAGCCTCCAATTAAAATAAATAAATTTAAATTTAAAAAATAAATAAATAAAGTATCTAAAATAGCCAAATTCATAGAATCAAAAAGTGGAAGCTGGTTTCCAGGGACTGGAGGAGGGAGAAATGGGTAGCTACTTTTCAATGGAGGCAGGGTTTCAGTGAAGCAGAAAGAATAGGATCTAGAAATCTGCTATATAGCATGGCATCTATAGTCAATGTGTTTCACTGTTAAATACTTGTTATGAGGGTAAATCTCATATTAAGTGTCTTACAACAGAAAAATTAAATACAAAATACAAAAATTAAATTAAAAGGTATATACTCGGTGTTTTGCCTATCTCATTCTACTTAAATTCCAGGATCCCAGTGGCAGGAGCAGACACCAACTCTGCACTGAAGACTTCTGCATGAAATCCACACTCTCAGGTTTCACTTACCTGTGGCATTGGCTTAGTAGGTTTGACCATTAAGCCTTCAACATTCACAGTGTTGGGAAACAGAGGCCGAGCAAATTCAAAGGCAAAGTCAGAATTGACAAACCACAGCTCTGCTTTCTTTAGAAGATGAGATAAAACTGGCCTAGAATCTTCCTGGAAATGCTCTTTGATGGTGTTGTCAAAGGTAGAGTATATTTGCCACTGCTCCACAGAGAAAACAAGTGACATCAGAAAATTCTTCACTCTACCCCAGAAGTCCATATGGTCAGTTAGGAAAGACTGAAATACTGGAACATAAGACAAGGGGCTTGGCAGGCCAAAGTCCAGTCTGCTAACTACTGTGGAAAGAATGGACACAAACAGCTTCCCAAGTTTCTCAGCAATTAGAAATGAACATAAGTCAAAGGTATCAACAACTAGCAGGTCGAAGTTCTCATTCTTTAAGGAATCCATGATATCACTTCTCCTTTGCAAATAACTGCATCGAGTCCCAAGTATTTCCATTAAATTTACAAAGTGTTCAGATTCTTTTCTGTAAGAAAAAATAAGTTAATAACAATTACTCACTGGAGGTCTTAATTTCACAATATTTAGGATAATCTTCAGCTCAAAGAAAACATTCCAGTTAAGAAAGACCATATCTGACAGCCTATTTTTATCCACCAATTTTACTCCAAGAAATATCCTCTGCTCTACCACTCCAGTCCAGGTGTTTCTACTTCCTAAAATATATTCACTTCTTCCCCTCTCCTTTCTTTGACCAGTCCAAATTCACCCACCATCATGCCAATTCAAGGTCCTTCTGCTTTGGGAGCCATCTCTGACTATAGCAAACCTCGTGGTTCTGCGGGGGGCCAGCGTGAGGAACTCCACCCCTGGCAAAGGTTATGAGGAAGGAGGCTTGGCATATGCAAAGGCGTGATCGAGCCTCAGGAAACCCCCTGTTCCCAGAGCATCTACCCCCAAAACCAGAGTCTGTTTTATGCTCTCACCTACACCTTTGACTTTACAGGGAGCTCTCCCCCATAACCATTTCTCTCAGAGAAGAAAGCATCTACCCCCAAAACCAGAGTCTGTTTTATGCTCTCACCTACACCTTTGACTTTACAGGGAGCTCTCCCCCATAACCATTTCTCTCAGAGAAGGAGTTAAATTGCAGCTCCAGTTAATAAAAATTCCCGGGCGTGACAAGAGTGTTTCAACTTACGAACTCCTCTGAAGGTTATCTAGCCTGCCTGCACAGGTTGTCTGGCCACATGTGATTGTTTACAGCCTCCCAACAGTGAGAGGCACGAGATGTTTTAGATTTACTAAAGGCAGATTCTTTTGGGAAGTTAGAAATTGTTAGTATAGTGGGTTGGTTAGAAATTATATTGGAGAAGGGTTTTTGATTTGTGCCAATAATTGCTACTAATTCCCTGCCCTGGGTGTGACAAGGGTGTCTCAGGTCAAACCTCTCTGCTGACAAACTAGCTTGTGTGACAGGATTATCCATACTCCTGCCAAGCTCCATTGTTTACTACCTCTCAACCATAAACAGTACAGAGAGTTTGGAGTACTTTGAAAGTCTTAATTAGCATAGGACTTTTCTCATTGTTGAGTCAATGACTGCCGCCAGGCCTCCACGTCCTTAGGCACCTGGGAATATATTCAGTTCAGTTGAGTCGCTCAGTCGTGTCGAACTCTTTGTAACCCCATGAATCGCAGCACGCCAGGCCTCCCTGTCCATCACCAACTCCCGGAGTTCACTCAGACTCATGCCCATTGAGTTAGTGATGCCATCCAGCCATTTCATCCTCAGTCGTCCCCTTCTCCTCCTGCTCCCAATCCCTCCCAGCATCAGAGTCTTTTCCAATGAGTCAACTCTTGGGAATATATTAATCAATGTATTTGGAATATAGAAAAGGAAATATAATAGTTTTTGATGTTATCAATACTAGACTTTTTGAGTTAATGAATTTTCTCTTTTGTTATAGATCATTGTACTTTGTTATAAATCACTGTGTCCTTGCTAAGTAAAAATGTAACTTTATCACTATCTTAAGACTAAATAGATCTTAAGGGCAATATTGGTGAAGGGATTTCATTTGTTGGGCTGATGTTTGCTGCTAAATCTCCATATTCCCTGCCCTTATAATGAATATAGCTAGTATATAGGAGAAATAAGTATTAACCTTTAAGATTAATCATGTTAACCTTGGGTTAAATAAATTCCTTTCTTGGTTGTAACTCACTACACCCTTACCCTATAGGAATGCAACTTTATTTGGAGGGTGGTGCCTGGTTTAAGAAAAAACACCCTTGGAAAAAATAAGTTTTTTGGTTATTAGAAAGAAAGGGTTGTAAAATGTCAGCAGGCCTCATGGCCAGAAGATGATGTAAAACCCCTAAGACCTTCTTGTATACATTTATGCAAAACACCTGATTTGATAAAGGTCAGGACTGCTGACCCCCACGTGACTCTGTATTCATCCCTATGTGTAACAAAAGGTATATAAACAAATCTGAAAATAAAGAAAATGGATCAGTTTCCAGAAAGACTGATTCCCCCATGTCGTTCTTTCTTGTTCTCTGTATTTCTGGCTGAATTCCCATCTGGAGTATGGGTGCCCGCCATGTCTGCTTACTTGCCCCAGCTTTCAAGTCCATGCGAGAAAGAGCCCAAGGAGGGGCACCTTCCGATATTCAAGTAGCGCCGGTGGCCCAACATAGATGGTGCAAATTCCTTGTCTTGGAATTTTATTGGTATCCCACGTAAACCCAGTTATTCAGCCTCTTTTTCTCCACTAATATCTCCTACTGTTTTCTGGCTGAATTCCCATCTGGCACTTGGGTCCTCACCAAGCCTACTAATTCTGCCTGGGCTTCTAAGATCGGACCAGGGAGGCCTCAGTGCCTCCTCTCTTTCAGGAGAACAGAAAGACGCCTGTGGCCTACGTAGGTGGTGATTGGTATTCCATGTAAGCCAAGTTATTCAGCCTCTTTTCTCTGTTAATTTTATAATCCCTCTCTATCTGTAATTAAATAAGTTTTTCCTAGGACGCTGACTCTGTCTCCACCTTCGAATCACCCTGGATCCACCGGGGCTGGACCCCAGCAGTTCCATGTCTATTTGATATATTCAGTGATGTTCTGTTTTATTTTCATCTGTATACTGACTTATGAGTGACTGTCTTGTTTCCCAGCCAAGCTGTGGAGGTATCTTCATGACAGAGTCCATCAATACTGATGATGATTTTGCTTTTTTTAAAACCATCTTATATATCCTGCATCTGATAGCTTGTCTCACACAAAGAACTTCCTGGTACTAATATTAGAATCCAAATTCTAAACTGAACATGAGATTTATATCCTTTTAATGTAAAGTTAAATGATTTAGAACAAACAAAAATGAAACTTTGTTTGAAACTTGTTAACAGTCTTTCTGCTTTATGCTCACCAGGGTATCTCAATTTTTACTGACACCGAATTAAGACTCATTTATTACCCCATTCCAGGAACTATTCTCCATCAGTGTTTTTCCACCACTCCCTGCAAAGAAAATGATCCTTTTTGTATAGTCCAGGGAGAAATAGACAAGAATGTTTGTGGCCAGAGATCACAGGTACAGGTGTTTTGAAGACCCATGGGCCTCCTAGCCTAGCAAAGGACTGAAGGAATCAATGGCTCAGCAAATCCATAACCTGTACAGTACCACACCATGTCAGCCCACTTAAAGAAGGCCAATAGGCTTGATAATTCATTAGCAATATGCAGATCTCTACCTGCTCTTTAGAATCAACGTTGAGTGACAGTGATTATCTGAAATTATACTCTATTATATTTTTTAAACATTCTACGTAAAGAATGATTGCCAAATATCAGGGTAAATTCAAAATAGGAAGTACAAAGTCCTCAAAAGTAGAACATTAATCCTATCTGAAATTAAGTTGATTCATTGAAAAAGATTACAAGATGACACTGTGTGGTGTCCCCACAAACTATAGCCCACCAGGCTTCTCTTTCCATGGAATTCTCCAGGCAAAAAAAACGAGAGGGTAGCCATTCCCTTCTCTAGAGGATCTTCCAGGGATTGAACCCAAGTCTCTTGCATTGCGGGCGGAGTCTGAGCCATCAGGGAAGTCTTGTGCTCGTATATTCCACCATATTTAACATGTGTGTGTATAGAAACAGTCTTCAAAGAAATCAAGTTGCAAGAGAAGAAACAAGACATAGACTTTAAAAACATAGGCCTAACAAGACAAGACAACACAAAGTTTCAAATGAGTACTTTAGATCAGATCTCTTAAAGTGGAGAGAATTTGATCTTCTAGTTTTAGAGAGTAAGAAAGTTTTAAGAAAAAGTCAGATTTGAACACAATCTTGATACAAATAGAATTTTTAAAGAAAGAAAGAGGGTGGGCTAAGCCATTACAATTAGCCAACGGAGGCATGGATTTTGTCTTTCCTCTTATATGTCAAAGATGAAGAACTTTCTATACATCCCAGGTGATGACAAAAACTCTCAAACTCATCTCTCACTGTGCTTCATCAAGGTATTTGAGGTATTTTTAATGTATTTAAAAGAGCAGCATTTCAAGATATGAAAAAAAATCAATTTTCATGATGAGTGTTTTTCCATTCTTGAATTTATATAAGGAGAATGGAGAAAAAATAAATATAAAATGGTGGGTAGGGTTTGTTTATAAACAATGAGAAATTAAGTTGTCTATCCCTCCTGTGTTGCGGAGAGTTTACACAAAGTCTGCAAGTAATGTATCGCCAACAAGATCCAGGAGCAACAATCCCTCACAATTATCTGCCACAACTAAAAGCAGAAATTCATGCTTTTCATGGAAAAAGGACTAGATAGTATGACTAGATAGTATGAAAATCATGTGCTCCATCCATCCACCCACCACCCCATACCATTCATCTTTCTCTCCATCCATTTATCCATCAACTCATCTATTACTCTTAAACTTATTTCCAGCATCCATGTATCAATCCATTTATTTGTATCACTAAAACAGTAGGTCTTTCATTGAGAGAATAAATTACCTGTTGTGCAAAGCTTCTGTCACAAACAAATCCAGACGTTTCCATACTTCATTTTCAAGATCTCCAGGTGAATGCCAACGGATGACCTGGAATGAGTTTCCCTCCTTTTCTAAATCTAAGAAAACACCAAAAGGGAAATATTTAATATGTCACACAACTCAGATCAATATTAGCATGATATCATAGTCTACTTATTACAATAATTTTATGTATATCTAGATGTTTGCTTTTTGAATTTGTTCTTTCCCTCTCATTCCTTTAATCATATGACAATACTTATTAAGAACTTTAAAATATTCAGTCATTTTTATTCGATTTAAAGTGCTAGAGTTTCCATTTAAAGCCTTTGGTTAAAGATATTCCTCATTTTACAGGTGAGAAAACAAAAATTACTGGAGTGTCAAACAAACTATTAAGGATGTACACATGGTAAGTAGTATACTTTGTATTTAAGTTATATATAAATGTGTATTAATATATATACATACATTTGTGCACACATATATGCTATGAAAAAAAAATTAGGTCAACATACAGTGGGGAGGATTTTGGGAAGATGATAGAGTAGGAAGCAACAAAAATCTGTCGCTCTACCTAAACAACAAATGCACTGACAGAATCTTCTATATTTTGGAACTCATAGTCCATGGTGGGATTGCAACTTCCAGGGTGAAAAGATAAATAAAATTGACAAATATTTAGCTAGAAATACTAAGAAAAAAAGAGAGAGAAAATACTCAAATTACTAAAATTCAAATTGAAAATGGTGTCATTGCCAATTATACAGAAATTAGTATTATAAGAAATACTGTGAACAAATGTACACCAACAAACTGGATAATCTAGATGAAATTTTAAAATTCCTAAAGATATAAAACCAATTAATAGTAAATCACAAAGAAATAGAAAATTCGAATAGATTTATAAGTCATAAGGAAATTAAATCAGCAGTCAAAATCTCTCAATAAAATCAAGTCTTGGATCCAAAAGTTTCACTAGTAAATCCTACCAAACATTTAAAGAAGAAATGCATCTTCTTAAAATGATACTCCTTCTCAAATTGTTCCAAAGAGTTTAACAGATGGAAACACTTCCAAACTCATTTTATGAAGCCAGCATTTCCCTGATACCAAAGCCAGACATTTCAGTACAGTTCAGTCATGCACTCGTGTCCAACTCTTTGCAACCCTATGGACTGCAACACACCAGGCTTCCCTGTCCATCACCAACTCCTGGAGCTTGCTCAAATTCATGTCCATCAAGTCAGTGATTCTATCCAACTATCTCATCTTCTGTCGTCCCCTTCTCCTTCTGCCTTCAATCTTTCCCAATATCAGAGTCTTTTCTAAGGAGTCAGTTCTTCACCTCAGGTAGCCAAAGTATTGAGTTTTGGCTTCAGCATCAGTCCTTCCAATGAATATTCAAAACTGATTTCCTTTACGATTGGCTGGTTTGATCTCCTTATAGTCCAAGGGGCTCTCCAGTCTTTTCCAACAGCACAGTTTGAAAGCATCAATTCTTCAGTGTTCATCTTTCTTTGTAGTCCAATTCTCACAACCATACATGACTACTGGAAAAACCATAGCCTTGACCAGATGGACCTTTGTTGGCAAAGTAATGTCTCTGTTTTTTAATATACTGTCTAGGTTGGTCATAGCTTTTCTTCCAAGGAGCAAGCATCTTTTAATTTCATGGCTGCAGTCACCATCTGCCATGATTTTGGAGCCCAAGAAAATAAAATCTGTCTCTGTTTCCATTGTTTTCCCCATCTGTTTACCATGAAGTGATGGGATCAGACGCCATGATCTTTGTTTTTTGAATGCAGAGTTTTAAGCCAGCTTTTTCATTCTCCTCTTTCACCTTTATTAAGAGGTTCTTTAGTTTCTCTTTGCTTTCTGCTAAGTGTGGTATCATCTGCATATCTGAGGTTATTGATATTTCTTCTGGCAATCTTGATTCCAGCTTGTGCTTCATCCAGCCTGGCATTTCACATGATGTACTTTGCATATAAGTTAAACAAGCAGGGTGACAATATACAGCCTTGATGTACTCCTTTCCCAATCTGGGAAATCAGACAAGCACACTATGAAAAAAGGAAACCTATAGACTAATGTCCTTTATGAACATTGATACAAAAGCCCTCAACAAAAAAGCAGCAAATCAAATTCAACAGAATATGAAGAGGATTATACATGATGATGTATTCTTCGAAGGCAAAGATAGCTCAGTAAACAAAAACCAATTGATAAAAGATACCAGATTAACAGAATGAAGGACAAAAATCACATGACCAATTCAACTGATGCAGAAAAAGCAATTGATCAACATCCATTCATAATTAAAAAAAAAAAAAAACACTCAACAAACTAGGAATAGAAGGAAACTACCTCAACTCTTGAGAGTCCCTTGGACTGCAAAGAGATCCAACCAGTCCATCCTAAAGGAGATCAGTCCTGAGTGTTCATTGGAAGGACTGAAGCTGAAACTCCAATACTTTGGCCACCTCGTGTGAAGGGCTGACTCATTTGAAAAGACCCTGATGTGGGAAAGATTGAGGGTAGGAGGAGAAGGAGACAACAGAGGATGAGATGGTTGGATGGCATCACCGACTTGATGGACATGAGTTTGGGTAGACTCTGGGAGTTGGTGATGGAGAGGGAGGCCTGGTGTGCTGCGGTTCATGGGGTTGCAAAGTGCTGGACACAACTGAGCAATTGAACTGAACTGAACTGAACCTCAACATAATAAAAAACATATATTAAAAACCAATAGAAAAAATTATACTCAGTGAAGAAAGACTGAAAACTTTCCACTAAAGTCAGTAACAAGGCAAGGAGACTTCTTAACTATTTCTATTCAATATAGTATTGGAAGATGCAGCCAGAGTAGTCAGGCAAAGGAAGTAAGGAAGGAAAAACGGGCATCCAAATTGGAAAAAAATGTTAGAACTAAAAAATGAATTCATCAAAGTAGCAAGATAAAAAGTTCACACATAAAAATCAGTTCCCTTTCTATACTATAAATGAATACCCTAAAATATTTTCCAAAATAATTCCAAATACAATAGCATCAAAAAGAATAAAGTACTTGGAATTTAGTTTAGCCAAAGAGTTGAAAGATTTGTGAAGTGAAAACTGCAAAGCAGTGTTGAAGGAAATTAGAGAAGATAAATAAATGTAAACACATTCCGTATTCATGAATTGGAAGAGTCAGTTGTTAAGATCCCTATACCACCCAAAATGATCTACAGATTCAATGCAATCTCTACCAAAATCCCAATGATGTCTTTTGCAGAAATAGAAAAAAAAAAATCTTAAAACTCCTTTGAAATCTCTAATATCTCACATAGCCAATGCCACAAGCACCCATGCTCAGTCATGTCCCACTCTTTGCCACCCTATAGACTATAGCCCACCAGGCTCCTCTGTCCAAGGAATTTTCCAAGCAAGAATACTGGAGTGGGTTGCCATTTAATACTCCAGGGGATCTTCCTGACCCAGTGATTGAACCTGAGTCTCTTGCATCTCCTGCATTGGTAGGCATGTTCTTTACCACTGTACCACCCATAGCCAAAGCAATCATGAAAAAGAACAAAGCTGGAGAAATCACACTTCCTGATTTCAAAATTCACTAGAAAGCTACAATAATTAATACAGTATGGAACTGGAATAAAACAGACATGCAGACCAATAGAAAAAGAGCTCCCAAAATATTTTTGACCAGGGACCATGACTATTCAATGAGAAAAGAAAGTCTTTTCAGCAAGTGATACTTGGAAAACTAGATCTCCACACACAAAAGAATGAAGTTGTCAGTTCCAATTCAAAATGGTGACATACATATTAAATAAAGTAAATCAGACACAGAAGGAGAACTACCATGTGGCATCCCTTTTATGTAGAACTGAAAAAAGAAACGATGCAAATTAACTTATTTACAAACTAGAAAGAGACTCACAGACTTAGAGAATGAACTTATGGTTGACCCAGGGGTCAGGGAGAAGAATGGAAGGAAGGGATAGTTGAGAAGTTTGGGGTGGACATGTACACACTAGTATATTCAAAATAAATAACCAACAAGAACCTATTGTATAGCAATGGAACTCTGCTCAATGTTATGCAGCAGCAGCCTGGATGAGAGGGGAGTTGGGGGGAGAATGAAAACATTTATATGTATGGCTGAGTCCCTTCACTGTTCACCTGAAGCTATCACAACATTGTTAATTGGCTATGCTGCTGCTGCTACTAAGTCGCTTCAGTCGTGTCTGACTCTGTGCGACCCCATAGACGGCAGCCCACCAGGCTCCCCCATCCTTGGGATTCTCCAGGCAAGAACACTGGAATGGGTTGCCATTTCCTTCTCCAATGCATGAAAATGAAAAGTGCAAGTGAAGTCATTCAGTCGTGTCTGACTCTTAGCGACCCCATGGACTGCAGCCTACCAGGCTCCTCTATCCATAGGATTTTCCAGGCAAGAGCACTGGAGTGGGGTGCCATTGCCTTCTCTGTTAATTGGCTATACTCCAATATAAAATTAAAAGGTTTTTTTAAAAATGATGGTGACATAGGAGGCTCTTGAACTTCTATTTGATGGCTCCATGAACCCATCATATCTGTAACTACATACAGATAAAGTTTCTCTGAAAGAAATCCAGGAACTAGTTGAGTGACTATGCATCTGTTGAGCAAAAAAGAAAACAGCACATCAAAATGGGTAGGAGACAATGGTGAAAAATTGAAAGCATTTCCCCTAAAGTCAGGAACAAGACAAGGGTGCCCACTTTCACCACNTGGGTGTTCATTGAAAGGACTGATGCTGAAGCTGAAGCTTCAATACTTTGGCCACCTGAGGCGAAGAACTGACTCCTTGGAAAAGGCTCTGATGCTGGGAAAGATTGAAGGCAGGAGAAGGGGACGACAGAGGATGAGATAGTTGGATGGCATCACCAACTCGATGGACGTGAGTTTGGGTAAGCTCCGGGAGTTGGTGAGGGACAGGGAAGCCTGGTGTGTTGCAATCCATAGGGTTGCAAAGGGTCAGACATGATTGAGCAACTGGACTGAACTAAACTGACCCAAAGCTGGGAATGGCTACCATCAGTGATGAGGCAGAATAACACCCAGAGATTATACAGGTTCTCTTTCCACACTGTTACCTAACTTTGATATTTAATTAATATCTATGGACAAGTTCCTGAACCAACTTGATAAAGGTGACATCTGTCTAACTCCCGTAACTTTCTCTCGGTTGGTTCTAAAATTCAGAGGGAAATACAGTTGTATTTTATTAAGCTTTATAAGCCCCCCAAATTGCCTTCCCCTGATGACAGTAGACTAAGATATTGTATATTTTGCTCTCAGGGCTAAGGTGAGATACCACTTGATAAAGGGAAGAGCCCACAAGCCCAGTTAAAAGCCTGAATTCCAACACAGAGTTTCTTTGATGTACTCTCATACCTACACATCCAAAGAAAACAGAATTTGCTGAAAAGAGTGAGACTTGTCCAGTCAAGAGAAAGTAACTCAAGGCAGATACCAGCTTGAGTGTGTGTAAGCCAGCCGATCAGTGATGTAACTATACCGTTCCCCCCAAAACAAAGAGGACCTGTCACTTGGGGAACATCCAGCTAGTAGACAGAGATACAGAGAAACTGTCTTGGGGGAAGGAAAAGAGTCAGAACTTCAGACAATTAAGTTCTCTTTAGGGTGGAACCTGCTACTTGTGATTTCAGTTATTGATGGGAACAATAGTACAGCTAATATCAGAAATATCTGCTACTTTAATTTTTTGAAGTCATTTATTTAAGTTGTAAGTAAAAATCACTATAGGGAAGTTATCTAAACAGGTACTTTAACTGGACTCATGCACTCCTCCCTATATCAAGTGGTGCTCACCTTAGCCCTAAGAATAAAAGATACAACATCTTAGTCTGCCATCATCAAGGAAAGAGAAAAATGAATATTTTATTTCAAAACCTTGGAAATTTTCATTGATATGTGAATCCTGAAAGAAACTCTTGACTTCGATTAAAACTCAGGTAAAACTAAGAGGAACCTCCAAACTGTTTGCAGATTTTGGAGTGTTGTGTAAGTTTTTTTAAAGAGATAGATGGTCTTTTGGCAGTTTCTGAAAGCCATAGAAACCACCAAAATGAAATGTTCGTGTATGAAATCATCATGACTGACAGTCAAGGCAGATACAAAGAGGTATGGATAGAAAGGATATTTGATGAACAATATGGAACCCAGTCTAGAAGGTGATTAACACTGTTTTAGGACTCTTTGCGATCTCATGGACTGTAGCCTACCAGGCTCCTCCGTCCATGGGATTTTCCAAGCAAGAATACTGGAGTGGGTTGCCATTTCCTTCTCCAGGAGATCTTCCCAACCCAGGGATTGAACCCAGGTCTCCCGCATTGTAGGCAGATGCCTTACCATCTGAGCCACCAGGGAGCTCTTTAGAACAGTCTAAACAAGAGCAAAACTGGACATTCATCTTCAGAATTTTATAATTGCTCAGACTTATTTTTTCCAACAAAGCTGCTTAATTTTGCAATTTTTTTTAAGTTTTAGCAACTCTGATGGAGAAACCCAGAGCTTAAAGTCCCATATTCACTCAACTCTATTAACTTGCTATGTGAACTCAAACGAATCATTCAAGTTCCCTGAGCCTCCGTATCCTTATCCGTCAACAGAGAAGAGCTGATCGGATTGATAAGCTTCATTTTAGCTGAAACTCTTTCAACCAGTGTCACTAGATTCAGCAACTCAAGAACTTCTGACATTGCTACATACAACTCACGAGACGACTGATTTTGCAATAATAATCTATGGAGGCTTGCCTGAAATAAAGTGACATCCAGATAAGGGGGCAAACTATAGACAAATAAAATGTAGAGGTTATTGAGATATCCAGCACTTGTATGACTCAGGGAACTCAACCCGGGGCTCGACAACAACCTAGAGGGGTGGAAAGGGGACCAAAGTGGGAGGGATATTCAAGTGGGAGGGGACATGGGTAGACCTATGGCTGATTTATGTTGATGTTTGGTAGAAACCTCAATACTGTAAAGCAAGTATCCTTCAATTAAAAATAAACAGGTCTAAAAATAAAATGCTTCCAAAAAATGAAGAAAGAACATTTTCTAAAAAAAAAAAAAAAAAGATATCCAGCACTTAACATAAACACACACACACACCCCACACATTTTGTCCATTATTTCAATACTAGATTCAAAAATGTTTTGTGTTAAGCAGTACATACAAAGGGCATTGCCTCTTTTTGGCTGGGACTGAAGAATTCAATAATTATGAAAAAAGATACCTGAGGCTAGACTTCTTCCTCTATTAGAAAGCAGAGTGACGTTATGACCATGCTCCTAAAGAATCTGAGACACCTGCTGCATTAGTAGAATATGGCTTCCACCTAGGAACAATATATATCATTTTTGTGAAGATGAGAACCAAGGGTATGAAATTGATGTGGAAGTGTGGGGCAAACCAGGGTAAGATAACAGAAAGCTGACAGTGAGTAGAGAAAGAGTTTCTCCAGTTCCTCTTTCTCACTCCAGTTTGTTAAGCCCCAAACTGGATTACCTATATTCTTTCTGCCTGCCCAGATCTTTGACCTAGGGCAGTCCTCCACTAAAGATTCCCTCTTATGACTTGTGATCTTTGCAACAATGTAATATAATTTTGGTGTTTAAGTCTCTGGAGTTCTTGATCCTAAGGCACACATTGCATTTTAGCTGGGGGCTTATGGAGATGCCATAGTCTAAAAAATAACTGTACTGGTAGATATTCTGGCTCATTGCCATGCATGTGAGTCTGGAGTGCTCCTAACAGGCAGTCAATCCAAGCTATTTCTGAAATTCTTCTCTTTGGACATGAATGCTAGAGTAGGAGCCAGAAATATGGAAGCTTGAATTTGGTTCTAAGAAACATCCATTGGAAGAAAAGATGTGGAGCCACCACTTAAGAGTCAAAATGCTTGAGATTTAAATATATTTCACAGGAAGTTTCTCAGCTGAATATCTCACATCCATTAGGACAAGCAGGAAAACTGTGGGGTCCATACGATGGGCTTGCAGTATCTTATATGCATGAGAAACAAGACCTCCATCCTAGGACCATCCTGGGATCTTTAAGAAAGAGAGGCTTAATCCTTGGGAGAGATGTGAGCTCCATTACACCAATATCCTGTCTAAACTTATGTACTGTCATGGGGCATTTTTCTTGCATTTGTGAGTCTCAGCAGCAGAGAAAGCCAGATCTCTAGGGAAGGGGCTGCTGCTGCTGCTGCTAAGTCACTTCAGTCGTGTCCAACTCTGTGCAACCCCATAGACGGCAGCCCACCAGGCTCCCCCGTCCCTGGGATTCTCCAGGCAAGCAGACTTGCCAAAGTTGGGAAGTGGGGGTCGTTACAGGAAAGTCCCAAATCATCAGGTCAGTGGTGAATAGTGCGTGCAGGGCTCAGTTGGTAAGCTGTGTATGACTCTGTGTGACGCCATGGACTATATAGCCCATCAGGCTCCTCTGTCCAAGGAATTTCCCAGCCAAGAATACTGCTGTGGATTGCCATTTCCTTTTCCGGGGATCTTCCCCACCCAGGGATGGAAACCCTGGTCTCTTGAATAGGCAGGTGGATTCTTTACCACTGAGACACCTGGGAAACCCAGAGAGTGGTACAGAGCTACACAGTATGTATCTGTGGGAGTTACTCTAGTATTTTATATCCATACTTGTGTTGCCTGAGGTAACACAAGATTACATAAAACACAGTACCCCTGCTTAGACTGCCTGCTCTTGTTCACATTAACTGTTGGAAGAAATGGTTGCGAGGAAGAAGGGGCTGGCACAGACACAGCTGTTCACGCGGCTCTTCATAAAGGGCAAAGGTGGGGCTTCTGGCACCCGGTTAACTGCCCCAGCTCTGTTCTTGGAGTTGAGGCTGGAGGACAGTGTACTTTCAAGAGAGAAAACTTTTTCTCCATTACTTCTATCATTTAAAAATAGGTTTATAATAGGCTTTTTAGAAATCCCCACCGTAAAAATGGAAAAGAGTGGAATCTGTGGAAGAGGATGGTTTTGAGGTAAGAAATCATAAGTGAATTCCCAGTGTGTGCCAGGAGAGAGGTCTGTTGTGCTCTTGTAAAAGGCACTTCATTTCTCTGACCCTCCGTTTTCCTCTCAGGAAATAAAAGGGGAGGCCCAGTGAGAGGAATTCTGTTATTTCTTCCAGCTCTAGGATCCCCAGGTTTTCTGGGATCTAAAAGCAAGCTAGGGAGCCCACCATCTTTTCAGGATGGGTCAAATAAAACTCTTGGAGAAACTCCATCCTCTGAGGACTCCTTATCCTGATAAGATTTCCCCTTTTGTCTTCTGTTCTCTAAGGGGCAAAAGTAATGTAAATGAAACTGGGTCCACAATGCGCAGAATCAACGGCTCCACTCTACTTCAAAAGCTTCCATCAGCGCGGGTGAGAGAGGGGCTCCCAAAGGCGCCACTGCCCTGGGGTCCGCCCGTCTGCCCACTCGCTCAGTTTTCCAGCTAGGAAACAGTCCCAGTTCGTGCTGCTGTCCCAGGAGCACCTGTCCCCAGGGCCTGAAATGGACTCCGCCTTCTACTTTCTACTGGCATCTGCTGCACATCCCTCAGAAGTTCAACGTGACCCTTTCAAAATCCCGCAGGTACCGTGGAGGAGGCCTGGGGTCCCAAGCTCAGAAATAGACCAAAACTTCTGGTTCCCGCTGTGCCCACAGGGAAGCGCATCCAGACCAAATAAAAAGAGAGGGTAGGAAACGGCTCCTCTTCTCCAGGGCTATCAATAATTTCACCTTGGTAGTAGAGACCTCTCTCTGCCCTACAACCCTCGCCAGCCTCTCCCTCCTCCAGCCTAGGACACAAGCCTAGCCCGGAAAAACCATATGAAAAGCCCCTCTGATTAAGGGGGCTGCTGGCATGACTCCCGACCAGGAGCCTGGGACAAGCCTGTCCTGATTCTCCGGCCAAGTACTCACCCACTGAGGATATAGTCAGGATTTTGGCGGCCTCTGAGAGCAGGAGCGCAGGCAGTAAATATATGACTGGAAGAAGCACCCGCTGCGCCCCCATCGTTGCTCCGGAGAGGCTGCGGAGCCGAGCTCTAAGCTGCGCGCCCAGCGCCCCGGAACCCGCGCGCCCTCCGCACGCACAGCGTGCAGTCAGGGAAGGAAAGACTCAGGTCGGGAGCCGAGGACAGAGATCCTGTGGGTCTTTGCTCTATACATCCGTCTCGCCCTTTGGACTCTGCTCCCCAGGAAAGTACACCATTGGATATTCTGTCCTCACCCTCCCTAAATCTGGGCAAGGGGAAGGAGGGATTAGTGTGTTTAACCCTCTCAGTCCACGTAATCACCACACTTTCCGAATAGAAAAACACTCTGACCCAGTAATGGTAGGGACCTTAGGAAATCACATCGAAGAAAGTTATACCTCCAAATGGTCCCGATCCAACTCCCTTTCAGGGATCCATCCATAAGTTATGGGACCCCCATCTCCTTTCCGACTGCTCTAAAGATCTCCTAGGGCCATTGGAATGCCCCACTTCCCTGGTACCTGCTTAAAATCTCTACTGGTTGTCCCACGCTCAGGATCTCAGAAATTGATTACCAAAGGAAAGTGACTTACCTTTATTGCTCAGAGTTTCTTTGCAAAGTACTAACTCACTCATGAAAGTTGCTAGTGTGGTGATTTAAACACCTCTGGAAGTCCAGGTTCAGATTGAACTTCTAAAAGCCGAAACTATAATTCTGAATGAGAATCATCAAGTGAAGTAAGCCAGAAAGAAAAACACCAATACAGTATACTAACACATATATATGGAATTTAGAAAGATGGTAATGTTAAACCTGTACGCGAGACAGCAAAAGAGACACAGATGTATGGAACAACCTTTTGGACTCTGTGGGAGAGGGAGAGGGTGGGATGATTTGGGAGAGTGGCATTGTAACATGTGTGATATNAGTAGTGTATATACATTTTCATAGTTTCACACAGTCCCAGTGAAACAATTCACCTTCATTACAAAAGTACCAATTTTGTCTAGTAAAGCTTTTTACCTCAAGTCTGTCTGATGTTATTCCTAATTATTCAGGTCTTCTTTTCCATTAGCATTCATGGCCTGTCTTTTTCTATCCTTTTATAGTCAACCCTCCTGTATCCCCATGTTTTAGATGTGCTTGTATTTATTAAAGACTTTAGACAAGATTTCAGAGAACTCAGTAAGTAAATGAGATACTGAGGCATTACAGAGTTAGTAGCTATGGACGGCTGCCACCACCCCTTGTGCTAAGGGAACAAAGGAACGAAGTGAGAATTACTAAAATTTAGAGCCTTGGTAAAGAATCTGCCTGCCATGCAAGAGACCCCTGTTTGATTCCTGGGTTGGGAAGATCTGCTGGAGAACAGATAGGCTACCCACTCCAGTATTCTTGAGCTTCCTTGGTGGCTCAGCTGGTAAAGAATCCACCTGCAATGTGGGAGACCTGGGTTCGATCCTTGGGTTGGGAAGATACCCTAGAGAAGGGAACAGCTACCCGCTCCTGTATTCTGGCCTAGAGAATTCCATTGACTGTGTAGTCCATGGGGTCGCAAAGAGTCGGACACAACTGAGTGACTTTCACTTTCAGAGTCTTGGTGGTGAGAGCCATGCAAAGCTTGGAAGAAGGGAGGAGTGTCTTGCTCATCTGGTGTTGATGCTTTAGGACCACAGAAGGGAAATCCACATAACTGAAACCCAGACCTGGGAGGGGCAGCTCACCAGCCTGCCGGTGCTAATATCTGTGAGGGGCCCAGTGAGGCTGATTCCAGTATTTTGGAAGGGCTGCAAACAGAAAAGCACTCCTGGCCCTAAAACCGTCACTGCCACCGTGAGGAACCATCCTGTGGTATTGCTGGTGTAAGCAGGGAGCACACAGGATGTCCCGGTCCCCACCTGTCCCTGCGGCCTTCCTCTGGTGTCGCCTGTTTGCAGAGTCCCAGAGAGAGGGAGCTGGGCATGCATTTGGCAGATTGCCAGTATCACAAGGCAGGGCAAAGTTTCTCCAAGCTGAGAAACAACAGCTTCATAACTAGTACACCTAGCCTGCCATTTCTGGAACCAGAAATCCACTGCCTCATTCCTGGCCTCATGGTTGTAATAGCAAATAACTGTTATTTCTATATCAGTATCTTGAAAATGTAGTTTTCTTGACTGTATTTGCATTTGAACATGATAAAAAGTTCAAATACATTTTTTATTTTCAAAACTATTGAATAGATAAGATTATTTTTTTTAAAAAATGGACTTCCCTGGTTGTTCAGTGGTTAAGAATTTGCCTGCCAATGCAAAGAACACAAGTTCAATCTCTGCCCTGGGAAGATCCCATATGCCACAGAGCAACCAAGCGCGGGTGCCCCAACTACTGAAACCCATGCACTCTAGAGCATACATACCATAACTAGAGAGTACTCTGCAACTCTAGAGAAAGCCCACACACAGCTATGAAGACCCAGGGCAGCCGATAAACTTTTTTAAAAAGAAAGAGATGGCAACCCACTCCATTGTTCTTGCCTGGAGAATCCCAGAGACGGGGGAGACTGGTGGGCTCCGTCAATGGAGTCGCACAGTCGGACACGACTGAAGCGACTTAACAGCATCTGGTTAATAATTGGTCTTAAGAAGTGTTCTAAGTAGTCGATTTCCGTAATTCCCTAGTTTCCATAATCCCAGTGCAATTGGGTACCAGTTAATGCAGCCACTTACCACAATTTCAACATACCATTTCACATTGGATCAGAAAGAAAATGTCAGGGCATATATTCTAAATTTGCTCTTTGTGGACAGGTAGGAAACATATCAGCTGTGTGAGTCTCTATGTATACTGAACANGTCAATTTCCGTAATTCCCTAGTTTCCATAATCCCAGTGCAATTGGGCACCAGTTAATGCAGCCACTTACCACAATTTCAACATACCATTTCACATTGGATCAGAAAGAAAATGTCAGGGCATATATTCTAAATTTGCTCTTTGTGGACAGGTAGGAAACATATCAGCTGTGTGAGTCTCTATGTATACTGAACACATATATTTTAATTAAATTTTTTTAATTGTGGAAAAAAGTCACTATTTCACTCATGTTCCTGTTCTTAACGTTTTGAATGATATAGCTATCCAGTGATGGACAGATGTAGATGTCAAATAATATACAGAATTCTATAAATAATCTGCAACTGCAGTCTTGTTAATGTATGATTTTATTTCTTGGTGATGGGTTTCAGGATTTGTATTGTCCAATCTTCTAGCTTCCTGTTGTCTTATAGGACTCATGTTTCCCTTGGTTGTTTTTTTTTTTTCTTTTTTTTTTCCAAAGAGAGCTTTCATTCCCTTTACCTCTCCTTCTTCAGAAATGAAGTGTTTCTAAGACCTTTACCTTGGGTCCCCTCATGTTGTCATGTCCCTTTCCTGTTGTCATAGCTTTGATCTATCAGGACTTTTTTTCAAGATTTTTATACAAAATGTAGTTATTCTCCTTCTAGGTGCAATTTTAACTCATCCTTAGGCCTTCTATGGCCTTTTTCTTTTTTATATTATTCCTCTGGACTTACCCTCTAGAACTTTGTAGTTTCTACTTATGGGAAGGTGTGGGTTTTATTTGCTCTTGTTGCTTGAACTTCTTTTGACTGTAAATGGCATCGGATTCTCTGTAGCTTGTGGAGGGCAAAGCCAGGAGAAAAGTCCCTGTGTCATGCTCCACCTCCTCAGTCCTGTTCCCTACTACCAGCATTGTACAAACCTTAATGCCAGGCAAAGGGAAGAAGATTAGCAAAGAGTTGGGTAGGCTTAATGAACAATTTGGGGACAATATGAATGAATGCTTAGGTTAAAACTGGCACCTGTTAATGGGTCTAACATCCACATACTCCTGCACATGAAGGGGCATTTTGGTGTTTTTAGCCTTCAGTCAATAGTATAAAGTCTTCTGCACAGAAGTTTTCAGAGGTATGCTGATTGACAAGAGAATCCATTTGCAAATCACATGTTCTACAGAACTCTAAATAAGGTGACTTTCATCCTTCTGAAACCACGAAACTTAGTTCCCACTCATTTGTGGAAATAATCCCTTGATAGGCAGCATATCTTCCTCTCTGTACTGTCCTTGGAATCAACAGTCACAATTCCATCCCCTTCTTCTTATCTGCACAGGGATCGAGGCTGGGGCTCAGTGAAGGAAAACACTCCCCGCCTTACCCTGACTGTGGTCCCTATCACACTGAGAAAGTCATTGAGGTCAACTCTGAGCCAGATGTCTCCTCAGTCCTAGTCAGAGATGGTAACCAAGAGACAAAAGTTATTCTTTTCATTGTGCCAAGATTGTCTGATGATTTGATAGTCAGATATGTTCAGGAACTGATTTCATGATCCCAATCCTTACATCTTTTCATATCTAGAAAAGCACTAACTCCCTTCATGGTGACATGAGCTCCTCATGACTAGCAGAAAACTTTTTATAAAGTTGCATTGAACTTAGTTGCATTTAACTTATCCTTCACCAAAATCTTATTTATTGACCTTCCTTCACTACCTGTTTGGGACAGTCTCTCAGAGCTATCTGAGGCCACAGTCCTCATTTTGCCCCAAATAAAACTTAACTTGCAACTCTCACATTGTGAATCTGTTTTAGTCAACACTATAAATATCAATAACCTCAGATATGCAGATGACACCACCCTGATGGCAGAAAGTGTAGAGGAACTAAAGACCTTCTTGATGAAAGTGAAAGAGGAGAGTGAAAAAGTTGGCTTAAAACTCAACTTTCAGAAAACTAAGATNGGGCAGGAGGAGAAGGGGACGACAGAGGATGAGATGGCTGGATGGCATCACTGACTCGATGGACGTGAGTTTGAGTAAACTCTGGGAGTTGGTGATGGACAGGGAGGCCTGGCGTGCTGTGATTCATGGGGTTGCAAAGAGTTGGACACGACTGAGCAACTGAACTGGAACTGAACTGGATAAATACAGACTAGGACAAAATTTCAAAACACAGAAAATTAATCTTCTATGAGTCAAGCATTTGGGAGAGTTTTTTGGCCCTTTGCTGTGTGTATCACTACAGGTTGTTTAACCCATCACCCACTTATAGCTGTTAATCTTCACCAGCTGCCAATGCAGAAATTTTTCATAGCTTCTCTTACAGTCTTGACTGGTTCAGTGACAAGATTCTAGGCAAGAGGAAAGAAGCCTCTTGGTAAGAGGAGGAGGAAAGGTAATTCTGTGAAAATGTTTACTAGCTCATATTTCCCCTTCTCCATTTTTGTCCTCCTTGGGACATGGACATGAATGATATTTGGAGCTGAGCAGCCATCTTGAAACCATGAGGGGGAATTATAAATATGTTCTTCCTGACATTGTAGAGCTATGGAACCATTGCTGGCAGTTGCCTGNAAAATGTTTACTAGCTCATATTTCCCCTTCTCCATTTTTGTCCTCCTTGGGACATGGACATGAATGATATTTGGAGCTGAGCAGCCATCTTGAAACCATGAGGGGGAATTATAAATATGTTCTTCCTGACATTGTAGAGCTATGGAACCATTGCCGGCAGTTGCCTGCTTCCCTCCCATCTACTTCTCATGAAGGAAAAACAATCCTCTTTTTGTGAAAGCCACTGACAAAAAAAAAGTGATCTTCTCAACCATATTTATATTTTGTAAGAATAATTTTTTTAATTGACATCTAAAATGTCTAAGTTTAAATAACTGAATAGGATGTCATTTCTAGTCATTGTAATTATATCATTTAACAATAAACAGTTGCATCATTCTGTTAAATGTATGCAGTGAGTTATAAAATCTCAGCATGTCAGCATTGATACCATCATTCATTCTTAATATAGATAATGAGCTGTTGACTTTCAGTGAGAAATTTTATGCCATTCCATTTTCTTCTTGAGTTTTTATTTATGTTCCACTTTCTCCAGGGAATTTAATTCTAATCTCTATATCTTTATGCATGAAAGCACTGTACTGAGTATTCTCTCATAACTTTGAACATAATAAATATTATTCATGTTAATATTTATAGTTCCTATAAGAACCCAATATTTTTACTAAATTATCACTTTCTTGTAATACTTGCATTCACTTGGTCAAAGCTACATAAACATAATCACTTAACAAAACATAAAATTTTATTGGAAACATATCTTACAATGAGAAAGGGGCTGTTTTTTCAACTTTTAAAAATTTAATTTATGTATCTAAAAATCAGTGTTGCTGCTGCTGCTGCTGCTAAGTTGCTTCAGTCGTGTCCGACTCTGTGCAACCCCATAGACGGCAGCCCACCAGGCTCCCCCGTCCCTGGGATTCTCCAGGCAAGAACACTGGAGTGGGTTGCTATTTTCCTTCTCCAATGCATGAAAGTGAGAAGCGAAAGTGAAGTCGCTGAGTTGTGTCCGACCCTGAGCGACCCCATGGACTGCAGCCTTCCAGGCTCCTCTGTCCATGGGATTTTCCAGGCAGGAGTACTGGAGTGGGGTGCCATTGCCCTCTCCAATAGGGTGAGTGAAACAATATAAAATTAATGTGTTGTTTCCTATTTTATAACTTTGCTCTCAAAGAGTTATATTACCATACAGTATGTTTCTAACTGGAAGAACTGCATATCATCATAGGTAAGTCTAAAAAAAAAAATGCAACATTTCCAATACTGTGTTACCTAGTTCTAAAGATTAGTTATGCAAACACTGAAAAACTATTCACATAAATAACAGGAGCACTAAGAGTTTTGTTATGAACTGTCTTGAAAATGATGTCCCTCCATTCTTAGAACAACTTCAGAATAATGTGTCACATAAATATGCCATTCTCACTGCAATCTATTATCAAAAGTACTGTCTTTAAAGGTCTGTCAGCTGAAAAAAAATCACAGTTCATCTTTGGATTTTATTAAAACAAAGAATTACAAATCATCTGAGTTACAAGGACCTTCTGGCTCAGTCACCTCTACTTTTCCACCCCCAGGCAATGCACCATGGGAAGAATGG
This sequence comes from Neotragus moschatus, assembly GCA_006410615.1. NCBI lineage: Eukaryota > Metazoa > Chordata > Mammalia > Artiodactyla > Bovidae > Neotragus > Neotragus moschatus. Next base: position 1,788,187 of record SJYA01002623.1, on the reverse strand, counting down.
GAGTGTGTGAAAGATGTCCATTTCTTCTGTAAAATAAAAGTCAGGAAATTGTGAAAAGTGTGGCAAGAAAGAGGATCTGTCTACCAAACACAACACCTTGCTAGGAAGATCAGTTTTAGAAAACTAGAGTACACAGAGGTGGAAATTTATCACCTCCAAACTCTGTGTCATGAAGCCCTTGGGAAGTTTTCACGTATGCATGATGTTGAAGGTAGTCTAGTTTGAAGGCTACTGGCTTAGGCTGTTCTACTCAGGCTTTCTGCTACTGCTTGCTAATTGGTTTCCTAGTAACAGTAACTCTCATCTGAGATGATACCAAGTTCATCAATGGTCACTAAAGGAATATGGAACTGTAGGCTTTAGCTTAGTAATATTCCATGAGATGGAATAAACTATGAAAAGGGGAAGGAGTGATGGTACTCTTTTCTGTTATATTTTTTAGGCTTGCTCACCTGTAAAATCAATTAGAAGAAGATGAAGCTCAGCTCTCAATAACACAAATGAGAAAGCAAGAGTTGTCACCCAGTGTCATCATTCTCAATGGTCTTATCTATAGTCAGGGAGGTGGCCCCACCACCTGAAGTGTTCACAGGCCTTGTTTGTGGAACCTTCCTTTCTTTGTGTAACACAAAAAAATATCTCAAAATTCACCTTGAATTTTTTTAATCAGAAAAAAATAAACAAAACCCAGGGGGACTGAATCACCAGTGCAACTATTAACTGATATCACTTACTGTTATCTTGAGATGAAATTTGAAGAAATTAGTTTAAAATCCACTCTGGCAGATGTGTGTGTCTCTAAATTTGGAACTTTCATCTAAGAACTTATTAAAAAGAAATAAATAAATAATTAACTAATTTAAAGCCTGGTATGGAGAAAGGAGCCTTCCTGGATCCTAGGGGCAAAAAAAAAAACCCACAAAATTTCCCAAGGGAATTCCTTAGCCAATCCCAGTGCCTTCTGTATGCATGAGCAGGAAATTGTCCTGGGAGGGAGAGGGATACCAGCCAGGACCATCCTGTGGTAGGGCAGATTGTTCTTGGCAAACACATGCTCACAAGAGGGGGCCAGTTCAGTTCAGTNCAAAATAAAGTCTGACACTGTTTCTACTGTTTCCCCATCTATTTCCCATGAAGTGATGGGACCAGATCCCCAGTGAGAGCTAAAACCACCCCATCCACTTTCCAAGCCATGTACCCTGACTGGAGGAGGCACCCGTGATGAGGTGGCAAGAAGTTTTATTGCTATTGTCTTAATTTACACAATGACTCTCCTCTCCCTCTGTGGTTGCCCCTATGGTACCTGTTTCTTTCCAGCTGAATGGATTAGACCCAGGTGAATGGATTAGACACAGTGGCAGAAAGGAAGATGAAAGAATTTGGAATGAATAACACATGTCACATTGGTAAAAGATTGCTGTTCTCGTTTTGAATGTTTCACTCAGAAAGGCAGTTAAGGGTGTCCCTGAGGTTACTGAGTCACCAGGTCACAGGTGAAACATGCATTCAATCCAGCCCTTCCCTGCCTGCCCTCCACATGTGACCAAGGATCCAGTTTCCTCCCTTATCCACTGTCCTTTTTTTTTCTTTCTAACACCTATTCACCACCCTTCACCCCCACCCCCACAATTACTTGGAGTAGTAGTGTACCCAGCATTGCAGCCAGAACTGGAGAATATTTATGTAGCTAGGAATGGTCACATGACTCAGGTCTCTCAATGGGATTTAACTGGAATTCTTGGGGAAACCTCTTTAAAGACGGTAACTTAGCTAGCATGAACCTGCTTTATTCCCTTTCCTAGAGTTTCCCTTTTCTTGCCTAAAATTCTATGTGCTGACTGGATCCAAAATGACTACCTGGAAAAGCAGGGTGACCTTAAGGGTGAAGCCACTCACTAAGGAAGGCAAATCAATCAGACAAGAAATCTGGACTATTGATGACATCATGGCACTACCAAACCAGCTCTGGATGGCCTGCCTACCGACACTACACTTTTTTTTTTCAGCCATGCTACCAGCTTGTGGTATCTTAGTTCCCTGATTAGGGACTGAATTCTCACCCTCTGCAGTGAAAGCTCAGAGTCCTAACCACTGGACCACCAGGAATTCCACTACACTTTCTGTTACCTGAGAAAAACAAGAAAGAAAAGAAAAGCCTAAGCAGTTCCAGTCACTCTTTTTTTTTTTTTTTTTTTTTTCTGGTTTCCATTACTATCAAGATCACCGGGAGAAATACCAACAACCTGAGATATGCAGATGATGTTACTCTAATGACAGAAAGTGAAGAGGAATTCAAAAGCCTCTTGATAAGGGTGAGAGGAGAGTGGAAAAGCTGGCTTAAAACTCAACATTCAAAAAAGTAAGATCATGGCATCTGGTCCCATCATTTCATGGCAAATAGAATGGGGAAAAGTGGAAACTGGCAGATTTTATTTTGGGAGGCTCCAATATCACTGTGGATAGTGACAGCAGCCATGAAATTAAAAGATACTTCCTCATTGGAAGGAAAGTTATGTCAAACCTAGACAGCATATTAAAAAGGAGAGATATCACTTTGCCAACAAAGGTCCACATAGTCATGGTTTTTCCAGTAGTCATGTACAGATGTGAGAGTTGGACTATAAAAAAGGCTAAGCACCAAAGAATTGATGCTTTTGAATTGTGGTGCTGGAGAAGGCTCTTGAGAATCCCTTGCTCAAGAAGGAAATCAAATCAGTCAATCCTAAAGGAATCAACCCTAAATATTCATTGGAAAGATATTCATTGGTGCTGAAGCTGAAGCTCCAATTCTTTGACCACCTGATGCGAAGAGCTGACTCTTTGGAAAAGACCCTGATGCTGGGAAAAACTGAGGGCAGGAGGAGGAGGCGCAACAGAGGATGAGATGGTTGGATGGCATCACTGACTTGATGGACATGAGTTTGAGCAAGCTCCAGGAGTTGGTGATGGACAGGGAAGCCTGACATGCTGCAGCCCATGGGGTCGCAAATAATTGGACATGACAGAGCAACTGAACTGAACTGAATGCAATTTTAAAAAGTATGTCAGGTACAGAAAGGCTCAGCTATGTAGAGGCTCTTCTTAGTTTATAAAGAAATTATATTCTTTCTCATGACTTCAGTTTTTAAATAGGAAAGTTGAGGAGATAGCTCACAGCTATGAAAAGCAGAGACCAGGGACACTTTAGCCCATGACTAACCTGCAGTCTCCACTGCAAAGGATTGATCCACAGCAATCACGGCAGAGACCATGCACACAGGCAAGAGTGTGTCTGGCCCCAAATGCTCGTGCCCAGGATAGGCTTCCTGAGCTTTGACAAGAGTTTGCGGGACAAGCAAACAGAAAGCCAAAGAAACAACAAAGCACATGCCTTAGGGGTTATTCAATGACAAGTGGTGGAGGAGACGTGAGGGAAGGAGGCTAAGAAGATGCAAGAGAATGGAGACCGAAATGGTCTAGGCTCAGTGCCAGGAAGAAGGGTGTGATACAGAAGGCAGTTTCTAGGCTTCAGATCTGATGGTCACGTATCCAAATTACCTAGGGACAGAATCACAGAACAGCCCTTGCTGACTGTCAATCAAGGCTACAAGGGCTCAGGAAAGAATTGCAGTCATAAGAAGAAGCCAGTGAGCAGGAATTTGTAGCAAAATAGCAAGTGGATAAGACGTGGAGAACCAAGGTTGACCAAACTGGCTGGAGATGCCAAGAAATGCTGAGTCTGCCCAAACACTCCACCTGCCTAGGCTCCATTCGGCTTCAGGCCTTCTTCAGCTTCCTGGCCCCACACAGCCACCTGGCCACCAGGCCCAGCAGCTTCCCACAGAGCCACACGGTGCCCAGGGTGACCACCAGCAGAAACAAGAGGACGTCCAGTAGGTACTGCTCATACCACGGCTGCTGGAAGGCATGGGGCTTGAGGTGGGCTGCACCCCCTGTCTGGAGGATGTGGTCGATCCAGCCCACCAGCCGCTGGGCAGGGGTCAAGGGCTGCGAGCGTCTGATGATGCTGGCGGCCTCTGCAGCAGATTTGTACCTGTCGACAGAGACAGAGGGGAGGTGTTAACTCAAGTGGACTCAGAATTCTTAGAGACCTTGTATCACACACACACACACACACACACACACACTTTCTACCATAGGCACAGAAGACTTCCTTTCAAGGAAAAGTTGTTGACCTGACCTTACTGTTGTCTAGTTGGGTCTCTTAAAAGTTCAAACTGATATATGCATGCAAAGATCCATGGTTGGTGCTGAAAGTGCTAAACTACAAAAAAGTGACTGTGTCTATAAGTGACTACGTCGCTCCCACAAGGAGGTTCATGATATATACTACAGAAACCATTATATTTATTGAGTGTCTACTTTGTGCTGGTGTCTGGGCTAGATAATACATATGACTCTGAGAACCACAGCCCAGGAAGACACCTGCATTTCCCTGCCCCTTTCAAAGCATCATGTTGACCAGCACTGGCTTCATGGGCTGTAAGACTGCCTATTTCCAGAGGGCTTCACCCTTAAATCAGCCTTATTGTTTAGTCATTAAGTCGGGTCTGACTCTTTGCGACTCCTTGGACTGCTGTCTGCCAGTCTCCTCTGTCCATGGGATTTCCTGCAAGAATACTGGAGTAGGTTGCCACTTCCTTTTCCAGGAAATTTTTTCCAACCCACGAATCTAACCTGGGTCTCCCTGGGATTGAACGTGGGTCTCCCACATTGCAGGCAGATTCTTTACAACTGAGCCACCTGCTGCTGCTGCTGCTGCTGCTGCTAAGTCGCTCCAGTCATGTCTGACTCTGTGCGACCTCATAGACAGCAGCCCACCAGGCTCCCCTGTCCCTGGGATTCTCCAGGCAAGAACACTGGAGTGGGTTGCCATTGCCTTCTCCAGTGCATGAAAGTGAAAAGTGAAAGTGAAGTCACTCAATCGTGTCCAACTCTTAGTGACCCCATGGACTTCAGCCTACCAGGCTCCTCCGTCCATGGGATTTTCCAGGCAAGAGTACTGGAGTGGGTTGCCATTGCCTTCTCCACTGAGCCACCTAGGAAGCTCTTTTAAATCAGACATGCTTGATTTGATTATCTGCTGTCAACTTCTTAAAATCCTTACACATTATGACAAGGGGTTCCACATTTCCATTTCACATAAGAGCACATGAATTCTGTGGCCAGCTCTTATTTCCAATGTCTGTGGACCATCCCAGCCCAGATGACTGCTTCATAGGGCCAATGGATCATGCACATTTGGGTCTAAGTCTTTGAAAATATAATGAAACTTACAAATCCATTCATCAGGAAATGAACATTTTAAACACATGAGATACCAAATATATATAAAGTTTCTGGGTTACCTGATCCCCAGAGTTTAACAACTTTTCTGGGGTTGGCATCACGTGTGATGTGATTATTATTCGGTCATCTAACAAAACTACTTACAGGTCTCCTATGTGCCACAATGCTGTACAGTAATGCTAAGTCTTGAGATATGTTTCAAGTGTGTGTCCCTGAAGCTGTAAGTTTTTCAGTCTTTCTTCATTGTAAGAAAGAAAATATATGTTTTTTCTCTTCACACATGAGATTATTGCACTGGTTGGAAAGTTTCTTAAAAGATAAATGGATCCCTTTGTATTGGTTCACTTAACAGAAATCCATTCAGACTTACTTTTTGGCAGACACTGAGCTGGACCCTGAGGACATAGCAAGAGAGTCATGCTGTTATGCTGGAAGAGTGTATCTTCTCGTGTGGGGTGCATGCATGCATGGAAACTCTTTGTGACCCATGGGCTGTAGCCCAGCAGGCTACACTGTCCATGGAATTCTCCAGGCAAGAATACTTGAGTGGGTTGCCATGCCCTCCTCCAGAGGATCTTCCCGACCTAGGGATCGAACCCATATCTCTTATATCTCCTGCATTGGCAGGCGGGTTTTTTTCCACTACCACCACCTGGGAAACCCTTCATGTAGGGACAGACAATAAATTAAAACATAAAGAAATGAGGTGACCACAGATTCTGAGATACATCAAGAAAAAAATAATGTGTTACAACTGGGGTGAAAAAGAGACAAAGCTTTGAGACTATCAGAGAAAGGTCTCTCTGAGCAGTTGACATTGGGATGAGACCTCAATGTCATGAATGAGCCAGTCTTGTGAAGAGAAGGGAAGGAGTGTTCTAGGGAGCAGCACAGGCAAGGGGCCTGAGGTGGGGAACAGTGTGGGATATCGGGAATAGAAAGGCAACCTCCTGCCTCAGTTGAAATTCTACTACAAACACCTCCAAAATAGAAGACTTCTCAGAGACAGATTGTGTCAATAGTTCCAGTTCTTCACAGCTAGAAGGTAGAAAACCAACATCTAACCTAAATTGCCTTAGTCTTCTTCTCAGAGGAAATAAGTCAGCTATTAGCATCATACATATATTATTTCATGTCCTGGAAGTTTCAGTCTTTACTGCAAAAAGACCCCCATGGTGCCTGTCATGGTTTATGTCTTCACTCATCATAAGCAACCACAAGCCCAGAGAACTGCACACCTCTTGTCCTCTATGACTTGCTTCATCTTCAGAGACAGTGTCTCAGCCTTGATCTGCTTTAATTGGATAGAGACACCAAACTTTTTGGCTTTAACTCGGAGCAGGTTTTCATGTTGGTCTCCAAAGAGGGGAATCCCCACCATGGGCACACCATGTTGGATGGCTTCCATGATACTATTCATCCCGCCATGGCTGACAAAAAGGCGGATGCGAGGGTGCCCTGTTGTAAATAAGAAAGAGAGTGGGACATCTCAGGATGAAAGTTTTCAGGACAACAAGGAAAGCAGAAAAGGCAGAAGAAGATACCAATGGGAACTCAAGGGGTGTTGGAGCCATTGTAAAGATGATTTCAAACCTTGCCTTTGTAGAGACCCCTTAACTCGGTCATAAATGGGGGAAGACTCAGAACCCAGGGAATTCTTTAGAGAATAGTGCTAGTGCTAATCAAGGCAACGATCTCTATCCATCCATCCATCCAACATTCCATCTATTCTTCTATCCCCTCAAGTCTCTTCTTCTCTCATCTGTTTTCTCTTTATGTTTCCCTATGTCTATCTTTGTCTTGCTTCTTTTCCTTGAGAAAACCTCTCTCACCCACCAAATAATAGCCTTCTCCTATAAATTCCTGGCACATGCATTGACATCACAAGTCACATAACACTCATAAAACTTATACAGTATGTGTTGTGCTCTTTAAATATATAAGAAGCTCCTTGAGATAAGAGACTGGACTCTGCCCATCAGTATTTGCAGTTCTAGCCTGTGCGTCCCATCCTCATGTAGCAATAACTAAAGCGATTATTGATAATGAAGAGTTCATCTCAGCCTGTGCTGCTCTACTGGGATGCCCGTCAGAGCCTCCTCATTTCTTCTTTGAAATGAGAATCATGTCCCACACCCAAGATATAAAGAAATACATTTGCAGACATAGAAATAAGAATTTTTTTTTAATGCTACAGATTGATTTGTTATAATCTTGGTTATATGCCTCTGATCCAGTCGGTGGCTATGGCAGTGAGGGGTCTCTAAGAAGCAGTGCTAGCCATAGAGATACCCTGTTGGGGGTGAGGAAATTCTCTGGTATCAGAGACTCAATGTGTCAAGTAACTGGCTAGGAGGTTGCTCAGCTTGGGACTCAGGTATATTGGCATCAGTGTTGTGAATCTATGAATTGCTTACACCTTAGTAGCTAAGGAAGATATATCTGTGTGTGTGTGTGTGTGTGTGTGTGTGTGTGTGTGTGTGAATGTGTAAGGGAACATAAATGAACAGGTGCTCTTGAAGCCACTGAAGACAGTGGCAGTGTATCTCCTGATATGTGTTCTTAGAGTTTACAGATTGCTTAGGATTATTTTGTGGTGATCTTGTTCAAGACCAAAGGAAGTAGGTGAATGTGACTTCAGTGGTTTCAGACACGAGGTCTGAGATAGAAAAGAATGAAGGGCAGTTAGCTGTTTTGGCATCTGAGCTCATTATAGCCTGATTCCCCAAGGGCTCCAGCTTGCTGCTCCATTCCTGTCATCTAAAGACTTACCTTGTGCTGATGAAAAAATCCAGCTAGAGATAAGAAGCCCAATGATCCCCAAGACATGTAAATGAGAAGAAAAAAGCAATCCTGGGCAGTCCTTACCCAGAAGGTCATTCTGAGGAAGCCAGTGCACAATTTTCACATTTGGGGCCAATTTGATGTCTTTGGGCCAACGAGAAGGATTATACTTCCATATCACCCCTTGAGGGAGATGAGCAAAGGCAGCATTCATCTCTTTGAGAACCTCCTGGGACCGAATGAAACTCACCATGGACCCCAGGCTTACAAGGACAAAACCAGAGTCTCCAAATTTGGTGATGAAATTCTCAAATTCCTAGAGAGAAATAAGGAAGGAAAGAGGAGAAAAATGTTCACAAAAGACTAGATGGTCATGAAATGAAGTTGGTTATTCTCTGAATACTTTCTCCTGTCCTTCTTGGAGTTCACTGTCCTGAGACAGCTCAGCACTCTCAGTTGTCCTCATGCCCACTGTGTTGGTAGGAACATCTTTCATTTTTGAAACCTTGACCCTACCGTCAAGGCAATCATAGACACTCTACTCATTGTAGGTCCATGAAGATAAGGCCGCTTGGGTGTTTTCCAAAGCCAGACCAGAAGTGGAATGTAAGGAAGAACCTCACAGGGAGCCAGAGTCCAGCAGAGGGAGGTGGGCTATCTGGAGGGTAGATGGAGAAGCTGAGAAGAAATGGAGGCAGAATGGGGAGGTGACTGGCTCCCCATACCGCATCCACCATGTAGTGTGTGTTCCTCTGATATCCCATGATGTTCTTAGTCACTGATCTTTGCAGTTCATCTCCTATCTCAGTGATTCGCCCACATGACTGCACATTATATTCACAGGGGAAGATATGCTAAAGTAGCAATGCCACACCAAGTCTCAGACCTCAGCAGTTCTTTTCTTCAAATCCTCGAGGAAGTTCTGAAAAACTGTTCTGATCTAATGCTGTAATCTTGGTTTAATTCTTCCAAATATTTCTTTGGACCCTGACTCTCTCTGGATTTCTTGTGGCTCCCCCAACCCCAGATCTTAGGTGTTATTGTTCAGTCTCTCAGTTGTGCCCGACTCTTTTTGACCCCATGGACTGAACCACACCAGCCTTCCCTGTCCTTCACCATCTCCCAGAGTTTGCTCAAACACACGTTCATTGACTTGGTGATGCCATCCAACCACTTCATCCATCTCATCCAGCTCCTAGACTTTCACCCTACTGGGCTGATTTCATTTAGCATAACATTGGCTGATCTATTGCTTCAGAGGACCACTTTGACAACAGTTTTGTCATTCTGTTATAATTAAAAAGCAATGTAAAATCATTACATAAAAACTGGAAAATGCAAAGGAGAAAAATTTTTGCAAAAGTTACTGTTATCTCACAATCCTTCCTCCCATCATACTCCTGCTTAACAATTCCCTTCCACGGTCTTGTGGCCAGGGCTGACCCATCCTCCTATCCAGTGAAACTTCCTGCAGTCTGGCCTGGGCATCTTTGTGCAACTGCATCTTCCTCTTTCTGGTCCAGCTGGAGTCATCCAGTGAACCCAGAGACATCTCACTTCATCTTCACACTTTGGGCCTCCTATTCTCTCTACCTGGGAACATCTTCCCTCCCAGCTTCATTCCTAAAAAATTCTTCCACCAACTCAAATCCCACCAACTCAAAAGCCCAAAGATCATTCTCCAACTCTTCCTGCTCACCTGATGCAAGTTCAGTAGGGGATGGATAGATAGGTCCACTCCTGAAAGGCCTAGGCCAAATCAAGACCCTCTCTGGCTTTAAAATAAATGAAAATGGGACAGCCACTTATGCCACCAGAGGCCTGTCCCCTTCTTTATAAAGATGGAGTCATGGGACTTCCCTGGTCAGTTAACATGGAATCTGCCTCGCAATGCAGGGGACATGGGTTCAGTTCCTGGTCAGGGAATTAAGATTCCACATGCCGCAGAGCAACTAACCCACACTCTGCAACTACTGATCCTGAGTGCTCTGGAGCCTGTGTGCTATAACTAGAGAGTCTGTGTGCCACAAAGAAAGACCCCACATGATGCAGTGAAGGTCCTGCATGCTGCAACTAAGACCCGACTCAGCCAAATAAATAAATATTCAAATTTTAAAAAATTTTTAAAAATTAAATGGAGGTCATCATACCTCCTTCTAGGTGGCAAGAGATTATATAAGATAAATTCCATAAAATTGCAAGCCTGTGCTGCTAGATGACAAGCAACACACTCATCTTAAAGTGTTAGTCACTCTGGCATGCCCGATTCTTTGTGACCCTGTGGACTGTAGCCCGACAAGCTCTTCTGTCCATGGAATTTTCCAGGCAAGAATACTGGAGCGGGTTACCATTTCCTTCTCCAGAGATTGAACCTGGGCCTCCTGCATTACAAGCAAATTCTTTACCATCTGGTCTTAACTCCCCTCCATTTTGAAAACTTCTACAGCAGTGGTTCTGAGTCGATGCAGTCAAACTGATTGGGCAGCTTTTATAACTTACACTTCTCAGGCTTGACCCCACATCAGTCAAATCAGGAAGTATAGGCAGAGTTAGGGACCAGGGCACTACTGTCTCAGGATGCTGGCGATCAAGCCTGCATTCTCACTGTCAGTCCCACACACCACCTCCATAGTCGTGCTGTTTCGTGTTTCCACGTAAGTAACTCATCCCCTTCATGATTCTTGCATGTGACAGATGCTCACTACATGCTTACTGAAAATATGAGCGTAGAATTAAAATGGAAACTTCAAGTTACTGAAAGTCTTTTTCTACCAGCACCAGGACTAAGGTGAGGCAAGAGACGACTTTGGATATAGTATTTAAGGAGGTCAGTCTCTGTACTTTCATGATACTGAAAGTGACTCTTTCCTTTCAAAAGGTCCCCTGGAGCCTCACTTGCCTCACCTTACGCACTCCCAGGATCCCAGCGACAGGGTGGCTACCAGCTCTGCACTGAGGACTTCTGCATGAATCCTCACCCTCAGCATTTACTTACCTGTGGTACTGGTTTAACAGGTTTGGACATTAAACCTCCAATACACACAGTGTTGGGAAGCAGGGGCCGAGCAAAATCAAAGGCAAAGTCGGAGTTAACAAACCACAGCTCTGCTTTTGTTAGAAGATGAGATAAAATTGGCCTAGAGTCGTCTGGGAAATGCTCCTTGATGGTGTCATCATATGCAGACTGGATTTTCCACTGCTTCTTGAAGAACTCAAAGAACATCAGGAAATTCTTTACTCGGCCCCAGAAGTCCATCTGGTCAGTTAACATGGAATAGAATACTGGCACATAAGACAGAGGACTTGGTAGTCCAAAGTCCACAGTGCCCAATGGGGAAGGGAGAACAGCCACAAATGGCTTCCCAAGCTTCTCAGCAACCAAGAAAGGACAGTAGTCAAACATTTCCACTATCACCAGGTCGAAGTTCTCATTCTTTAAAGAATTCATGACATCATTTCTCCTTAGCAAATGACTGCAGTGGTGCCCTAGTAGTTCCATAATATTTAAAAAGTGTTCAAATCTGCATCTGCAAGAAAAATAAATAAATGATAAATATTTGTTGAAAGCGTTTATATCACAATACATAAAAGAACCTTGGTCCATCAACAGATGAATGGATAAAGTAGATATGGTATACATATACAGTGGAATATTACTCAGCTGTAAAAAAAAAAGAATGAAATAATGTCGCTTGCAGCTACATGTATGGAACTTGAGATTATCACACTAAATGAAGTAAGTCAGAGAGAGAAAGACAAATACCATATGACATCACTTATATTTGGAATCTTAGAAAATAATGCAAATGAGCCTGTTTATAAACCAGAAATAGACTCACAGACATAGAAAACAAACATGGCTACCAAAAGGGAAAGTGAGGAAGAGATAAACTGGGAATTTGGGATTAACATATACATACTCGCTTGCTCGCGAAGTCGCTTCAGTCATGTCCAACTCTGTGCAACCCTATGGACTGGACTGTAGCTCCTCTGTCCATGGGATTCTCCAGACAAGAATACTGGAGTGGGTTGCCATTTCCTTCTCCCATATGCACACTACTATATACAAAATAGATAACCAACAAAGATCTACGGTAGAACACAGGGAACTATATTCAATATCTTGCAATAACTTATAATGGAAAGTAATCAGGAAAAGAATACGTGTGTGTGTGTGTGTGTGTGTGTGTGCATGCATGCTAAGTCATTTCAGTCATGTCTGAATCTTTGTGACCCTAACTGTAGCTGGCTAGGCTCCCCTGTTCATGGGATTCTCCAGGCAAGAATACTGGAGTGGGTTGCTGTGCCCTCCTTCAGGGGAGCTTTCCCAACCCAGGGACTGAGCCCAAGTCTCCTGCAACTCCCGCATTACAGGCAGATTCTTTACCACTGAGCCACTGGGGAAACCTATAAATGTGTGTGTGTGTGTGTGTGTGTGTGTGTGTGCGTGTGTGTGCGTGTGTGTGTGTATGAACTGAATCACTTTGCTGTGCACCTGAAACACTGTAAATGAACTATATTTCAACTTTTAAAAAAGGATCTTGGGAATTCCCTGGTGGTCCAGTGGTTAAAAATCTGCCTTCCAGTGCAGGGCACTTGGATTTGATCCCTGGTCAGGGCACTAAGAGCTCACATGCTGTGGAGCAACTAAGCCTTCATGCCACAGCTACAGAAAAGCCCTCACACTGCAGCAAAGACCCAGTGCAGCCAAAATTTTAAAAGTTGAGTTAAAAAATCTTGGCCTACAAAGGAAATATTCCAGGTAAGTAAGCCCACACCCAGCAGCAGCCATCCTACTCCACCACTCTCCAAACACATTCCCTCAGTCAGTCCAGGCAGATGATCTGCTCTTGAGAGTGTTCCCTTCCGTCCCCTACTCCCTTTCCTCACTGCTAAAAATGCCTAGCACTCTCCATAACACTTCTCAGACAGTAATTCCAGAAGTCATTGGGCATAGATGAATTATGTTAATGGAAAAGGAATTCCCATCCTTGGGACTTCTGCTCTGGGAGGCTTCTTTGACCATAGCAGGCCACACAGGTCTCTTTCTACTTGATGAATTCTGTGACACTCTCCTTAAACTTTACATACATACTGAAACGTGATGAGTGGTTTCTTTGTTTACTCAGCAAAACTGTGGGAATCACTTGATGACACAATCCCATAAATATTGACAGTACAGACAATTTTTTAAAATCACTGCGTATTCGCATATGACAGATTTCCTCATCCAAGAGGTTATCAGATCATAATAGAACTCAAAATCTCAATTAAAAATGGAAACTATCTTTCTATGTCCACAGTAAACAAAGGGGGAAAATCTGCTTTTGAAACACAAGATTATCCTTTCCAGTTCACTGCAGGCTAACAGATCCAGAAAAGAAAACCTTCAGTTCAGTTCCGTTCAGTCACTCAGTCGTGTCCGACTCTTTGCATCCCTTTGAATTGCAGCACGCCAAGCCTCCCTGTCCATCACCAACTCCAGGAGTTTACTCAAACTCNAACATTTATTATCTTATAGTATAGAAATCCAAAATGGGCCTTATTGGAGTAAAAGCAAGACATGGGCAGGCTTGCATTCTTTTTGGAGACTTAAGTGGACAATCTTTTTCTTGCCTCTTCCAGCTTTCAGTGGCTGCCTGCATTCCCTGGCTTATAGCCTCCTTCCAATTGGCAATTATATCACTCTGATTCTTCCTTACTCTATCACATTCTTTCTGTTACTCTCTTGTTAATTTCTTTCATTTAGAAGAACTCTAGTAATTATACTGACCCCACCTGGATAGTTCAGGATAATCTCCCCATCTCAAGATTCTTATGTTAATCACATCTGCAAAGTCCCTTTAGGGGGACACAGACTGCCTATTATATTCTGTTCTCTGCACCTCAAAACTCAAGTATATTGCACAGACAAAATGTATTCACCCCATCGCAGCATTCCAAAAAGTCTTAAACTGTTGCATCCCCAATCTATAGTTCAAAATCTCATCTAAATATAGTTAGCTCAAATGTCCCAAATTATAGCATCCAAATAATTTAATAAGTATGGGTGAGAATCAGGGTATGATCCATCCAGAGGTAAAATTTCTATCTGCGGACGTATGAAATTAGGGAACAGGTTTTCTGCTTCCAAGAAACAGTAATGGGACAGATATAAGACATGGGTTACTGATCTTTATTAAACTAGGTGCAACAGTTTGGAAGGAAAACATCAGTCGCTGGTCATAAGAAATTTTGACATCCAAGTGGGCAAATAGTATTAGATTTCAAGAACTGGAAACAATTTTCTGTGATCTGAAACTCAGCCCTGTAAGACTGAAGTTCTAACTTCTAATTCTTCACCTTCAGAATTCTCCTTGTTCTCCATAAAATATTATGAGTTTGCAGCTGAATAGTTTATCAGCTTGTTTCTTCCTCTATGGGAGTTCAAAGACTTCATTTCATCTCATTCTTTCCCTGTCTCTTTCATTCCAAACTAGCCATGTTTCTTATGGTATAAAAATCTCAAGTACCTTGTGGATCTCCTGGTTATGTCATGGGAGTTACCTCCATTAGACAAGAGGCTGTTCCACAGATCTTTAAAAATATCCTCATCTCCACTTTTGGCTTCTGCCAATATGTCTGAGGGCTTCCTTGATGGCTTAGATGGTAAAGAATCTGCCTGCAATGTGGGAGACCTGGGTTCAATGCCTGGGTTGCGAAGATCCCCTGGAGGAGAGCATGGCAACTCACTTCAGTATTCTTGCCTGGAGAATCCCCAAGGACAGAGGAGCCTGGTGGGCTAGAATCCATGGGGTCGCAAAGAGTTGGACATGACTGAGCGCCTAAGCATAGCACACAACATGTCTGGAGGGATCCATGAGTCACATGCCTCATCTTCAAGAAGCTCTCTGTGAGAATTTTGGAGATCAAGATGGTGGAAGAGGAGGATGCTGAGCTTTCCTCCCATGATGAACACATCAAAGGTACATCTACCGGGGGAGCAAGTTTCACTGCAAGCAAACAGAAGACTGGCAGAAAGACTTCTACAACCACGGCTGTAAGGAAAGACTACATGGAGCCACGCAGGAAGGAAGGAGAAGAATCGAGTCAAGACTCACTCCTCTAAACAGGGGACACAGAAGAGGAGTGGGATATCACAGTCTTGGAAATCTTCCATGGGGGTGAAGGGCTCCAGTCACATATTGGGCAACCCAAGCCTGGAGTCCAAAGCAGGAGGATGAATCCTATTAGCTGGTTTGGAAACCAGTGGGAATTATCAAAGCCTGTAAGAGATCAAGATTCCTGAAAAGTNCAGAAGAGGAGTGGGATATCACAGTCTTGGAAATCTTCCATGGGGGTGAAGGGCTCCAGTCACATATTGGGCAACCCAAGCCTGGAGTCCAAAGCAGGAGGATGAATCCTATTAGCTGGTTTGGAAACCAGTGGGAATTATCAAAGCCTGTAAGAGATCAAGATTCCTGAAAAGTGAGCACACACACTTACCCCAGGAACAAAGCAGAGGAAGCAGATGGGCAGAAAATGTGACAATGCTTGGGACCTGGCTGGTTTTCTGAAACCACTCCACTGTGCACCTTGGCCCACACTAGGTACCTGTTCCAAACCATCTTGCTCCAGTGCCGTCCCCACTAGAATGAAGAATGCTGTCGTCAAGAAGTACGACAAGCAGGACTTGGCGAGAACGAAGCCTCCTCAGACACAGCCCTGCATCTGAACAGAGCAAAGCAGCCATTGCTGGCGTACAGGGAGGCAGTCCTCATTAGTAGATTTTTTAAAAAAAATCTTCATTTCCACTATCAGTCTGTCGAGGCAATCTAGGCTTTCTCTTTCACACTCAGTATTCTTTAGCCTCCGTCAGTAACCCAATTGTGATTGCACACACTGACTGCAGCACATGAATCCACACATGTGAGGATCAGGGACCTTTGCTTCTTCAGTGCCAGTGATATTATTTTTTTCACTAAAGTTTTAATAAACAAGAAATATGGGTAAGTGTGTTCAAATCAGGAGTTAAAAAATGGTTCAAATATTTCAATGCACTGAGGTGAGCACCAGGTCAGAAATAATAACGTAATGTATTTTACTGATTTGCAGATACCTAGCCTAGCTCTACTAATGAATTGAAGAATGAAAATGCTGTTTCAAAGCCTCAGGAATGCCCATGATTAGGGAATATTGAAAGAAATCCTAGACATTTAAACCTGAAACCTAAGACTAAAACTGAGTGGATCCATAAACTCCCTAAATTGTTTGTAGACTTTATAGAATGTAATTTCAGTAGTTGCCCAAAGTTCGTGCAAAACTTAATTTTAATCTAAAATTTTGATTTAAATTCAGTTAAAAAGAAATAAAATTAACAATGGAAAGGCCCTCTTCTTTTGTGATTACATGGAGGGGCATTTAGACTAACTGTAGTCAGGCTCTGTCTTAGGTGTCCCCTTCAACATCTCACCTAGACTCTTTAAATTGCTTTTACCACTCTCTCTGTTTTGATTTTTTTTTTAACATCAATAAGCAGTTTATTTCAAAAGGTCCTTTCATCCAAAGAACTCAAAATTATCACAAACGTTAATTACATTGAAAAGTCTCTCAGGTTTTGATTCATTTGGGTAAACTTCTCTGATAGAATCACCTAGAGATAATGGTGTTGAATAACGATATGCTTGATAATCAAAGCATTTGAGGCACAGGATTGACATAAATCTTGATAAAAGAGAATACTAACAGGAAATTTTATTTTATGTTGTTTTTCTTTTTTTATTATTCACACAATCTTCATAAACCATTCTCTAAATCACAGTAAAATTTTCAGAAAAACACATAACAGGGATCAGAGGCAAATTTTCTCTGTAGATAATGAATTGTGAACTTTGATCCCCTCCCTTGCACATCCATTTCCATGGCCCTAGTAGATGTCTTTAAAATGTGTTGATAACAAGGTCATAGCCAAGTCCATAGATATATGTGGAGAATGAAACTCCATTGATGTTACTTCCTGGGTAAATGAGTTGATGTTTGTGGCTCTAGGTTGAAAAAAATGTACGTTTCTTACTGTGTCATTAGCAATCTTACATTCCAGCCAAAAATAATCAAATTGCTCATGAGAGCAATTTCAGAAAGGGTGACACAGGAAGACAAAACACAGAAGGGATGAAGTTGCCAGTGTAGTTGGAAAGTGCTTTCCTTCTCCAAAAAAAATTAGTTTTAAGCTTTTGTATGTTCTAGTATTGAACAATTTAATTTTAAAAGTAAAATAATGTCAGAGAAAATATTTTGGATATTTTTCCAGTTTAACTATATATCTGCTAGTTAAACTAGCTTCCTTGTGGCTCAGCTGGTAAAGAATTCTCTTGCAATGAGGGACACCTGGATTTGATCCCTGGGTTGGGAAGATCTGGAGAAGGGAAAGGCTACCCACTCCAGTATTCTGGCCTTGGGAATTCAAAGTCCATGGGGTCACAAAGAGTTGGACACAACTGAGCAAGCTCCACTTCACTGTGTTTTGATTTTAGATCTCATACAAGTCATTCTCCATAAAGGAGTCAGGTAAATTTTCTAAAAATACATATCTTAACTCTGTAGCTCCCAAGTGTTTCACAAGTTTGAAGATCAAGGTCAAAAAATATTAAATAAAATACATTTTGATTTAAATTAATTTAAATTTTTAATTAGGTGAAATTATAATTTTTAAAATTAAGTATTAATACACTATACCTATTTCACCAGATCTGCTGTCAAAAAAAGGTCCAAAAGGATATACATATAAAAGATGTTCACTGAAAAATATAGAACTTACTCTAGAAAGTGATTAAAGTGGATTTAGATAGGGACTCAGATATTTGCACACCAAAGTTCATGGCAGCATTATTCACACATCCAAAAGGTAAAAACAATAGACATATCCATCAATAGATGGAACGTTATTCAATCATAAAAAAGAAGAAAATACTGATACTTAGTCCAACATGAATGAACCTAAAAGACATTATGCTAAGTGAAATATACAAGATACAAAAGGACAATATTGTGTGATTTCACCTATATCAGGTATCTAGCATAGTCAAATTATTAGAGAAGTGAAGTTGGAATGTTTACGAGGGGCTGGGAAAATGGATAGTGAACAGTTATTTTTAATTGGCACAGAGTTCTAGTTTGTGATAATAAACAAATTTTTGGAGGTGGATGGCAGAGACAGTTGCACAACCAGGAATGTACTGATGTCACTAAATCTCACTAATGTCACTAAAGTCTACACAAAAATAGTTACAGTGGTCAGTTTCATGTTCTGTATATTTATCACAATTAAAAAAAGAAATTTCAATGGAAAAAGAATTATTTTAATACAGTTTGAACAACTGCAAAGCCTGAAGTCACCTTCTAAGTTTTATCATTTCTCATGATTTTGTTCTTTAGTGATTCCACTTAATACTGGATATTCTGTTTTTAAATCAAGTCTGAGCAATACTTTAGATTGAGCAATCCAGAGTTTAAAGTCCTAAATCCACCCAACACTGTTATTAACCTGTCATGTAACTGCTAGAGAACCATTGAAGTTCTCAGGGTTGCTATTCCCTTTTCTGTTGACAGAGAGGAGTTGCTGAAATGTAGGAGCTCATTAGAGCTNGAGCAATACTTTAGATTGAGCAATCCAGAGTTTAAAGTCCTAAATCCACCCAACACTGTTATTAACCTGTCATGTAACTGCTAGAGAACCATTGAAGTTCTCAGGGTTGCTATTCCCTTTTCTGTTGACAGAGAGGAGTTGCTAAAATGTAGGAGCTCATTAGAGCTAAATTCTTTGGATTTAAGCCTCTTCTGTGTCGACATGCACAAATTCATGGGCAGTCACTGATTCTCAAGAAAACAAGATCACTTTAACGGTAGAGTCTGATCTTAGCTGCATAAATAAGGAACCCCTTGAGAAAGCTTCCTTAAATTTCAGACAAGTCAGCTATGCCATAGAAAAATAAAAGTGATCTTTACCTATTAGAAATCTTATATGTTGGTAACACATCTGTTCAACAGGTTTTCAAGCCAAGTTATAAAGTGGTATCAAAAAGTCTACAAACAATAAATGCTGGAGAGGGTGTGGAGAAAAAGGAACACTCTTACACTGTTGGTGGGAATGCAAACTAGTACAGCCACTATGGAGAACAGTATGGAGATTCCTTAAAAAACTGGAAATAGAACTACCATACAACCCAGCAATCCCACTGCTGGGCATACACACCGAGGAAACCAGAATTGAAAGAGACATGTGTGCCCCAAAGTTCATTGCAGCACTGCTTACAATAGCTAGGATGTGGAAGCAACCTAGATGTCCATCAGCAGATGAATGGATCAGAAAAACTGTGGTACATATACACAATGGAGTATTACTCAGCTATTAAAATGAATTTATTTGAATCAGTTCTAATGAGGTGGATGAAACAGGAGCCTATTACACAGAGTGAAGTAAGTCAGAAAGAAAAACACCAATACAATATATTGACACATATATATGGAATTTAGAAAGATGGTTATGATGACCTTATATGCGAGACAGCACAAGAGACACAGATGTAAAGAAGAGACTTTTGGACTCTGTGGGAGAAGACGAGGGTGGGATGATCTGAGAGAATAGCAGTGAAACATGTATATTATCATATGTGAAACAGATCGCCAGTCCAGGTTCAATATATGAGACAGGGTGCTCAGGGCTGGTGCACTGGGATGACCCAGAGGGATGGAATCGGGAGGGAGGTGGGAGGGGGTTCAGGATGGGGAACACATGTACACCCATGACTTATTTATGTCAATGTATGGCAAAAACCACCACAATATTGTAAAGTAATTAACCTCCAATTTAAAAAAGAGTAGTATTTACCAACATGGTTTGTGGGAATGTGTGGAGGGTTTACTTGAGATGCAGAAGTCAGGTAAGGGAGGAGAGGGCTTCCCAGGTGGTGCTAGTGGTAAAGAACCTGCCTGCCAATGCAGGAGATAAAAAAGATGTGGGTTCAATCCCTGGATCGGAAATATCTCGTAGAGTAGGAAATGGCAACCCATTCCAGTATTCTTACCTGGAGGATCCCATAAACAGAAGAGCCTGACAGGCTACAGTCCATGGGGTCACAAAGAATCAGACACAACTGAAGTGACTTAACACAAGGGAAGAGAACATAAGACCACGGAACATGGAGTTTCATGCTCATGCTTCAGTCGTGTCTGCAGCTTTGTGACCCCATGGACTAAAGCCCGCCAGGCTCCTCTGACCACGGACTTTTCCAGGCAAGAATATTGGAGTGGTTTGCCATTTCCTACTCCAGGGGATCGTCCCAACCCAGGAATCGAACCCACATCTCTTATATCTCCTGCATTACCAGGCAGGTTGTTTACCATTGAGCCATCTGGGAAGCCCATACAGAATCCTGGTGAACAGAGCCAAGAAGCTTTCCTATAACTCACATAGACACACACACGCACACACACACACGCACATACTTTTCCTTCTTTTAATCCAATTAGATTTTAAGAAACTATCTGAAAAGCCCTTCTATGCAAAAAGCATTAGTTTCTTTCCAGGAATATAGGAATTCAAGGATTAGTGGGGAAAAAATTTTTTTTAATAATTAATGGGGAAAGGTACCTGGTAGCAATAAATTTCCCCTTTGGAGAAGCATGGTGACATTATGACCATGATCTTGAAGAATCTGAGAGATCTGATTCATCAGTAGAAAATGGCTTCCACCTATGAACAAAGCGCAAGTTCATTTTTATAATGATGAGAGTCGAGATTCTACAATTGATGGGCTGATAAATCCAGGAGGGGTGGGGTAGGGAAGCAGAGAGGTGATTGGGAGTGGAGGAAATGAGTGCCATCAGTCAGCCTCTCCATCTCATTCTGAGTATGTCCAGCTCACCCCCAACCCCTTTTCCCTACTCCCCCCACCAGAACCTGCTGGCTCAGCTCCTTGGTAAGTGGCAAACCTCCATCAAAGATTTCCTCTTGTGACTGTGGTCTCCATGCCAGTGTGATAAGCTTCTCAGTGCTTAGGTCCTAAGGAGGTCCTGATCTTAAGGTACACACTGCCTTTTAGCCAGGGATGTAGGAAGACACCATATCCTGAAACAATAACTGCACTGGTAGAAATTTTGGCACAGTGCCATGCATGTGAGTGTGAAGAGTTCCTAATGGACAATCCATCAGAACAATTTCTGGGATTCTTCTCTTTGGAAATGTATGCTAGAGTAGGAGTGAGAACTGTGGGAGCTTGAATGTGAGTCCAGGAAGCAACCACTGCAGCAGAGGGATGTGCAGGCATCAGTTAGAGTCAAAGTGCTTGAGATTCTAATATAATTAGCAGGAAGTTTCTCAGTGGAGGCCTAAATGTTTCACATCCATCAGGACTTGGGGGTGGACTTGTGGGATAACTGTGAGATGGCCTGCAGAATCTTATATGCATGAGAGACTGGAACACTATCCATCCAAGGACAGTCTTGGTATCCTAAGGAAAGAGAAGCTTAACCCTTGGGAGAGGTTCGAGCTCCATCACACTAAGTTCTTCTCTTAGAACCTGCACCAACACAGGGATGCTGCTTGAATCTAAGGGTCTCAGCAGTAGAGAAAGCCAATCAGAAAAGAAGTTAGTGGCAAATGTCAAATGTCTGGAGACTAAGGTTAGAAGGACATGGTGCTAGAGAAATAGTGTGTACCTATTTCTCAATTTTTTTTAAACACAAACTTGTACAGTCTGACATAACAGGAAATGATAAGTACCAATCTCCCACACCTCTTGCCCATGTGTTAATCCCTAGACCTGGGAGAAAGGGCAAGATGAAGGGCAACCACACACGCATCCATTCATGGAGGGTCCTGGGGAGCCCCAGTGCATTCTGAGCTNTGTTTTATAAGGTAAGGGAGGAAGGAAAGAGGTGGACCGACATGACCTCCTCTATGGTGGAGATTTCTGGATCTGAACGCGTGGATCGCTCCCAAAAAAAAAGAAGAAGAAGAAGGAGAAAAAGAGCAAAGATGAACAGACGGTTCAAAAAGGAAGATATAAAAACAGCTGTTAACACACAGAAAACTGTTTAACATCATTGGACATAAAGGAAATGAAAACTGAAACTAGAGGTACCACGTCTCCCTCACCAGAAAGTTTAAAGTGAAAAAGACTGACAACACCAATGTTGGCAAGGATTCCATATGGCCAAAGGTTGGAGAACTATTTAGCAGTTTCTTCAAATGATAAGCCCACATTTATTCATTTCCCTGTTTTTGTCTTTGCTACATTCTTTCTGGTGTTGAGAGTGTTCTAGTTTTCTTCCTTCTGCCATTCTTCCCCTAATCTAAATGGTACCCATCATTTAATGCTCTTTCTGCTCTGGGTGATGTTACCAGCTATGGCTGGTGTCTCTAATCTCTCTCTACTGGCTGAATACTGAAGCTCATTCATGATGCTGGGTATTACCTTCAATTCTATGCTAACTTTGCTCTCAAATGTACCTGTGTGCAGGACTTTTTTCCCTGATGACAGAGTCTCATAAACTCAAGCATTTTTATTATTATTATTATTATTGGACAAACCATTCTAAAGGCCATGTGCCAGTGACATCTGCTGGTCCCTTGCTTTCAACTGTTGGGCCAACAGATGTCTTCCCATTCCATTGGCAGCAAATTCTTCAAAAAGAAAGCCTGTTTAAGAGCCAGTGAATGAGGACTTTATATTTCTCTTCATCCCAAGGGCCTCTTCTGTGATAGTTTCTGAAAACCCTGGTGAGGAGTAATATCCTGTGTCAGCTTTTACTTGAGGTTTTACTTTGCTTTACTGGGGCTTTGTTTTCTTTTCATGTCTAAACATTTGCTAATTTATACAGCATTTGAGAAATGGCCCCATCTAAGAGATTCTACACTTAAAAATCTCAAGACAAATTGGCTGAGAATTGAGATTCCTAGTTCTCAAACCCAGGAATCAGGCAGTCAGCTAACAAACTGAATGAGCAGCAGTCAACTCTGATCTCCTTTTGCTAAACAGGCCTGACATTTAGAGAAAACCCTGAGGAGAGAGCCCTGCCCTGTGTGTTCTGGTAAGTGAAGTTGGAGAAAACAGAGACATGGTTGTAGAAGGGAGAGTCTCTACCTTGTGGACTGTAATTCCTGGGAGCTGCACAAATACATCTTTGCCTGGACTCCCCCATAAGTAATCTACATAAAACATTCTGAAATAGGACCCAGACATATAAGTATGCTTTCAAAGTTCCTCAAGTGATTCTAATATGAAGCCAGGGTTGAGAATATCAGTTCTGAGTGGAAGGAGACAGAAGACAAACATGCATTTACCCTAAATACATAAGGACACAGGGTATATCACCATTCACATATATTTAAATGGTTCATGTATATTTAAAATTGGTTTCAGGAGAAAGAAGAAGACAGAATGAACTAATGTTGGGACAAATGATGTTGAAACTTCTGTTTCAATGAGAAAATCCTTCCTCTGAGGATGACTACTGATAATTATTGGGAGCAAATAAGAGGAAACTGACATTTCATCAGTGAGACATGTACAGTAGGCTTCTTCCAAGAGTATGAGGTTATGAATTCGGAGAATAAATAAATAAATATGAATAGTCAGTTTAGGCTATAGTAGGTTGATGAGCGTCTTCTGATTGGATTGGGAAAATAAGCAGATAGCTAGCTTAAGGCCAGAAAGCGATAGTGCAAGGAGTCTTCTTGAATTCAATGACTGAATGAGGATAATTTTCCAAGTTATATCTGGAACAATTTCAAAGGATTTCATTAACTGCAAAATCCTAGCCAAGAAAGATTTATACGTTGGTTTAGTATATCTATAAATCTTGATCTTTAGATAGTGCAGCAGTTGTTTCAGTTCATTTCAGTCGCTCAGTTGTGTCCAACTCCTTGCAACCCCATGAATCCCAGCACGCCAGGCCTCCCTGTCCATCACCAACTCCTCGAGTTCACTCAAACTCATGTTCATCGAGTCGGTGATGCCTTTGAGCCATCTCATCCTCTGTCGTCCCCTTCTCCTCCTGCCCTCAATCCCTCCCAGCATCAGGGTCTTTTCCAATGAGTCAGATCTTCGCATGAGGTGGCCAAAATATTGGAGTCTCAGCTTTAGCATCAGTCCTTCCAATGAACACCCAGGACTGGTCTCCTTTAGGATGGACTGGTTGGATCTCCTTGCAGTCCAAGGGAAGCTCAAGAGTCTTCTCCAACACCACAGTTCAAAAGCATCAGTTCTTTGGTGCTCAGTTTTCTTCACAGTCCAACTCTCACATCCATACATGACCACTGGGAAAACCATAGCCTTAACTAGACGGACCTTTGTTGGCAAAGTAATGTCTCTGCTTTTGAATGTGCTGTCTAGGTTGGTCATAACTTTCCTTCCAAGGAGTAAGCGTCATTTCATTTCATGGCTGCAATCACCATCTGCAGTGACTTTGGAGCCCCAAAAATAAAGTCTGACACTGTTTCCCATCTATTTGCCATGAAGTGATGGGATCAGATACCATGATCTTAGTTTTCTGAATGTTAAACTTTAAGCAGTTGTTTATCACCTAGTAAATGCCATATACTGTTGTACACTCTGTGGACCAATAGTGAGGCAGGCAAACATGACTTTTGACCTCATGGAGCTGGCAGTTTGACTGGAAAGAGAGACATTACAAATCATTACAAACAATAGGTTAAAAAATAAGATGTTAAGTCTTTCAAAGGAAAGAACTAGGTATTATGAAAGTTGTTTAGTCACTAAGTTGTGTCTGACTCTTCGTGATCCATGGACTGTAGCCCACCAGGTTGCTCTGTCCACGGGGTTTTCCAGGCAAGAATACTGGACTGGGTTGCCATTTTCTTCTCCAGGGGGTCTTCCCCACCTAGGGATGGAAGATTCTTTACCCCTGAGACACCCAGGGAAGCCCTATAGACACAGTCTAATTAGTCTAGCAGTTAGTATACTGATTCTGTCTGTATGCTACTATTGATTTCATGTAAATCAGTTGGGAGGCTTTAATTAAGTTTTTAAAAACATTTAAAGTAACATGTGGGATGGTTTTGAGAAATCCTGCCTACAAATCCGGGGCTGAGGGGTCTCTACAAAAATCACATTTCAAAGTGGGCAAGTGACACTCTGAGCAGCACTGGCTCAAAATGCCAACTCAGAAAACCAGGGGTCTTTCTTTGGTATTTTCATGCCCCTTTTTCTGGACCTGTCTCCTTTCTTACTAATTCTAATACTCACACACATCTGATCTCCAACCCTCACTCCCTTCACAGGGAAAAGACAAAGATGTTGTGAGGTTTAAAAGATGTCACAAGGCTCCTCCTATTGATATCCCATTGAACAATCCCCAGTATCTGATATCACGCATCAGCTCAAATCAGGACAGGATGGAAACTGAGTAAATTAATCTACTGATTCAACACAAATTGAGTATCTATTATGGGTCAGGGCACAAGTGGTTCTGTAAACAAAAATGACTCCTTTTGGAGCTTATGTCTGAGGAAAGAGATGAGAAATAGCATAGTGTGTTAGAGAGTGCTAAGTTCTGATGATTTTCAGAATTTGGCCAGGCAGAATACCCTTCCCTAGGGGCTCAGACAGTAAATGAGGGAGACCTGGGTTTAACCCCTGTGTTGAGAAGATACCCTGGAGAGCATGGCAATCCACTCCAGTATCCTTTTCTGGAGAACCTCATGGACAGAGGAGCCTGGAAGGCTGTAGTCCACAGGATCGCAAAGAGTCAGACATGACCGAGCAACTAAGCACAGAATGTTAGATAGTGCTAAGTGCTAAGAAGAAAAATTAAGCAGGATGTTCCCTCAGAAATGACTTCCAGATAAGGACCTGGAGGAAGAGGTACTTAGCCACACAGATACTTGGTGTTTATTAAATAACAAGAATCTTCTGTGGGGCAGCATTTTGCTTGGTACATCCATTATTTGATTATAATTCTCACACTAATGAGCACTGTATTATAAGCCATCTCTCACCCCACCCCCTTTTTAAAATAAATATGAGTCTGAGGATTGGGTTTACTGGAGAGTCTCTGAACTAACTAGGGTTCAGGGGCCCCAAACACCATATTAAGAGATGCTACTTTCTTATCAATTCTAATAATTTGTGTATTTTTGCATCTTCCACATACATAATCATGTCAGAGTAAATAAAACTTTCTCATTCTTAGGCCTTTTATTTTTCTCTTATGATTATAGGACATACAATGTTAATAGAAGTGGTGATGGTAGGTACCCTTGGCTTTCTCTGGGTCTTAAAGGTAAAGATTAGAGCATAAGGGATGACATTTGCAGCAGTTTTGCACTCATTTATACATATATATGCCTATATGTATGTATGAACATATGTGTTCTTTTATAAGAAAAAATATTGCTTTTTTGTCTTTTTCCATTCATTTTTTAATTGAAATACAGTTGATGTGCCATGTTATAGTATGGTGATTCATAATTTTTAAGTTATACTCCATTTATAATTATAAAATATAGGCTATATTTTCTGTATTGTATAATATATCCTTATAAGCTTATTTTCTACATAATGGTTTGTACCTCTTCATCCCCTACCTTTATATTGCCCCTCCCTCTTTTCCTCTCCTCACTGGTAAACACTAGTCTGTCTTCTATGAAGCTGTTTGTTTGTTGTTGTTATATTCACTATTTTGTTGTCTTTTTTAGATTTCAAATGTAAAAGATATCATACATTATTTGTCTTTGCCTGACTTATTTCACTTACCATAATATCCTCTAAGACTATCCATGCTGTTGCAAATGACAAAATTTCATTCTTTTTATTGGCTGAGTAGTATTCTGTTGTATGTATATAGAACATTGTCTTTATCCACTCATCTGTTGATGGACTCTTAGGTTGCTTCCATATCTTGGCAATTGTAAATAATGCTGCTATGAACGCTGGGGTGTGTGTATTGTTTCAAATTCCCAGGAGTGGAATTGTTGGGTCACTAAAAATGGCAGTTTCATTTTTAGTTTTTTGAGAAACCTCTCATTGTTTTCCACAATGGCTGCACAAATTTACCTACCAACAGTGTTATAAGGGTTCCCTTTTCTCCACATCCTAGCCAATACTTGTTACTTGTGTTGTTTTTGATGACAGCCATTCTAAGTGTGAGGTGATATCTCATTGTAATTAGTAATGCTGAACATCTTTTCATGAGCCTGTCGGCCATCTATATATCATCTTTGAGAAAATGTCTACTCAGGTCTTCTGCTCATTGTTTAATTGGGCTGTTTGGGTTTTTTTTTTTTTTTTTTTGATGTTGAGTTGTATGACCTGTGGGTATTAACCCCTTGTTGGTATTTAATAGCATCATTTGCAAATATTTTCTCCCAAACTGTAGGCTGTCTTTTTGTTTATGGTTTCCTTTGCTGTGCAAAAGCTTTTAAGTTTAATTAGGTCCCATTTATTCATTTTTGCTTTTATTTCCTTTTCTTTAGGAGACAGATCAAAAAAATATTGCTCTAATTTATGTCAAAGAATGTTCTTCCTATGATTTCTTCTTGGAGTTTTATGGTTTCCAGTCATATATTTAGGTCTTCAATACTTTTTGAGTTTACTTTTATATATGGTGTTAGAGAAAATCACAATTTCATTCTTTTACATGTAGCTTCCCAGTTTTCCCAGCACTAGTTATTAAAGGGACTGTCTTTTTTCCACTGTATATTCTTGCCTCCTTTGTCATAGATTGACCATAAGTGCATGGGTTTATTTCTGAGCTAAATATTCTTTTCCGCTGTATCTATGTCTGCTTTTGTGCCAATACCATATTGCTTTCATTACTGTAACTTGGTAGCACAGTCTGAAGTCAGGGAGCATAATTCCTCCAGCTCTGTTCTTTCCAAAGATTGTTTTTAAGTAGTTTTAGGTTCTTACACATATACATGTCTCTATGCATGGATGCAGATATGCATTATCAGAAAAATGCTTTTTAAAAAATATAACTTTAACATGTGTTGATTATATAAAAATATTTTATGCAATTATTTGAGATGTGATTTTACTCTTGATTATTAATGTGATTTACAGATTTTTCTTTTCAAAAAACTTCTACAGTTTGAAATATAGACATATTCAGAAAAGTGCATAAAATATAAATGTATAGTAGATAAGTATAAACAGAAAAATGCTTGTACAAAATGCCCACATATAAGCAACAAAACATTGCCCATAGAAACCCAGAGGCTCTCTGAGTGATACCTTTGAATGTTCATCCCTATCAGAAGCATACTCTGATTTCTATACTAAATCACTTCCTATGACTTTACTTATGGTTTTCTCAACAATGTATGCATTTCTAAACAAAAAGTTCTAGTCTTAGGTAGTTTCTGTTCTTTTGCTGTTTTGAGTTAAAAATTTTTGTCGCTTAATTTTTCCTTTATTTGTTGCTATATCCTATTTCTGTTCTTTTAATGATTTCCAAAGACGGTAGCATGCATCCTCAGTTGAAAATCTAGCTTAAAGCAACATCTTTACTCCTTCTGAATATCATCATGACCTTGGAACACTATAACGCAGTTTCTTCCAGTCCCAACTTTTAAGCTATGTAATTTAAATCTCTATATTTTTAAACTTCATTATAAAACAAGATGTACCCATAGCAAAGCACACATAAAGCATGTTCAGTTCAGTGGCTCAGTCGTGTCCGACTCCTTGCAACCCCACGAATCTCAGCATGCCAGGCCTCCCTGTCCATCAGAGTTCACTCAAACTCATGTCCGAGTCGGTGATGCCTTTGAGCCATCTCATCCTCTGTCGTCCCCTTCTCCTCCTGCCCCCAATCCCTCCCAGCATCAGTGTCTTTTCCAGTGAGTCAACTCTTCGCATGAGGTAGCCAAAGTGTTGGAGTTTCAGCTTTAGCATCAGTCTTCCAATGAACACCCAGGGCTGATCTCCTTTAGGATGGACTGGTTGGACCTCCTTACAGTCCAAGGGACTCTCAAGAGTCTTCTCCAACACCACAGTTCAAAAGCATCAATTCTTTGGCGCTCAGCTTTCTTCACAGTCCAACTCTCACATCCATACATGACCACAGGAAAAACCATAGCCTTGACTAGACAGACCTTTGTGGGCAAAGTAATGTCTCTGCTTTTGAATATGCTTTCTAGGTTGGTCATAACTTTCCTTCCAAGGAGTAAGCGTCTTTTAATTTCATGGCTGCAATCACCATCTGCAGTGATTTTGGAGCCCCCCAAAATAAAGTCTGACATTTTTTCCACTGTTTCCCCGNAAAATGTCTACTCAGGTCTTCTGCTCATTGTTTAATTGGGCTGTTTGGGTTTTGCTTTTTTTTTTTTTGATGTTGAGTTGTATGACCTGTGGGTATTAACCCCTTGTTGGTATTTAATAGCATCATTTGCAAATATTTTCTCCCAAACTGTAGGCTGTCTTTTTGTTTATGGTTTCCTTTGCTGTGCAAAAGCTTTTAAGTTTAATTAGGTCCCATTTATTCATTTTTGCTTTTATTTCCTTTTCTTTAGGAGACAGATCAAAAAAATATTGCTCTAATTTATGTCAAAGAATGTTCTTCCTATGATTTCTTCTTGGAGTTTTATGGTTTCCAGTCATATATTTAGGTCTTCAATACTTTTTGAGTTTACTTTTATATATGGTGTTAGAGAAAATCACAATTTCATTCTTTTACATGTAGCTTCCCAGTTTTCCCAGCACTAGTTATTAAAGGGACTGTCTTTTTTCCACTGTATATTCTTGCCTCCTTTGTCATAGATTGACCATAAGTGCATGGGTTTATTTCTGAGCTAAATATTCTTTTCCGCTGTATCTATGTCTGCTTTTGTGCCAATACCATATTGCTTTCATTACTGTAACTTGGTAGCACAGTCTGAAGTCAGGGAGCATAATTCCTCCAGCTCTGTTCTTTCCAAAGATTGTTTTTAAGTAGTTTTAGGTTCTTACACATATACATGTCTCTATGCATGGATGCAGATATGCATTATCAGAAAAATGCTTTTTAAAAAATATAACTTTAACATGTGTTGATTATATAAAAATATTTTATGCAATTATTTGAGATGTGATTTTACTCTTGATTATTAATGTGATTTACAGATTTTTCTTTTCAAAAAACTTCTACAGTTTGAAATATAGACATATTCAGAAAAGTGCATAAAATATAAATGTATAGTAGATAAGTATAAACAGAAAAATGCTTGTACAAAATGCCCACATATAAGCAACAAAACATTGCCCATAGAAACCCAGAGGCTCTCTGAGTGATACCTTTGAATGTTCATCCCTATCAGAAGCATACTCTGATTTCTATACTAAATCACTTCCTATGACTTTACTTATGGTTTTCTCAACAATGTATGCATTTCTAAACAAAAAGTTCTAGTCTTAGGTAGTTTCTGTTCTTTTGCTGTTTTGAGTTAAAAATTTTTGTCGCTTAATTTTTCCTTTATTTGTTGCTATATCCTATTTCTGTTCTTTTAATGATTTCCAAAGACGGTAGCATGCATCCTCAGTTGAAAATCTAGCTTAAAGCAACATCTTTACTCCTTCTGAATATCATCATGACCTTGGAACACTATAACGCAGTTTCTTCCAGTCCCAACTTTTAAGCTATGTAATTTAAATCTCTATATTTTTAAACTTCATTATAAAACAAGATGTACCCATAGCAAAGCACACATAAAGCATGTTCAGTTCAGTGGCTCAGTCGTGTCCGACTCCTTGCAACCCCACGAATCTCAGCATGCCAGGCCTCCCTGTCCATCAGAGTTCACTCAAACTCATGTCCGAGTCGGTGATGCCTTTGAGCCATCTCATCCTCTGTCGTCCCCTTCTCCTCCTGCCCCCAATCCCTCCCAGCATCAGTGTCTTTTCCAGTGAGTCAACTCTTCGCATGAGGTAGCCAAAGTGTTGGAGTTTCAGCTTTAGCATCAGTCTTCCAATGAACACCCAGGGCTGATCTCCTTTAGGATGGACTGGTTGGACCTCCTTACAGTCCAAGGGACTCTCAAGAGTCTTCTCCAACACCACAGTTCAAAAGCATCAATTCTTTGGCGCTCAGCTTTCTTCACAGTCCAACTCTCACATCCATACATGACCACAGGAAAAACCATAGCCTTGACTAGACAGACCTTTGTGGGCAAAGTAATGTCTCTGCTTTTGAATATGCTTTCTAGGTTGGTCATAACTTTCCTTCCAAGGAGTAAGCGTCTTTTAATTTCATGGCTGCAATCACCATCTGCAGTGATTTTGGAGCCCCCCAAAATAAAGTCTGACATTTTTTCCACTGTTTCCCCGTCTATTTCCCATGAAGTGATGGGACCAGATGCATGTACTGTTTAGCAATTCATTACCACCAAGTGGACACCTATAAAACCACCACCCAAGAAAGGGAACACAGGTAGCAATCTAGAAGTTTCTCTTGTGCTCATCATAGTCACTAATCCCTTTCTTCTCTTTAAAGGTAAGCAACAGCCTGATATGTATGATAATTTCTTGTTTTTTATTCTTTATGATTTTACTACAAAGCATTCGTTTTTTAACTCTACAATTTAATCCTTTTTTGAACTTCATATAAGCAGAATCACACTATAATTTTCATGTCTGACTTGTTTGGCTCCATATCTTTGCTTCATCCATGTTGTTACATAGTTGTATTAATAATTAATCACTTCCACTTATTCATGCACATATCCATCATGTTGAATAAATAAACCTATTCTGTTGACTGAATTATCTATGGTTGAAATTATATGAATAATGCCATTCCTGTACATATCTCTGGGTACATATATATATACACCCACATTTTTGTGTGATATATATATTGTCTGTCAAGCCCATGTTTACCTATGTTTCCCCCTGTTATCTTCTAGAAGTTTTGTGTTTCAGGTTCATGAACCATTTTGAGTTAATTTTTGTAAAAGGTGTAAAGTTAGTGTCTAGATTATTTTTGCATTTGGATGTCCAGTGTTCCAGCATCATTTGTTAAAGACTCCTTTCTCCACTGAATCGCCTTTGTTCTTTTGTCAAAGATCAATTGACTATATTCATGTGGGTGTACTTCTGCTCTCTGTTCTGTTTCATTGTCTACTTATCTATTCTTTCACCAGTCTCACAATGTCTTGATAATTGTAGCTTTATTGGAAGTCTTGAAATTGGCTAGTGTCAGTACTCCAACTTCGTTCTCCTTCAGTATTGTGTTGACTCTTCTGGGTCTTTTGCCTCTCCATATAAACTTTAGAATCAGTTTGTCAATATCCATAAAATAACTTATTGGGGCTTTAACTGGGATTACACTGAACCAATTGGTCAATTCAGAAGTAGTAACATCCTAGAAATATTAGGTCTTCCTGCCTTCCTGCTCATTATGGAATCTCTATTTATTCTGTTCTTTGATCTCTTTCATTGGTGGTTTGTAGTTTTCTTCATATAGATCTTAGATATACTTTATTAAATTTATTACCTAAGTATTTCATTTTAGGGGATGCTAATGTAAATGGTATTATCTTTAATTTTGAATTCTACTCTTCCATTGCTGGTAAAAGGGAAAAGGACTCACTTTTTTATATTAGCCTTATATCCTGCAAACTTGCTATAATCATTTACTCATTCTAGGTTTTTTTGTGGTTGTTTTTTGTTTTCATTTTTTTAGCCAGTTCTTTTAGATTGCTACATAGATGATCATATGATCTGCACACAAACACAGCTTTATTTCTTACTTCCAAAACTGTATATCTTTTATTTCCTTTTCTTCTTTCTCTATTAACTAGGACGGATGTAAATGATGTTGTTTTTAATCTCAAATTTCCATTGTTATTTTTGGTATATGGAAAAGCAACTCTATTTTCTTTGTCAGCCTGGCTAGGGTTTCATCAATTTTACTGATCTTTTCAAACACTCAGTATTTGGTTTCATTGATTTTCCTGTTTTCAACTTCATTGAAGGAAGTAAGGTGGAGGCTAAAGTATAGGTATTTAGTTATTTATCTTAAAACATTTCTTTCGTGATACCTGTTAATAATTTGAAAGGAACAAAAAAAGTCTTAGTTTACTAAAAAGAGTATATTCTCAAAGATGGTTGAAGAAAAACACATAAATGACCAGCAAAGTTCTTAGTAACTTGTAGAAATGTACTTTATTTCATGCAAAGCTACATAATTTCCTATATTTTAACAGCTAATCAAATAAACATCTCAAAAATTCCATTACATTACAATAAGTTAAAATACTACAAAGCAATTCCAAGTCCGTGAGTCTGTCAAAACCAAATTGAGAGTATATTATGCATAGATAAGGCCAAAGATGCTAACTTAATTACAGGTAGCACTTTGCAGGTTTTTTTTCAAATACATATTTAGTGAGAATCTGCAGAGAAAAATAGTTATATCTACAACCCATTGATCAGAAAGGGAAACATTTGCCATTACATACCAGGTAGTATTCTTACCTGGAGAACTCCATGGACAGAGGAGCCTGGTAGGCTCCATGGAGTTGCAAAAAGAGTCAGACACAACTTATTAATAGCAACTAAACAATAACCAGGTAGTAGTGGCTGACTAAAGATAAATTTGGCATCATGCACCAAAAATGAACATAATAAACATTTTGAAATTTATGATCAGACGTACATTTGAAAAGACTTACTCTCTACTTCACCTAATCCACTGAATAAGATAAATAACAAGTACTTTATTAATGCAACACAGAACTTAGGCTTTTGGTATACTTTGCTTGAGCACTGGTATATATAAAAAGATACTGAAGAGATGTAGGAATATTTCAAACTCATACTAGACTACTGAACTTTAGAATATTGACCCAAGGAAATAAGTCCTGGGTAGAACTTATTTGAAAAAGATTTTTAAACTACTTAAAAGCAATACAATTAGTTACTTACAAAAACATTTTATAAAAATTAAATACCAGGAAGTAACAACATCATTATTAGAGCTCTTTTTCCAATGCTATAATTTATAAATATATATATTAGATTACAATTATTTAAAAGACAGGTCTACGTGTTCTCTATCTTCGAAATGAGAAAAGCTCTTCAAGTTGTTTACAAAATATGGACAAAAACAAATCCATTGGATTGCTTAAAAAAAAATAATACATAGTCTCTCCCCTACAATTTGGTGTACTAAGTAGGGAAGATGCTAGCCAGCATTCTTTTGAGAAATACAGCTCTAAGTGACTAGACTGATAAGATTTGTGTCAATAATACAAACTCAAAATGGAGTTGTACAGTCAGATTAATAAATTATGACTTTATTTTATATATGTTTGCCAGACTAAACCATTCTTTCTACTTTTTTGCACTAAGTATAGTAAAAATCTCCTTTTGCAAAATGATGTGAGATCAGGATAATGACAAAAGAAAAGATTTTCATAGAAAAAAAGGTAAGTTCTCTCCATGGAGTGTGTTAAAAACAAAAGTCTTTTAGGATATCTATGAGAAGAGGAACATGCCATTATTCTTGTTTCATGAACAAATTTAAAACTGTGATAAGGCTTCAATCTACCACAATGGATTGAAAATGTTAGGAAAACCAAGCTGAACATAAAAGGAATTAGGGGTGTGGGTATGTTCCCACTGCAATAGGACTGGGGATGGGGCAGGGCTAATAGCTGCTCTGATGGTAGAGATGGCTCACTGAACCTGGTTTCCAGGAGTTAGTAAAGGGAATAACACTGCCTAGTCTTCCAAGTCTCTGAGCAGAAAAATAAGTCATTGAATTGAAAAGAAGTAACCCACACAACGGGAATTAATATTTCAGAAGGCTCCCTGTAACGCTCTTACATTGTTTCAACCTCTTCTAATAAAAACTTTGACAATGATGTATGCTGTTTACAAACTCCCTGTCATAAAATGAGGTCTCAAGGCTTTTAATGTTTGGGGTTTGTCTGCTTGATTTTAATAATCACTGGTTTTAGAAATATAATTTTATGTTAAAACATTTACACTGAGAATATTTCATTTTACTGAAGTGTCCTACTTAGTGGCGAAAAAGACAACACAGTGAGCTAGCATCCCTCATATTTACATCTAGATGTTGCTTAGTTGTCTAGCAAGATCTGTTGTACTACTTTAAGTGCAATACTGCTATTCAAGTAGTGGGATCTATAGTCAGAACTACTACCTTTTGAGTGTACTGACCATCAAAAACAACTGTATACACCAAACAAACGGAAGAAAAATACGTCAGCTCATTATAAGCTATACTATAAAGACAGGCTTCAGAGAGGAAAGAAGATATAAAAGGAATGAAAGGAGGAAGGGAGAAAAGAAAGGAAAGATAAAAGTCTAGATTCACTTACTTATTAACATTTAGGATTTAATAAATATGATCCATTACACTTTGGAGATTCAAGTATGTTAAGATTTCTCAGGGATATGTTCTGCCTCTTAGTGCAAATATATTTATCCTTGTGATTTTCAGGCATGGCCCACACAAATCACAAATATAAAACTCACATTACTGAATTAAAATTATGGAAAGTTTATTTTTCCTTTAAAACAGTAATCTACATAAAAATCAAGAACATTCTCTAAATCTACTACACGTATAAAAAAATGAGGTTTGTTGCTGTATATCAATGAATTCCTTCATTAATATTCTAAAATATACTTTAAAAAACACACACTGACTTTCCTATCCACATTTAATTTCATTTGGGTATACAACCGGCATACATTTAAGAACTGATAATCTAATCAAATAGTAGTGTCCAAAAACAAATTGGCAGCAATATTTTAAAAAATTTTGATTGTCCAATCCTCTTATCTATTCTTTATAAATTAAAAACCCTTGAAAGTTTTTATTTAATTCTTATGACTCTTGTGAAATGTGGGCCTCTAATATAATGAAATTATTCCAAAGCCCCTGTTTGTTTGGTAAGAAAACAAATTCTAATAATTAGTCTTATTTTAATAATGATTTTTTTTAAATGTTCTAATAATAAATTATTGATGTAATAACAAAAGTTAATAGCAACTTACAGATCCATGAAATTAATAGATTACTTATTGTTATTTTCTGCAATGGCTTACTAAACACTGGCTTACTGAATATTCTAATAATCATTTAGAAAAATAATTTAGAAAGTTTAACTAGCAACCTATTACAATATAAGAAACACTCAAAAGGGAATTGTCAGAAGTAATTCTTCAAGAAATGTACTTTGCATGTAAAGTATATGAATTTAGTAGTAATTTTTTGCAGTAGATGTCATTTTAGTAAGATTCTCAAAACTGAAAACTTTTGTTCCTGTTACAGTTTTTACAAAGTTGCTTAACAAATATTAACTTAGTTCCCCAGCAATAAACTCTTAAGACTTCAGGGATTAAATAATTAACTTCTAAACACAAAATTACCCAGCCAGGTAATCTTCCTATATGATCATATATGAAATCCTGTAACATAAATTCTGCCTAAACAATTGAATACTCTGGATCACTTAAACAACCAAAATAATTTTGGAAATAACTCAAAGTCATAAAGAGGATCTATACTATTTTATAGAAGTATTACATACACTCCACTTATTATAATAATTTTAAAAATTAATAATAAAGTAGTACATCTTTTACATATTTCTATCAACATATCTTAGAGTATTATAAATTATAAAAGTAACTGGATCATTTCTTCTCTTTTTCTGCTTCTACTTCTACAATAGCATCTGAGTTTCATGATAAAACCTATGAAAAACAATATTATACTTAAGGAACACATTCCAAAGTAAACTCAAAGACTAAATAATAAAACAATATTATTTTCACAGGATTTTGATTACTTATTCCAGAAAGAGTTTTTGCTTTGGGAACTTATAAGCTTCTCTGTAATAATAAGAAACTGGACCACTTTCTGGGGTGATCTGTTTCCTATCTAATATCTTCAAATACCACTTGTACGGAAAACCAGCATAGCTAACAACTTATTTTGTCTTTTTAAACGCCACTATATAAACATCAACTCAATACCCTCACAATTGCTTTGTGAGGTAGATCAGTAGGTAAATAGCAAGTATCCTCTTCATTTTCAAAATGAAGAAACTGAGGCACAGAAAGGTTACATGATTTGCCCAAGGTTTCAATGGTCTGTCATGAAATTACCGTGTTAAATTATCTCTGCTCCTGGCCTATTGCTCTCTGACCAAGCTTCACAATAAAAGGCTGTGTGTCTGTCTTCTTAAATGGGTAGTCTATATAATTTTTATTGAGAGGAAAATCTATTGACTGATAATTATTTTAAAGAGGATCTAATCTTTCAAAAAATCATACAAATTTAAGAAAATGAGATAACTAGGATGATACACTATCCTTTCAGTATCTACCTAAAACTGTAGCTTCTAACATATTTATGTGATAACACTAAGAAGAGAGAAATAAAACATTTAAAATTATGATTCAGGGAAAAATGACCTTCAAGAAACATATAATCAAATTGTCAGGTGACTATATAATTCATCCTCAAACTGGAATACTTAAGAGTGAAAATGAGCACTACTAAAAGGAGTGAAACTAAGATAGCCGTGGGGTGGCCCAGTCACCACTGGACGAACCCATGGTGTGGATTCTCAAAGAGCTGCAAATGTTTCAGGGACATAAACAACTCTTGCAAAATGTTGTGCTGAACTATAGTCACTGTGCATAAAACACTGATGATTTAAAATGTAATACCTAACTTTGGCTTAAACAAAATTTTAAAAACTCAATTTAAAATGATAACATGTTTAAGCAACAAGTTTTTACATATCTCCACTCTAAAGTAGTTTTCTATAAATCACAATTTAAGTGTGAGTAGTAGTAACAGTAAATGGACTCACTTTTTATCTTTGAATAACCAGATATTCTTTTTCAAAAGGAATAAACAGGCACCTTTTAACAGTTGAGAATTTTGTGGGACTCTTTGGCTGTTAAAGGGAAGTCGCTCAGTCGCATCTGACTCTTGGCGACCCCATGGACTGTAGCCGACCAGGCTCCTCCATCCATAGGATTTCCAGGCAAGAGTACTGGAGTGGGTTGCCATTTCCTTCCCCAGGGGATGTTCCTGACCCAGGGATCGAACCCAGGTCTCTTGCATTGTAGGCAGACGCTTTACTGTCTGAGTCACCAAAACCTCACTATTTACCATTAAAAA
The DNA here is from genome assembly GCA_006410615.1 of Neotragus moschatus. NCBI lineage: Eukaryota > Metazoa > Chordata > Mammalia > Artiodactyla > Bovidae > Neotragus > Neotragus moschatus. The sequence goes on along the minus strand of SJYA01002623.1, from coordinate 1,749,964 downwards.
TTATGACTCTCCTTGAATGGAATGATCAACACTTAGATCACTATGCTAAATGGTAAAGGTGAACACTCCTCTCTGAAATGAACATCTTTTACAAAGTAATACCAAAAGCATAAGACAACTTCCAGTTACTACCAAAGACTGAAAGAATAATTCACCACCTGATTAAAGTACGCATGCTGAAGACACAAACACTATCAGCTGTAGTATAGTCTTAAATATACATGCAAAAACCTAACTAATTTGCATACAGTGTTGAAAAGGGGCTTTCTACATTCAGTTATGTCTGGTAAGTAAGCCTTGTTTTAAGACATGGGTTTTGTAAATATGGTTATTATTGAGGTCTCCATCTCTTTGGGAAACAAAGGATCAACATATTTTTTAGAAAGAATATGTAAATCACAATAATAAAACTATAATATTATTCAGTTATAACTATAGCTTCCTTGAACTTTTAAAACAATTTTTCCTGAAAAAATTAATCTGAAACAAACTGAACTACATGTTTTCAACATATACTGATCTTTATCATGAATTAAATCCTTCCATTGTAACTGTACTTCTAAGACAGACGTTTCCGAAATGGTATGCAACAAATCCTATTAGAAATAAGGACGATATTCAATGAATAATAAGCCATTATCACTAAGATCTGATTAATTTTTCATGCCTTTTTTATCCTGACACTTTTCACTGGGACTTCAGTAGTTAATTCTAGAGCATATGGATGTTCATAAAGCCTGAACTTGTTCGTTGATCTTGGTTAGCTACTCCATAAATTCCTATAGACTTTAAACATCATCAAATATTCTGCTGCGAGACATTGAGAGGTATCGTCCACCAGGCTGATACCTGAAAGGTGGATAAAGAAATGATCTGAGGCATCAAAAATAAAGAAGGAGAGAAAAACAAGGACACATTAAAAGGAAGTGGGTACATAATTTTTAAGAACTGTAAAATCTATGCAGTAGCTGAAATCAGAAACTTATTCTCCAAGGATATTATCCCAAAGAGATTTACCTATAATTATAAATCAACCAACAACTGTTTTACAGCCTATGATATGACATATATGGCAGGATGAGAGATGTTAAAAAGAAAGAAGAGAGATATAAAACATATCATGGATTTTGGATTTAATAACTACTCTATACTGTTGAATATAAACAGAATATTCCTCTTGCTATTTATAAACAAATATCTTCATGCCCATGATGTTTTGCTTTTGTTTAATTATTTCTACTTGTTATCATAGCTAAAAGCATAGACTCTGAAGCCAGTCTTGGAGTTTAAATGCCTGATTTTGTTACCTAAAAGTTGTGTGATCCTGGGTAAGTTACTGAGCCTCTGTGGATTCAATTCCAATTGGACTTACAGCCATAAAATACGATTACTGTTGTTAAAGTGCTCAGAATGCAGTGCCACCCAGTCATATCTATATAACTATTGCCAAATATGATGGATTTCATAAATGGAATTGTCAGCAATAGGAATGTAAATATTGTTAAGATTCTACCAAATGATTTCAATTCTTTGTTATTTATCACACTACTAGTAATAATTTATGAAAGTACTAATTTCAATTACTACCACTGGATGATGTAATTTTTAAAATATAAAAGATTAGCAGGTGTTAAAAGGTATCAAATGTTGCTTAATACGTTTTACATTAGCAATAAAGATGAATATTTTCCTTATGTTTATCTTGTGAAGTCAGAATGTTATCAAATTTTTAGAGGAATACTGGAGCCAAAAGGACAAACCGGAACTTACCTTCCTGATTCAGATTCAAGAGGGTCATCAGTGAACGTTTCTGCATTAAAATCCAAAGGTTCCGCATCCTGAAGAAGTTCTATTCGGTCCCTTTCAGTCCTGTTATTAGCCCTGGTATATTTAGATGTCGCTGCAAAAGAAGAAAACAATTTCCACTTTCTATTGTCTTTATGGATCACAGTCTACGGACACACAGAAAGTCAAGATTATAAAGGATCTGAATTTTCATTGTGAAGACAATATTAAGAAAGGATAACTACATGGTTATCTTAAAATTATATTAAAATGACTAATAATATGATAGAAAATAAGAAAGAAGAGTTCTCCCTTGTATGTAGTCTAAGCTCAGAAGCAGCTACAGCAACAGAATTAGTATTTAACTTCAACACAGATGGTGACTGCAGCCACAAAATTAAAAGACACTTGCTCCCTGGAACAATAGCTATGACAAACCTAGACAGTATATTAAAAAGAAGAAACATCATTTTGCTGACAAAGGTCCATATAGTCAAAGCTATGGTTTTTCTAGTAGTCAGGTATGGATGTGAGAGTTGGGCTATAAAGAAGGCTGAGTGCTGAAGAACGGATCCTTTTGAACTATGGTGTTGGAGAAGACTCTTGAGAGTTCCTTGAGGCAGCAAAGATATCAAACCAGTCAACCCTAAAGGAAATCAACCCTGAATATTCATTGGAAGGACTGGTGCTGAAGCCAAACCTTCAGTACTTTGGTCACCTGATTCAAAAAGCTGATTCATTGGAAAAGACTCTGATGCTGGGAAAGATTGAGGGCAACAGGATAAGGGGATGACAGATGATGACATTGTTGGATGGCATCACTGAGTCAATGGACATGAGCTTGAGCATACTCTGGGAGATAGTGAAGAACTGGGAAGCCTGGTGTGCTGGAGTGAATGGGTCTGCAAAGAGTGAGACGTGGCTTACCAAGTGAACAACAACAGCAATCATAACAGTGAAACTGTTCACAATTAAATAAGTTTCAGCTGGTTTCATAGTGAATCCAGGGGCTGCTACATCTCATTTGTCGACTATGATTTTAAGGTGCAATCAACTCAAACTCTCCAAGAAAGGACTAACTCTTTTTTCCATGGGGCAAGAATTGGGACATTGCTTCCCTGAATTCTTGCCACATGGAAAAAAAGACTTAGTCCTTTCTTAGAGAGTTTGAGTTGACTGCACTTTAAAATCATAGCCGACAAATGAGATGTAGCAGCCCCTGGATTGGCAATCCACTCCAGTACTATTGCCTGGAAAATCCCATGGACAGAGGAGCCTGGTAGGCTACAGTCCATAGGGGTCTCAGAGTCGGACACGACTGAGCGACTTCACTCACTCACTCAATGTCCAACAGAAATAAATTGCAAGCCCTGTATTTACTTTCTACTAGTAATTACATTTAAAAAGTAAAAAGAAATAGTTGAAATTAATTTTAACATATTTAACCCAATATATCCAAAATATTACCATTTCAATATGGGGCACCAGCTACCCTGCAAATGCTAAACAGTCATATGTGGCTAATGGTTACCATCTTGGTCAGCACAGATCTAGAAAACTAACTTTCCTTTCTCTATATGAATGATGTTTTCTCCATAAAAACCTAAATTTTCACAATGTTATTTTGAGCATGTCAACAGCTTCAAAACAAACCATGATACAGCTCTTTTTGAAAATTTAAGGCAGGCCAATTCTCTTACCTTACATTGTTGTCATCTTGGACTCTGCCTTCCTCCACTGTTTCTCTTATTTGTTTAGCAAATACTGGTTGCCTCCCACATGCCAGGTTCTAACTCTTCATCCCAAGGTTTTGTGTTTCCTCTTAACCATTCTCCTATATCCCCCAGATCTCTGCACTCTGTTAAGTCCAAATCCAACATAAGCTTCCAAATACCTTTGTAGAATTATTCCTCTATTTCCTAGCTTTAATTGAAACTTCAGCTTTCTCTTATTTCTTTTATGCTAAATCTATCCTCACTTCTTTATCTCCAGGGTTATCTCAAGGATGCTTATTTTAAGCCCTTATCATTTTTTTTTTGTTTTTTAGTTTATCTTTAATTGGAGGATAATGGCTTTACAATGTTGTATTGATTTCTTTCATAAAACAAATATAGTGTATTAAGGCCCTCATCATTTTCTGACTGCATTACTACAACAGACACTAAACTGGGTTGTATCTCACTTCCCTGGAAATAATACTTTATACAGATGTCAAATTCATCTTTCTAAACCGAAAATCTGAGCATGCTTCTTTCCATACTGAAATCTTACCTTTGGGATAAAATCGAAACTTTTCAGTGTGATAATATGTTTCCCAACTATCTCTGTAGCCTTTCCTCTCATCAAGCTTCTCATACTTCAGGTTCTAATTATAGAGGAAAATCTACATTTCCCCAAAAGTTCTCTCATATGGCTCACTCTTTGTTCTGCCTAAAAACCCCTTCAACTGGCTAAGTACTATGCATTCCTAAATAGTATTTCTTTATAACAGAAGTCCTTTCCCAATGAAGAATTCTTTTTCCCTCCCTTGAGCTGAGCCCTTCAGCATCACTTGTGCAGCCTCACATTCTCGCAGCATCTCTCCTCTGCCTTCTACTCAGTGCTGGATCCTGCATACAAATAGGTCTCTCGTCACCCTCCCAGAAGCATATGACAAAATCAAGAATGTGGGGAGGCTTCCTGACTCAACCCACTGGCCAATGTCTTCTGCCTGGTATCAGTTCCTCATTCATTTAAGGGCAAACCAAGGATGGAAATTGTCTTCTTCATACTCCTGGGAAAGTACCTGACACATAACAGTCAGTCAGTAATTTATTATAAAAATGACCAAATAGCCTGAAAAACATCTGGGTTAATAGAAACCGATACTTGCCAAAAATATGCCTGGGCTAAGTACTATTGTTTAGATAGTATAATGACAACTATTCATTTGATGTCCCAGAGGTCTCCTTCTCCTACCTAATGCACATTTGACTTTCCTCTTCCTCCCATATACTGAGGGATAAAAAAAGGAAAGTCACTGCAGAACCACACTTATTGTTCTATGAAGGCATTTTCTCAGTCTCTATACAAGCAAGCATAAGAGAAAAATTTCTTAAGAAAACTAGATAATAAACTACTTACATCGGTTGGTACTCATTTCTGAGAAGTTTGATTCTTTCGGGTCAATATGAACATTTCTGTTTCTAGTGGAATCTTCTCTACTGTGTCCATAACGCTCTTTCCATTCCTAAAAAAGGGACACGAACATATAACACTAGAACACACAGTCAAAAATAACTCATCAGTGATAACAGATTTAGATTATATATGTAGAGTGATATAATCTAATTCTTTTTCATCAGGAATTTGTCAGATAATCAATATAATTAGCACAGTACCTTTAGAAATCATAGATTATTTCCTTTATTTATAAATGATTTTAATAGTCATCAAACTTAACTTGAAGACATTTATAGAGATTTTTGCTACCTATGATTATTTTAAGTTATTGATTTCCATCTAAAATGTCAAAATAATATAACTACAGTAAGGTTATCTTGACCATGGAAGGATTATGAAACTCAAAATAATTAATAAGATGTTAATAAAATTTTATTCTATCCAAATACAATTCTAAAAATCACAGAGACCCAAAAAGTCATTTTTGACAGTAAAATGAAAGTTGTAGATAAACATAATTAGGTAATGACTCACATGGTATTGTGTCTTAACTGTACTAAAATCTTATTAACTGGGATTCTACTCATTAAATTCTTAGAATTGAAAGGAACCCATGCAGTGCAGAGTTTCACTCTAAAATAGCCATGCCAGATGCTAATTGGCTCTCTTATTAGAAGACATGAAAAATTCTATGTTTGATCATCCTGTCCCAATTTTGGCAAACTCTGAGTTTTCACATAGAGATGAACTCTATTCTACTCTTTGGTGCTAGTTATGCCTCCCAAAATAAAGAACAAGTCTCCTTTTCCATGACATACACTAAAATACACAAAGACAACGATCATGTCTCCTGAGTCTTCACTTCTCCAGTATGGACACACTCAGGTATTAAAAATTTGTAGTGACTATAACTAGACTTTTCTCATTTTTTGCCTTTTCAGTTCTCTAGGAGGTTAGTTTGCCTTAGCAAACAAAGGACTAAAGAAAAATTAAAGAGGAATAAAATTAATGTCATAACACAAAAAGCATATTTTTCAAGCAATCAAATCACTTCCAACAGCAAGACTGCATGAATTTATTCACTTATTCTATAAATATTTACTGCTCCTACCTTAGGCAAGAAACTGCTAGATTTTGGACATGAAATAATTTATTACTAATGACTTTTTAGAACAGGTCTGACAGAATTCCTAGCATGTATATCTTAGACTATTAAAATCGCCTTTCTGTAAAAATACATCCTATGTCACTGTCCCATTGTTTTCAGACAAAATCAATTAGATTCTTATGATAGTTCACATTAATCTTTAGGTTATAGAAAGTTAGTAAATACCATACTTACTCTTCTTCTATTTTCACCTTCTTCTTGCCGTTGCCTTTTTCTCTTCTCTAGAGACAGAAAAGTGGTCTCAAATTTGGTATAATATGGTTTAATTAGATGTAGAGTAACTGAAGTAAAGGTATCAGGCTATGACCAATTTCCTTTAAATTACTACAAAGTCAAAGGTAATAGGTTATTGTTGGAAAGAACCGGAGAGGTCACCTAACTCCGTAGAGAATACCTTCCCAACTTCTGCTGGAGATGGCTCTTAGGCTCTATCTAAACAATTTCAGTGAGGAAGAACTTCCCATGGTGACCTGAAACTTGCTTCTAGGCAGCTTCTCTTTTTCTTTGTTTTGTCTTCTAAATTAAATTCATACTTTTTTCTGCATAAGTTTTTTTTCCATTACTCTCTTCTGGCTATACACTCAGTGGATTTTTTCCATAAGATATACCTGACACACTCATCATTCTGCCTACCCTCCTCTAGATTCTTTCTGACTTACCAGTCCTACTCTTGAAATTCTTATCCAGGACTGGATATGATACTCCAAATGAAGTCTGATTAATGCAAACAGCAGAAGAACTATTACATTAACTAGACATCACCTTCCTGTGAGAGCATGTGAAGGCTAGACTAGTATATTTTAGAGCCATAGTACATATGGGGTTTATGTTTAAATAAGATCATAAAGAACCCCATGCTCAAGTAGGAAGAACGCCTAAAAACCAATGTCCCAAACCTCAAGTTTTGTTCTTCTTTTCCTCCCTATTCTGCCATCACTTGAATATCAAGAAATTTGATACACTCAGTTTTGAGATTAGATTCCAGTAGAGCACAGTGCATTCTAATAGGCTGTTAATGATCACTACATTCTAAAGGCCAGCCTTGGTTTGAATGAAAAACTATGCAGCATTAAACTAATGGTGATTCTTTAATGAGTTTTATATTATCTTCAATTTGACAAATTTATTTCAAAGAAAACAAGAAAATGACTCCAATACTAAACAAGGGTATTATTTAGTTGCAGACATATTAATAATTTCTGCTACAGAATTTCTTAAAGACAGATGAAATAACCATGTATGTTATCAAATTTTTTTTGCTATGAAGCCTTTCCACAGAATTTTAGCTAAAACACATTAATTTGTAATTTCTCAAGATAGATTAGAAGTTTCAAATCATACAAACATTAATTTTGTATTTTGAATCAGTACTTTCTCTTCATTTATTTTAAAAGACAAATCTTACCTCGTCTGATTAATTCTTTTCCTTCATCAACTAAGTCTGATGTCATATCATTATCTCCCATGAACTGCTGGAAACCAAGTAGATTCAAACAACGAGTTCCCAAGCTAATAAAAATAGATTTTCAAAAAGATAACCATAAGCATTATTTTATACTGTAAATGTTTAAATTGGAAGCCTCTGTTGTATTTCTAGTTATCATGTCAAGTTACACAGCGCTATATTTGTCTTTCTTCAAGTACTTATTTCCCTTTCTAAGAAACTTAAATGCCCAGTACTCCACTGACTAGGGTATGCACCAAAGCCCAACTTCTTACAGACACAAATTAAGTTAGGCCACAGCATACTTTCAGAAGATTATTATACCAGGATGTAAGCAATAGGTATAATACAAAAGCAATGTATTCTTTTCTTGTAGTCAAACAGCAACTTTAATACACATATACAACCAGTATTTACAAATGCAGAGTATTCTTGGCTTAGAAAGTCTTAATTATGCAAACTGATTTTCATGTTCTATTTTTTTAATCCTGAGAACTAGTCAATTCTATTTAAATCAGTGTTACTATAAATTCAGAATTGATTACTATAGCTTATCTGGGGGCTATCATTTATATCTTATCTGGTTTTTACTTTAAACCTCATTGTTGTGCAGGACAGGAATACTCTGAAAATATGGTACATATGGAAGGAAGGATTAATATCTGTTTAACTACTATTATGCATCAGATAGTTTACAGATACTCTTATTTAATTCTTACTATAACTCTAAGAGATAAATATTACAGATAAAGAAACAGAAGCAAAGGGTGTTAAGTACTTTGCTAAAGACCAATTAATAAATTTTAGAGCTGAGGATTTAAATCTAAAACAAAACAAAGACCAAGTTCTTTTTATTACCTTAGTTTTCAAACTTTTTCACTAATGTACTTTTAATGGCAGAATTCTGAACACCATACATGAAGAAAGGCAGAGGAAGAAGAAAGGGAGGAGTGTGTGTGTGTGTGTGTGTGTGCGCGCGTGTGCACGTTAGGAAGAAGAGAAAACAGTGAAGCAATTAAGAAAAAGTAAAGATCTCCCATTTTACATCAGTGATGTGTAAAAATCTCACTAGTTCATAAATTATCTGCTTGTTTTAATACATAAGGAAGGCTTGTATGACTTACCAGTGAGTAAAATTGGGGTTTCAGGTGGATGGTCATGCTAATTCTGTGACTTTAAATATTCCCCTACCAACCTTATATACTTGTGGGAATACTATATTGCAGGATGAGATCATTGTCTCTGGAAAGGTTGTAGCTTTGTCTAAAGTGTCAGGAAACAGTTTTATAGGCTCTAAGCAGTTAAGTCTGAATATTATTAATAGCTCTGTACATGGTTATGTGCTAGTAATAAAGGAATTAGACTATTATGGCAGCATTCCAAAAGAAAATCAACCTATAAAGTCAAGTTAATGCTGAAATGTCTGCAAAGCATTTCTTCAAATATTCCTTTAATACAGTATATTTTTATATTACATATTATTACATATATAATATATATAAATTATAAAAATATAATTTGATAATGGAGGTATATGACCTTTCTTTTCCATAAAGACAAACTAGCAAAGTTTATCCTAATTATAAAACAACACTTTTAACGAAATATTTTTAAGTTAAACAATTTTCCTTTTAGACTTAATTCCTTACATTAAAATTTTATAGTTGACAAGGCACTATCCCATCCATCTACACCTTGATGCATATGTCAATCTAATAAGATGCTAACCTTAAGTAGAGATGCCAGTCTTACCAAGATAACCACTAAGATGAGGAGATAATATTTATATATCACAAGCTCTTCATGTTCCATTTGTAGTTTATAAACTTTTTAAATGAATAAGCACATAAAAAAAGTTTAGTTTTGGACATCCAAAGGATGATTGGTCTCTTTCTTTTAACACATCATTTTCACAATAAGTATAAACCTCTGTCTTTTCTACCTTACAGAAGAAAGCTGAAAATATTATATTGTTTTATCAGTTCATGGACTTCCCTGATAGCTCAACTGGTAAAGAATTCGCCTGCAATGCAGGAGTCCTGGGTTCAAAACCCAGGTCAGGAAGATCCCTTGGGGAAGGGAATGGCAACCCACTCCAGTATTCCTGCCTGGAGAATTCCAGAGGAGTCTGGTAGGCTACAGTCCATGGGGTTGCAAAGAGTCAGACATGACTGAGCAACTTTCATTTTCACCAGTTCATATTAAGTTTTATTTTAAATTATAATCCTTTGGCTCCTTTACTTATGAGAAGATAAAATATAGATGCTTCAAAAAAAATTCAACAGAGAATCTATCTGAAATGATATTTTGTCTTTTTACTCAATATCCAAGTGTTAGAATATCAGTATAATAATATACGCTATTTGTAAACTATTTGTAATAACTAATTATACTGAAAGATTTCAGTGAAAAGTGGTTGGATGAAACTTATTATCAATAAAAATTATTTAAGTGGCATTTTTGGTGTGTCATGGAGCACTGATGTAGTGAAGAAGGTAGGCAGAGTACGAGATGAACGTGGAAGTAGGGAAGACAAGCCGCTAGAAGCCAAGGACACCTGTATTTTAACTCCTCTTGAGTCTGATCTCTGCCAAGCTTCACCAATTTTTCTGATCTGATAAAAAGAGTAGCCCATGTACTTTCCATGTACTGTCTGATTACAACTGCCCCTTAATTGATCTTTTGTGCTGATTATGGTCGGAAACATCCAGAAACCCAAAAATTACTATGCAGAAAGCCCTAAGACTAATACATGTTACCAAATAGAAGCTGGGCAAGCAGGTGTTTTATAAGATACACTGGCTGCCATGACCAAAGGCCAGGACTCAGAGTTAACATTCTGTTATTAATCCTATCACTTTGTAGACCAAACATTTAGAATAACTCTCTTTTCTTGATAATATCTTTAGAGGGAGACCCTGACCCAGCACTCAAGCAATCTCTTTAAACTATCCCCAGTATTCCCAAAGCCACAATAAAACAAACAACTAAAACCCAATCAGTGAATATTTATAAGAGTTTTAAGGAGAAAGATATCCAGATCAGGATACATATATAAGAAAACCCAAGCAATGTTAAGTTTCTTACCTAAAATACGTAGCAATGCAGAGAATTACCACCAACATAGGATAATATATATAGAACCCATCTGCAATAAAGGATAAAACTTTCATGGAACCCATAATCTGAGGAGCAAGAAAAAAATTTAGTTAAATCAGTACAGCTCTATATATTTCATTCTTTTTCATCACTGGAAAATTTATCCATAACCAGCTGTATCGATAAATTTGGAGTTTTAAAAAAAAGTAGAAATGAAGCATTAAATAGACTGATTTTTAAGTCCTCATCACAAAAGGAAAAATATTTTAACTGTGAGGTGATGAATGTTAACTAAACTTACTGTGATAACTATTTCACAATATATATACATACTAATTATGTTGTACACCTTAAAATAATACAATGTTAAGTGTCTGTTATATCTTGATATGGCTTATTTTCTAATAAATTAATATTATATAAATGTTACTGAAAATCATCAATTACATTAAGACCATAAACATAAAGGTTAATACTATTATAGGTCAGGTCTATGAATATGCTTAGCTGGACCAAAAAAATTTTGTTTATAATAAAACAAAAGCAATATCACCTTTACCCAGTTATTAGTAATCACATATACAATGTGTAAAAGAAAGTTCAAGTAATTTTTAAAAATTCTATTCTAATAATGCAATAGAACTGTTTGCCAGCAGTAAAAAGAAATTTCCCAATAATAGCATCCCATATAGATAATGAATCTAAAGAACTCTTTTTTACCATACTTACAGATGTATAAGCAGTTGGCTGTGTATTTTGGTGAGAGATGGATGAATCCATGTGGGTTAAACCCAAGAAATTAAGACATAAAGGAGGAGTCAAACGGCAAAATAACCTGCAATAAAGCATATAAACAAAAACAATATATAAGAATAAAGCAGCAACACACATTTTATGTTATCTTGAAATACACTGAGAATGTTTCAGATCATTCTATTATTCTCATCTATTTGTATTTTGAATTCTTAATATGAACTGCCCTTACTTGGAAGACATTCTGAAAGTCCTATTAATACCACAGTCTCCTGAAAAACATCAACACCTACAAAACAAAACTCCAGCCTCAGGATGCCTCCTTTGGTGAGGTTTGCCACTGCTTTATCACAATTTGTAGAGTGGTTTTGTATGTGCCTCTTCTGTGCAATTCAGCTCAATCCTCAAGGTGAATTGTACTCAGTACATAAAAGATCTGAAGTTGTATCACATTATGTCAACTCTGACCTGACAACTACAGATATAAATAATTGTTGGAGCTCAGTTTTTTTCATTATATTTTATTTTTTTAATTAGAGGATAATTACTTTATAATATTGTGACAGCTTTTGTCATATATAAGCATGAATCGGGATTAGGCATACATGTCCCCTCCCTCTTGAACCCCCCTCCCACAACCCCTCCCCAATCCACCCATCCAGGTTGTCACAGAGCACTGGGCGGGGCTGTGTTATGCAGCAACTTCCCACTGGCTATCATTTTACATTTGGTAATGTGTATGTTTCAGTGCTTTCCTCTCATATCATCCCACACTCTCTTTCCCCGACTGTGTCCAAAATGTCTGTCTCCTTTGCTGCCCTGCAAACAGGATTGTCAGTACTATCTTTCTATATGTTTTAATATATATTTGTCTATCTTTTTCTGACTTATTTCACTCTAGACAATAGGCTCTAGGTTCATCCACCTCATTAGAACTGACTCAAATGCATTTCTTTCTATAGCTGAGTAATATTCCATTGTGTATATATACCACAGCTTCCTTATACATTCATCTAGCAGTGGCCATCCAGGTTGCTTCCTTGTTTTAGGTATTGTAAATAGTGCTGCAATGAACACTGGGGTACATGTGTCTTTTTGATTCTGGTTTTCTGAGAGTATATGCCCAGTAGTAGACTTGCTGGGTTGTATGGTAGCTTCATGCCTAGATTTTAAAAGAATTTCTATACTGTTTTCCAGGATTCCCTAGTAGCTCAGCTGGTAAAGAATCCTCCTGCAATGCAGAAGACTCCGGTTCAATTTCTGGGGCAGGAAGATCCCCTAGAGAAAGAATAGGCGACCCACTCCAGTATTCTTGGGCTTCCCTGGTGGCTCAGACAGTAAGGAATATGCCTGCAATGCAGGAGACTTAGGTTCAATCCCTGGATTAGGAAAATCCCTGGAGGAAGGCATGGCAACCCACTCCAGTATCCTTGTCTGGAAAATTCCATGGGCAGAGGAGCCTGGTGGGCTATAGTTCATGGGGTTGCAAAGAGTTGGATAAGACTGAGCAACTAAGTACAGCAGAACATACTGTTCTCCATAGTTGCTATATCAATTTGCATTCCCACCAACAGTGTAAGAGTGTTCCCTTTTCTCTATACCCTCTCCAGCATTTATTGTTTGTAGACTTTTTGATGACAGCCATTCTGACTGGAGCCAGATGATACCTCATTGTAGTTTTTATTTGCATCTCTCTAATAATTTTGAGCTTCACTGGGCATTTTATCATGTGTTTATTAGCCATCTGTATGTCATCTTTGGAGAAATGTCTGTTTAGGTCTTCTGCCCACTTTTATACTAGGCTGTTTGTCTTTCTGGTATTGAGCTACATGAGCTGCTTATACACTTAGGAGATTAATTTTTTGTCAGTTGTTTTGTTTGCTATTAATTTTTCTCATTTGAGGGTTGCTTATAGCTTCCTTCATTGTGCAAAAGTTTTTAAGTTTAATTAGGTCTTATTTATTTTTATTTCCATTATTCTAGGAGAACACAGAGGGTCTTGCTGTGGTTTATGTCAGAGTGCTCTATTTTCCTCTAAAAGTTTTATAGTTTTTGGTTTTACATTTAGGTCTTTAATCAATTTTGAGTTTATTTTTGTGTATGATGTTAGAAGATGTTCTAATTTAATTCTTATTCAGGCAGCTGATCAGTTTTCCCAGCACCACTTGTTGAAGAAACTGTCTTTTCTCCATTGTCTATTTTTGCCTCCTATGTCAAAGATAAGGTGCCCACAGGTGTGTAGAATTATCTCTGGACTTTTTATCTCGTTCTTGTGGTCTATATTTCTGTTTTTGTGCCAATATCCCTCCACTTGTTCATGCCATCTTTGATGTCCTTCATCAGCGTCATAGTTTTCTGCATACAAGTCTTTTGTCTCTTTCGGTAAATTTATTCCTAAGTATTTTATTCTTTTTATTGCAGTGGTGAATGGGATTGTTTCCTTAATTTCTTTTCCTAATTTTCCATTGTTAGTATATAGGAATCCAAGGGATTTCTGTGTGTTGATTTTATATCCTGCAATTTTACTATATTCATTGATTAGCTCTAGTAATTTTCTGGTGGCATCTTTAGGGTGTTCTATGTAGAGAATCATGTCATTTGCAAACAGTGAGAGTTTTACTTCTTTTCCAATCTGGATTCCTTTTATTTCTTCTTCTTCTCTGATTGTGATGGCAAGGACTTCCAAAACTATGTTGAGTAACAATGGTAAAAGTGGGCACCCTTGTCTTATTCCTGAATTTAGAGGAGATGCTCTCAGTTGTTTACCACTGAGGATAATGTTTGCTGTAGGTTTGTCATATATGGCCTTTATTATGTTGAGGTATGTTCCTTCTATGCCTACTTTCTGAAGAGTTGTGACCAGATAAAAAGAGAACCTTACAAAACAAGGAGCTGGAGAACAGGAAGAGATGAAAATGAAGAGAGGGTATGAATATAAAGAGGTGATGAGTTATTTTGTGGTGACAGAATAGTTCTGTATCTTGATTATGGTGGTGGTTACAGGAATCTACACATACACGCACACACACACAAATGAATAAAGTGTAAAAAATAGTGAGAACTAATAAAGTCTAGTTGTGGTCTAGTTAACAGTAATGTGTCTGTGTAAATTTTTTGCTTTTGATATTGTACAACAGCAGTATAAAATGTCTCCACTGGGGGAGGCTGGGTGAAGGTTACTAAGATTCTGTACTGTATTTGCAACTTCCTTTGAATCTATAATTATTTGGGGGAAAATAGGTTAAAAAAAAGTCTTAGAGATGCTTCAGATATTGATTCTTCTTGAAGTTCCCAAAGTCCAGCCCTAAAAACCTAATATAACTTGTTTAATAATATGGATAAACAACAGATTGTGCAATTTAGCCCAAGCTGCAACCATCTTTCTAAAATTCTGCTAAATCTCTTAGCAAAAATCATTCTTTTGGTCTTCTTAGTCCTCTACAATTCAGTGTGAGACTACTGAATTTTTCTGATTCTCAGAACACTTTCTAGACTTAAGTCTCTAAAATTTCAAATGTTTTTATTATTACTAACCTATTTACTGACTTCTAATTGGTAAATTCAGACTCACTATGCCCTTCTTTTCCTTCCTAATCTAGCATACCTATTTTAACTCTAAACTTCAAGCAGGATTTAGGTAGCAATCAACAAGCATCTAATTAATACTTAATTAATACTAATTAATACTAGCTCATAGAAATATAGGTGTTAGTAAAAGAGCCATAAACAACAAGAAATAAAAGAGACATTCATGTAATGGAAACATTTTCCTTGTTTCTAAACACAGTCTACTTACATGCCACTGAAAAGAAGGCTATAAGCATCAGTCTGGTGATGTGAAGCCAGGTAGTAATAGTTAAATACACGAATCCTGAACACAGTAGAATAAACACAGATACTGAGGAAGAAGATGGAAAGAAAGCAAGCAATCTGAAAAAAAAACAAAACAAAAACCCAGTTTCAGACTAATAGACTTCATTCAGTACTTTATATACTATTATAAGCATTACCTTTTCATTCCAACTAACATTTATTGACATTCTAAAATTTAAACACAATAATAGCAGCTTTTTAACCACCTAAGAAAATGAAATTATGAGAAAAAAATCTAGATCTTAATCAGTCCCACATCCTATCCATAAGTTTCAAATCTACCTCCTGAAGTGAGCCTGTTCTCTCATTCCCTTGGCAACTCTTCACATGAAGACTATAATTTATCTAGCTTCACTGGCATCTGTTCAGTTCAGTTCAGTTGCTCAGTCGTGTCCAACTCTTTGCGACCCCATGAATTGAAGCATGCCAGGCCTCCCTGTCCATCACCGACTCCCGGAGTTCACTCAGACTCACGTCCATCAAGTCCGTGATGCCATCCAGCCATCTCAGCCTCTGTCATCCCCTTCTCTTCCTGCCCCCAATCCCTCCCAGCATCAGAGTCTTTTCCAATGAGTCAACTCCTCACATGAGGTGGCCAAAATACTGGAGTTTCAGCTTTACTATCATTCCTTCCAAAGAAATCCCAGGGCTGATCTCCTTCACTGGCATAAAGTGGATCAAAATATTCTCATAAAAATATTGTACACTATTTTGCATCTTTTCATCTCTCTTCAAATACAATTCTTAGTTTTTATAGTCTGGGTAAAATAATGAAGCTCATTTTTGGAAATCTGAATAATAACACTATGGGGAACTTCACTGCTTTCATTATTACTAGAAGAAATATGTGGAGAAAAGATACAAAGTTAAGGGTTAAACTTAAACCACAATTGGCATTAATTTATGACACATATAAAATAAACTGACCTCGATATAAATATAATTGTATGTTTTTTCAGCCAGCTGTATGAAGACTGCAAAGAGGGATAAGACAGGTCTAGTGCTAAAGAATGTGCACTCTGACCACACAACTATCACGGAGAATATGGACAACACCACAGCAAGTACTCGATAAAACCAGGGTCGCAAAAGACATTCCCAGTACCACTCTGTAAGATTAAAAGAAAAAAATGATTAGGAAAACCATAAAGAAGCAAAAGTGTATTTGTAGTGTTTCAAAATTCCCCCATACAAGATACATAATTCAAAGAGACATACTGGTGAAAACAAGCAGACACCATCCTAAACAAATGATCACCAGTAACCCACTCCAGTGTTCTTGCCTGGAGAATCCCAGGGACCGGGGAACCTGGTGGGCTGCCATCTATGGGGTCACACAGAGTCAGACACGACTGAAGTGACTTAGCAGCAGCAACAGAACAAATTGATATTATGGGCCTCCTGCTCTGAGAAGAACACAACATCACTGCTGAGGTATTCCTGCCAAAAATGCAGAACCTGCATCTGATCATGAGGAAACATCAAACTCAAATTGGTATAAGTATTCCTGCCAAAAATGCAGAACCTGCATCTGATCATGAGGAAACATCAAACTCAAATTGGTATAAGTCAAAAAACACAATTATAATTCAACTCCACATTGGTGAAAATATACACTTTCCATCAGGAAAATTATCAGCATTAAACTTTGAAATGTTTATCAAAAATTACATACCAACTGTAGGATTATAAAAATATTGAATAAATCTATTTTCTGGCTCTGGCGATTGAAAGGTATGAACAAACTGACAAGTAGCACTTGTTTCATTTTTTGCTACATCTTCTAGATAAAATGCTTGTTCCAAAAGAATCTGCCATTGTACTTGAGTTCGACGATGTCTCTGAACTGAATAAATCACCTAAAAAAGACAGCAGGGGGTATACCTGTCAGTGTTCTGAAACAACAGTGATTCAACTCCCCACCAAGGAGCATGTTTTGGTGTCACAACAACAGGGAAGTGCTAATGGCATTTACTGGGTGGGGCTGAGGATGTTAATATTCTGTAATATATGTAACAGTTTGCTCAGTGAATAATTCTCTTCCCCAAATGCCAACAGGTCTCCTGTCAAGAAACAGGAAGTTAAAACACTTCCAAGAATAATAATAAGGACAAGATCAGAGGAAGTTTCTCATATACACTCACTCAAAACTCCTTTTTTGTGGGCAGTAAATCTAACTAAAATCATCAGAAGGTAAAAAGGCTATATAAAGTTACCTGTTTATGTAGTTTTACCAGACTTTTTTCACTTGGGTAGGTATTATGCTTTTCATCAAAATCTTCATAATCATCCATGTTCCTGCCCATTTTTTCCTGATACTCTATAGGGCACTAAAAGGAACAAGTAGATTTTTAGAAATTTTACTTGAAAAAAGATAAAAAATTTTATTTTTGTTAAGAATCTTTCATCCTTAAGCATATCTAATTTTCCTGCAAATATCTTCCAGAAGTGGAGTCACCTACCCTATTAGTCATTTAATACACCTATGAACCTGGGCAAGTTAGTTAACCTCCACAAATAGGTCTCAAAAGATAGTAAATATAAGAGAAATTATTAGAGAATTTATTCTCATGACTATCATCTTAGTCAAAAGAAACACTAACTAATGATTAGTATGATAGATTTAAAACATAAGAACTGAATAGCCACATGGAAAAAAAAAGAAACTAGACCACAACTGCACACCATATATAAAACTCAACCCCAAATGGATTAAAAACTTGAATTAAGACCTGAAATCATAAAAATCCCAGAATATAGGCAGGATGCTCTTTGATACCACTCTTAGCAAATATCTTTCTAGATATGTCTCCTCAGGCAATGGAAGGAAAAGCAAAAATAAACAAATGTGATTACATCAAACTAAAGAGCTTTTATATAGCAAGAGAAACCATCAATAAAGTGAAAAGACAACCTAACAAATGAGAGAATTTCAAACGATATATCCAATAAGAGATTAATATATATGGAGAAGGCAATGGCACCCCACTCCAGCACTCTTGCCTGGAAAATCCCATGGATGGAGGAGCGTGGTAGGGTGCCGTGCATGGGTTTGCTAAGAGTCGGGCACGACTGAGTGATTTCACTTTCACTTTTTGCTCTCCTGCATTGGAGAAGGAAATGGCAACCCACTCTAGTATTCTTGCCTGGAGAATCCCAGGGACAGAGGAGCCTAGTGGGCTGCCGTCTATG
>SJYA01002623.1:1661749-1730447 GCA_006410615.1 Neotragus moschatus | reverse complement strand
TAATAGCAGCTTTTTAACCACCTAAGAAAATGAAATTATGAGAAAAAAATCTAGATCTTAATCAGTCCCACATCCTATCCATAAGTTTCAAATCTACCTCCTGAAGTGAGCCTGTTCTCTCATTCCCTTGGCAACTCTTCACATGAAGACTATAATTTATCTAGCTTCACTGGCATCTGTTCAGTTCAGTTCAGTTGCTCAGTCGTGTCCAACTCTTTGCGACCCCATGAATTGAAGCATGCCAGGCCTCCCTGTCCATCACCGACTCCCGGAGTTCACTCAGACTCACGTCCATCAAGTCCGTGATGCCATCCAGCCATCTCAGCCTCTGTCATCCCCTTCTCTTCCTGCCCCCAATCCCTCCCAGCATCAGAGTCTTTTCCAATGAGTCAACTCCTCACATGAGGTGGCCAAAATACTGGAGTTTCAGCTTTACTATCATTCCTTCCAAAGAAATCCCAGGGCTGATCTCCTTCACTGGCATAAAGTGGATCAAAATATTCTCATAAAAATATTGTACACTATTTTGCATCTTTTCATCTCTCTTCAAATACAATTCTTAGTTTTTATAGTCTGGGTAAAATAATGAAGCTCATTTTTGGAAATCTGAATAATAACACTATGGGGAACTTCACTACTTTCATTATTACTAGAAGAAATATGTGGAGAAAAGATACAAAGTTAAGGGTTAAACTTAAACCACAATTGGCATTAATTTATGACACATATAAAATAAACTGACCTCGATATAAATATAATTGTATGTTTTTTCAGCCAGCTGTATGAAGACTGCAAAGAGGGATAAGACAGGTCTAGTGCTAAAGAATGTGCACTCTGACCACACAACTATCACGGAGAATATGGACAACACCACAGCAAGTACTCGATAAAACCAGGGTCGCAAAAGACATTCCCAGTACCACTCTGTAAGATTAAAAGAAAAAAATGATTAGGAAAACCATAAAGAAGCAAAAGTGTATTTGTAGTGTTTCAAAATTCCCCCATACAAGATACATAATTGCAAAGAGACATACTGGTGAAAACAAGCAGACACCATCCTAAACAAATGATCACCAGTAACCCACTCCAGTGTTCTTGCCTGGAGAATCCCAGGGACCGGGGAACCTGGTGGGCTGCCATCTATGGGGTCACACAGAGTCAGACACGACTGAAGTGACTTAGCAGCAGCAACAGAACAAATTGATATTATGGGCCTCCTGCTCTGAGAAGAACACAACATCACTGCTGAGGTATTCCTGCCAAAAATGCAGAACCTGCATCTGATCATGAGGAAACATCAAACTCAAATTGGTATAAGTATTCCTGCCAAAAATGCAGAACCTGCATCTGATCATGAGGAAACATCAAACTCAAATTGGTATAAGTCAAAAAACACAATTATAATTCAACTCCACATTGGTGAAAATATACACTTTCCATCAGGAAAATTATCAGCATTAAACTTTGAAATGTTTATCAAAAATTACATACCAACTGTAGGATTATAAAAATATTGAATAAATCTATTTTCTGGCTCTGGCGATTGAAAGGTATGAACAAACTGACAAGTAGCACTTGTTTCATTTTTTGCTACATCTTCTAGATAAAATGCTTGTTCCAAAAGAATCTGCCATTGTACTTGAGTTCGACGATGTCTCTGAACTGAATAAATCACCTAAAAAAGACAGCAGGGGGTATACCTGTCAGTGTTCTGAAACAACAGTGATTCAACTCCCCACCAAGGAGCATGTTTTGGTGTCACAACAACAGGGAAGTGCTAATGGCATTTACTGGGTGGGGCTGAGGATGTTAATATTCTGTAATATATGTAACAGTTTGCTCAGTGAATAATTCTCTTCCCCAAATGCCAACAGGTCTCCTGTCAAGAAACAGGAAGTTAAAACACTTCCAAGAATAATAATAAGGACAAGATCAGAGGAAGTTTCTCATATACACTCACTCAAAACTCCTTTTTTGTGGGCAGTAAATCTAACTAAAATCATCAGAAGGTAAAAAGGCTATATAAAGTTACCTGTTTATGTAGTTTTACCAGACTTTTTTCACTTGGGTAGGTATTATGCTTTTCATCAAAATCTTCATAATCATCCATGTTCCTGCCCATTTTTTCCTGATACTCTATAGGGCACTAAAAGGAACAAGTAGATTTTTAGAAATTTTACTTGAAAAAAGATAAAAAATTTTATTTTTGTTAAGAATCTTTCATCCTTAAGCATATCTAATTTTCCTGCAAATATCTTCCAGAAGTGGAGTCACCTACCCTATTAGTCATTTAATACACCTATGAACCTGGGCAAGTTAGTTAACCTCCACAAATAGGTCTCAAAAGATAGTAAATATAAGAGAAATTATTAGAGAATTTATTCTCATGACTATCATCTTAGTCAAAAGAAACACTAACTAATGATTAGTATGATAGATTTAAAACATAAGAACTGAATAGCCACATGGAAAAAAAAAGAAACTAGACCACAACTGCACACCATATATAAAACTCAACCCCAAATGGATTAAAAACTTGAATTAAGACCTGAAATCATAAAAATCCCAGAATATAGGCAGGATGCTCTTTGATATCACTCTTAGCAAATATCTTTCTAGATATGTCTCCTCAGGCAATGGAAGGAAAAGCAAAAATAAACAAATGTGATTACATCAAACTAAAGAGCTTTTATATAGCAAGAGAAACCATCAATAAAGTGAAAAGACAACCTAACAAATGAGAGAATTTCAAACGATATATCCAATAAGAGATTAATATATATGGAGAAGGCAATGGCACCCCACTCCAGCACTCTTGCCTGGAAAATCCCATGGATGGAGGAGCGTGGTAGGGTGCCGTGCATGGGTTTGCTAAGAGTCGGGCACGACTGAGTGATTTCACTTTCACTTTTTGCTCTCCTGCATTGGAGAAGGAAATGGCAACCCACTCCAGTATTCTTGCCTGGAGAATCCCAGGGACAGAGGAGCCTAGTGGGCTGCCGTCTATGGGGTCGCACAGAGTCAGACACGACTGAAGCAACTCAGCAGCAGCAGCAGCAGCAGCATACAAAATATATAAAGAACTCATACAATTCACCAATGTGATTCACCAATCTGACTGAAAAATGGGCAGAGAAGTTAAATGGATGATATTTCCCAAAGAAGACATACAGGTGGCCAACAAGTACTTAAAAAGATGTTCAATATCACTAATTATTCAGTTCAGTTCAATTCCTCAGTCGTGTGTCAGACACGACTTTGTGACCCCATGAATCACAGCATGCCAGGCCTCCCTGTCTATCACCAACTCCCAGAGTTCACTCAGATTCACATCCACTGAGTCAGTGATACCATCCAGCCATCTCATCCTGTCGTCCCCTTCTCCTCCTCCCCTCAATCCCTCCCAGCATCAAAGTCTTTTTCCAATGGGTCAACTCTTCGCATGAGGTGGCCAAAGTATGAGAGTTTCAGCTTTAGCATCATTCCTTCAGAAATGCAAATCATCAAAACAGCTATTATCAAAATGATAAGAAATAACAAATGTTGGTGAAGGTGTGGAGAAAATGGAACCCTCACACACGATTGGTGAGAATGTAAATTGATGCAGGCCACTATGGAAGACAGTATGGTGAGTCCTCAAAAAATTAAGACTAGAACTACCATATGATCTAACTATCTTACCTCTGGGATTTTATCTTAAGAATGAGAAAATAGTAATCCTAAAAGATATCTGTACCCCTAGGATCACTGCAGCATTATTTAGAATAGCCAAGAAACAACCTAAGCACCCATCAATGAATGAATAGATAAAAAAGATGTGGTATAAGTGTATATACACACACACACGCATGCACACACACAGTGGAATACTACTCAGCCATCGAAAAGAGCAAAATCCTGCCATTTGCAACACAGATAGACCTGGAGGGTATTATGCTAAGTGAAATAAGTCAGATAAAGAAAAACACTATATGATTTAACTCATATGCAGAGTATAAAAAACTAGCAAACAAACAAAATAAATGAATAAACCAAACTAAATAAAAACAAACACTAATACAGAGAAAAAAAGTAGTAATAGGGATAGGGTAAAATGGGTAAAGAGGTTCTACTGTATGGGTAACTTATGGAAAATAAATTTTGGTGGTGAGGATGGTACAGGGTATATGGAAGTAGAAATATAATGTACACACAAAACTTAAAATATGTCATAAATCAATGCTACTTGAATTAAAAAAAGACTTACATATAAGTCTTTAAAAATAAACATAGGGAAAGGAATAGTTCAGTGGTTCTATGGTTGCTGTGACGATAAGTGGGAAACATTTATGGAATAATCATTTTTGGAAGTATATGAATACCTGCAATTCAATACTAAGGCATCAAAATCTTAATTGTATAGTTTCTTTTTAAATATCTACATGAAATATCTTACAATATCATTTGTTTTATGAAATATGCTTATAAAATAACATGTACAAAGCTGCTTAAAAGTGATTACTGAGAACTTAGTTTCATGCCTTTAGTGACTATACTTAATGACATTTTTACAACCTATAAAGATCCATCTCCATCACTGTGTCACAGCAATAATTTTACATTATTTAACATAATCTCTATAGCCACATTTCAACGGAAAATACTGCCAATAAATAATGTTAAACATATAATAATGAACAAACTTTATGTACAAATTACTATTAATTTACTGTTAACAAAAAAATGGAAAAGACTGGAAGACGTCAATCATATGTTGTTTGTATACTTTTCTGATGCTTTTATTATATTACATTATGTAGATTTATACTTCAAAAGAAAGTAGATGAGAATGTTATTTAATTACCTTTTTAAGTATTGTGTCAACACATTTTCTCAGTGGGTGGTTATACTTGATGCTCTCATTCACTTTACGAACTTCCTATAAGAACAGTAAAAGAAGTAAAAATATTTCCATTTCTATAGATAAGATGTTTCAAATCAGGATGCTCTAGGTACTATATATATTCTCACAAGTTTAGTAACAACCTAAATTACTCAGCATATAATAAAGTTCCATCTCTGAATAAAAGTTCTTAATAACAATAAAAATATAAAATTACAGAACAAATTTATCTACAACCTCATACTTTCTATACATTTCTAAGTTTACTGCCTTATCATTTGGTATACAAACATAAATATGCATTAGAAAAACTCATGAATGATCTGTCAAACTTTGCGATTCTAAAAGAACCAGACTTTGTTCTTCCACCTTGCTCCTCAAGCTCAATTATCTCATTATCCAAAATGCAGCAAAGAAACCAGAAGAAGCAGAACAGGCTAAAAATATCACAAAGCACCTGCTCCTTTTCAACAACAGAGTACTTTCAGCAGTCACAACTAATGATTCATTCCACATTTTTAAGATTAAGAGTACATTATATGTCAGCTCTGTCCTAGGTGAAAGGTCACCACAATCCATACTGGAGGATGGACTGGGAAGACATGGTGTTGTAAGTCTTTCACTAAGATTACAGTGTGGTGATGAGATAATGAAATAATTTAAAGAGTAAGAAAGGCACGAAGGCATTAGGCAAGGGAAACTTTAGAAGCACTAGTTCTCAAAGAACTGCAATATCCTATAATACTACAGGACATTTTTGAAAAGTTGGAACCACTTTTCTAGGAAGAAGAAACAGTAGGTTCAAAGGCTGGGAGGCAAGAGTGAACCAACCAGGATATTAAAAAAAACATTCTGATTATAGGGCAGAGAATGGCCTTAAGGGATATAAAACTGGAGGCAGAGAAACTATAGGGTGTACAGACAAAGCTGTGAAAAAATAAAATATATATGGAAAAAAAATTATCCTTAATATATAAAGTGTTTTAAAAAATCAACAGAAAAATGGGAAGCTATAGAGGAAATGCCGCTGGCCAATAAATACCTGAAAAAAATATTCAATCTCACTAAAAAAAACTACAAGTTTTAAAAAAAAAAAAAAAGGACAGTTTTCTTGCAAAATTATAAAAAATTGCTATTTTGTAATGAGGTAAGACTGTAGGGGGAAAGGCCTCCTATATACAATAAAATGTCAAATAACCTATTTGGAAAATAACTTAGCAATATCCACCAAAATTTAAAATACACAGACCCATGAATAATCTGTACCAACAGACACTGCTCCTGTCAAAGAGCTTAGCTGAGTGAAGAAAACATGTATGATTCAAACAGAAATGGTGTGAAAACTGCTCTATAATCTAACATGGAAAATTTTCTGATGAACTGATTATTTAAACTGAGATAAAAAGCTAAACTCAGGATAGGAGTCAGCCAACCAAAGGAAAGAGTAAGAATATTCCAGACAGAGGGACAGTATGTACGAAAGTCTCCAAGCAGAAGAGAAAAAGCAATTTCAGGAAAGTGACAGAGATCCAGTGACTAATAGGTAAGGAGAGTAATGGTCTGAGTACTGCTTGATCACGTTGAAGAGTAAGAGCAAACTCATGTACACCTGAGACGGAAAAAAAAAATAAAAAGTAAAAAAATAAAAATAAAAATAAATAAAGCACACAAACNGATTAAATTCACTTTGCTCCTGATTTGTGGAGTTTCCACAAATTATTGTCACCAGACACCAATATGAGAATAGCTGGTGGTTTTGCAATGTCACATGCTAAGGTCTTGAAACATTGATGACGGTTTTCTTAAAATGTATAAAAAAAAAAAAAAAAAAAAAAGAGTAAGAGCAAAGTACTCCAGAAGGCCTTAGCAGCAGTTTTTTGAGGTCAATGAAAAGGCCTAAAAACAGAATGAAAAGATTTGGCTTTTTAAAAGGTGCTTGAAGTAATTATTACATTACAATTTTCCATTCTAAGCTACCTTAAAGTTCTGTTGACTTGTTACAATAACTTTGAATATAAACTATAGTCTGTTTTTATTTCATATATGAAAATATTTTTCCGCTAAATTCTTTAGCTATAATAATAGCTTATTATACGAAAGTTAAGTTTAAGTATAAAATATTGATATTGGCTAAACCTTATGAGTTTAAATTCCTTCAAAGTTCACAACTTTTATAAAATGCAGAAAGTATTTGAAATAGTAGCTTCGTTTCTTCATATAAAATAACATAATTTGAATTCTGTCATTATTGTATCATTATAGTCAACTCAACATAATTTGAACTCTGTCATTACTGTGTCATTATAGTCAACTCTTCACCAGACAACATACATCAAATCAGACTAGAAGGCAATTTTCAGTGGCAATAAGCAGCTGTTTTTCCCTCTCCAAAATCATCTGCCTCAAAAAATGACAGCAGGCAGAGGTGACCTCTGGCCATCTAGCAAACATTTCTTTTGAATGATTTGACATAGCTTTTAAGTTTTATTAATGGTTCAAAGAAAAGAAATGGACACACAAGATATATATATAATTTACTCCATGGAAAACATATCATAAAACACTAAACTGGTTTTTATAAAACATATTTGGGAGATTTTATGGATAGCTGAAAAATATAATTAATTACCACCCCCTAAATAGGTGACTGTGATCTGTTAAAAGATGCATTCAAAACTAGTGTATTTTAAGTTTTCTCTCAAACTAAGTTATCAATAGTCTCATTCCATGCTTTATTCTGCACAACTCCATCTGATTGGTTATCCTAAACCATATACAAGGTGTCAATGATTCCTCACTGCTTTCAAAATATAGTCCGGACTTCCGTGTGACTTTCAAGGCCCTCCCTGGCTGTATATCTTTCAAACTTTACAAACTTTATATTTTATCTTATGCTTAATTAGTTTGGTTTAAAAATCTCCTGATATCTGAGCAGAATGCTGTCAGCTATGAAAATTCTACACTTCCTTCAAGGCTCAGGTCATATTTCACTTCCTCCATTTCATCTCCTCCACTGATCACTACTCTAAAGCGAAACTTCTCAACACTAGAGCATGCATCATTTACACTGCATTTGCCATAAACTGTGAGGAACTGTACAATTTTGTACTCTAGACAGTTAGTATCCTAATACCTAGTTCCACGTAGCACTTCAGATGGCAGGAAGATATTAGGTATCTATTTAAATGATAAAAAAAATTTTTCTCCACAAGTTTATAAATTTTCAGACATTCAGAAAATAGGAAGGACCCAAAATTCCCTTAAAATACATGGACAAAGAAATCCATATCTGATAAATTTTTTTGGGGGGGGTAAAAGGTACAGAGTTCTTTTATTTTGGGGAACTTCCTGCTATTTGTAAAACAACCATTAAGAAAAGAGTGTCTCTTACAATATAAAAATAGATCAAATTAACACTTTGTACACCTTAAATTTAAAGAGCCTCTTGATGAAGGTGAAAGAGGAGAGTGAAAAAGTTAGCTTAAAGCTCAACATTCACAAAACTAAGATCATGGCCTCTGGTCCCATCACTTCATGGGTATTAGATGGGGAAACAGTGGCTGACTTTATTTTTCTGTGCTCCAAAATCACTGCAGATGGTAACTGCAGCCATGAAATTAAGAGACTNGGTGCTTGAAGTAATTATTACATTACAATTTTCCATTCTAAGCTACCTTAAAGTTCTGTTGACTTGTTACAATAACTTTGAATATAAACTATAGTCTGTTTTTATTTCATATATGAAAATATTTTTCCGCTAAATTCTTTAGCTATAATAATAGCTTATTATACGAAAGTTAAGTTTAAGTATAAAATATTGATATTGGCTAAACCTTATGAGTTTAAATTCCTTCAAAGTTCACAACTTTTATAAAATGCAGAAAGTATTTGAAATAGTAGCTTCGTTTCTTCATATAAAATAACATAATTTGAATTCTGTCATTATTGTATCATTATAGTCAACTCAACATAATTTGAACTCTGTCATTACTGTGTCATTATAGTCAACTCTTCACCAGACAACATACATCAAATCAGACTAGAAGGCAATTTTCAGTGGCAATAAGCAGCTGTTTTTCCCTCTCCAAAATCATCTGCCTCAAAAAATGACAGCAGGCAGAGGTGACCTCTGGCCATCTAGCAAACATTTCTTTTGAATGATTTGACATAGCTTTTAAGTTTTATTAATGGTTCAAAGAAAAGAAATGGACACACAAGATATATATATAATTTACTCCATGGAAAACATATCATAAAACACTAAACTGGTTTTTATAAAACATATTTGGGAGATTTTATGGATAGCTGAAAAATATAATTAATTACCACCCCCTAAATAGGTGACTGTGATCTGTTAAAAGATGCATTCAAAACTAGTGTATTTTAAGTTTTCTCTCAAACTAAGTTATCAATAGTCTCATTCCATGCTTTATTCTGCACAACTCCATCTGATTGGTTATCCTAAACCATATACAAGGTGTCAATGATTCCTCACTGCTTTCAAAATATAGTCCGGACTTCCGTGTGACTTTCAAGGCCCTCCCTGGCTGTATATCTTTCAAACTTTACAAACTTTATATTTTATCTTATGCTTAATTAGTTTGGTTTAAAAATCTCCTGATATCTGAGCAGAATGCTGTCAGCTATGAAAATTCTACACTTCCTTCAAGGCTCAGGTCATATTTCACTTCCTCCATTTCATCTCCTCCACTGATCACTACTCTAAAGCGAAACTTCTCAACACTAGAGCATGCATCATTTACACTGCATTTGCCATAAACTGTGAGGAACTGTACAATTTTGTACTCTAGACAGTTAGTATCCTAATACCTAGTTCCACGTAGCACTTCAGATGGCAGGAAGATATTAGGTATCTATTTAAATGATAAAAAAAATTTTTCTCCACAAGTTTATAAATTTTCAGACATTCAGAAAATAGGAAGGACCCAAAATTCCCTTAAAATACATGGACAAAGAAATCCATATCTGATAAATTTTTTTTGGGGGGGTAAAAGGTACAGAGTTCTTTTATTTTGGGGAACTTCCTGCTATTTGTAAAACAACCATTAAGAAAAGAGTGTCTCTTACAATATAAAAATAGATCAAATTAACACTTTGTACACCTTAAATTTAAAGAGCCTCTTGATGAAGGTGAAAGAGGAGAGTGAAAAAGTTAGCTTAAAGCTCAACATTCACAAAACTAAGATCATGGCCTCTGGTCCCATCACTTCATGGGTATTAGATGGGGAAACAGTGGCTGACTTTATTTTTCTGTGCTCCAAAATCACTGCAGATGGTAACTGCAGCCATGAAATTAAGAGACTCTTACTGCTTGGATGGAAAGTTATGACCAACCTAGACACCATACTGAAAAGCAGAGACAACGGTCAACAAAGGTGCGTCTAGTCAAGGCTATGGTTTTTCCAGTGGTCGTGTATGGATGTGAGTTGGACTATAAAGAAAGCTGAGCACTGAAAAATTGATGCTTTTGAACTGTGGTGTTGGAGAAGACTCTTGAGAGTCCTTGGACAGCAAGGAGATCCAACCAGTCCATCCTAAAGGAAATCAGTCCTGAATATTCATTGGAAGGACTGATGCTAAAGCTGAAACTCCAATAGTTTGGACACCTGATGCGAAGAACTGACTCATTTGAAAAGACCCTGATGCTGGGAAAGATTGAGGGCAGGAGGAGAAGAGGACGACAGAGGATGAGATGGTTGGATGGCATCACCAACTCAATGGACATGGGTTTGGGTGAACTCTGGGAGTTGGTGATGGACAAGGAGGCCTGGCGTGCTGTAGTTCATGGGGTCGCAAAGAGTCGGACACGACTGAGCGACTGAACTGAACTTATATCAGATATATTCAATAAAAAAAGTGCTTTCTTATTCACATGGAAAATTTTCTCTTATCTAAAATGTTTTAAATCCCTCATATCTTAAACCTATACTAAAATAGCAAAGAAGGCATCAATTCCAATCCTTAATTTACCACAGCCTATTTTTAAGTATAGGACTCCTACATAAAAACAAAACAGTAACAAAATCTATCTTTATTAAGATACTGAAGGTTCCTCCCCAAATTTCTGTTGTTTAAACCATCCAGTTCACGGATCTAGAATAACAAACTGCATTTAATTTATACTTGGTGAAGAAATTTTGAATAAACTCATGAAATCTATATTCTTAAATATGAAAGAACTGAATTTTAATATCAACTTTTGAGGGGAATGCTATCAAATGATCTTTCAATTATTTTATTATCAAATATAAATTTTCAAATTTTGTAAAAAATTCAAATCTTCAGTTAAAATTTTTCAAATATATCAAGTATAAAAATTACCAAATATAAATTAATTTCTTTTGAAAAATATCATATGCCTAAGGAAAGCTACAGTTCTTAACATTTTATAAATAAATGCTGAAAAGTCAACATAAAAATTTTCAACCATAATCAAAGAATCAGTATTCATTCTTTTGTTCATTTAAAAATGGTTGCTGAGTATCTAAGAATTTAGAGAACCAAGGGAGGTGTTATGGGTTGGAACTCTGTTTCCCCCAAAATCACATATTGTCTCAACACCCAGTACTTCATAATGTAATCTTATCTGGGAATAGGGCTTTCACAGCTTTAACTAGTTAAATTAAGAAAAGGCTTACTGGAATTGGGTGGGCCCCTAATCTTACTGGTGTCCTTACACACAGGCACACAAGGAGAACATCATGTGAATATGAAGACAGAGATCTACAAGCTAAGGAACATCAAAGATTGTCAGTTAACTATCAGAAGACAGGAGATGTGGTACAAATTTCCCTATAGCCCTCTAAAGGAACCAACCATGCTGACACCTTGATCTTGGACTTTAGCCCCCAGACCTCTGAGACAAAAAATTTCTGTTGTTTAAACCACCCAGTTCATGTACTTTGTTATGGCAGCCCCAGGAAACTACCAGAGAAGGCTTCCCTGAATAATTCTCACTTGTATTGAGAACTGAAAATGAACTAGGAATTAGCGAAGTGAATGTAGAAGAGAGGGTTCCAAGAATCTGGGAACACCACACTCAAAAACAGAACAAAGAAAGCAATGAACATAATATTTAAGAGTAGGGGTCGGCAAACCAGATCCAATCCAGCCCATCATCTGTTCTTATCTGAACACATCCACTGCTCATTCATATTCAGTATGGCTGCTTTCATGCTAAAGCAGCCAGTGAAGCAGTTGCAACGGAGAGCATATGGCACAGAAAGCCTAAAATAGTTACTATCTGGCCCTTTACAGAAAAGGGCCTGTCCCTATAAAAGCAAGAACTAGAGTCAGACTGCTTGGCTCCATCACTCAGTAACTGTCAGAACACGGAAAACTTACCCTCTCTGTGTCTCACTTTCCTTTATAGAAATAAGGACAAAAAACCTCCCTTATAAGGCTGTTTTGAGAATTGAATGTATTAATATAATATACATAAAGTGCTTAGAAAGGCATAGGCAAATACATCTATAAGTCTATGTATTTGTATGCCTACATATTTGCTATTATCATCACCATTAATAAGTTTGAGGAACCAAAGTTGACCAGTGTTAGAAGACTTTAGGGGCTTGAGATAAGGCTGAAGAACTAAACATGGGTCAAATCATTTTTTGATTGGCCACATTACAATATCTTGGAGACTACTCTAACATGATTGAAAGCCTTTAGTATAAGGTTTTAAGCTGAAGAATAACATTATTGGAATAGCATATTTTCACAGAAGAGCAAAATCTGAGGTGACTACATTCTTTTTAAAAATCAACTAAATTATTAAACAGCAATATTTTGTACTTTGTTGAATTTTGCATGTATATTATTGAAATTTATACTTTCAACAACTTTATGAGATTTGTTCAAATTATATGCATATTACAAGCGAGCAAAATGAAGTACCTTATTAAGATTATAGACAGGAAACAAAACTGAGGCATACAAATTCCCATGAATATTGTTCTCTAAAGGGGTTTCCAGACTTGGTGGGATTACTTTGGGTCAAACATTCAGGAAGAAGCCCGATCTTTAATAGCAATTTTCATTTCTACTATGTCATGGTAACTATGTAACTTATCATCTAACTCTGACCACTTTTTGAGTCTCAACTTTTAACTATTAAAAGTTACCCCAGAATAACAAGCATAAGCCTGCACTGTTAAATACATTCACCCTACATCTTTGTCAATTAGAAGATGGAGATGATATCTTACGAAGTTGAACTGCCAATGAGTCATCTGAATGGGTGAGAAATTCTTTAGAATTACACATCACCAATTTTTCAGTCTAAAGTCCACCAGTATGCTGTTAACACCACCACCACCAACAAAACTTAACAGTGTATACAAAAAGTGATACATGAAACTTGATGACTGTTGACTCCAGGATTTAAACTTACTTACCTCCATAACATCTTCTAAAGTCTCTTCTGCATCTGCTTTCTCTGTCATCAATTTGGCTGCCTTAAAATAAGTTTTCATGAGTAGATAACCTCTTTTTGCGCCATTCCAGTATGACCGAGGAATTTCTACCAAGCCATAGCCCAACAACAACACAAGAAGAAACAGACCCCATGTATTTGCAGCTGCAATCCCAATTGTCTGAAGCTGGTTCCTTAGAAAGAGATAAGCAGATAAGCAGATAGCTGTGATAAATTTTTCTAACAAAAACATAGAATGAAACTAGTGTTAAAGGGTTTTTCAGAAAACAACTGCCCTACGATATAGATGCAATGTTATATGAAAAG
The DNA here is from genome assembly GCA_006410615.1 of Neotragus moschatus. Taxonomy (NCBI): domain Eukaryota; kingdom Metazoa; phylum Chordata; class Mammalia; order Artiodactyla; family Bovidae; genus Neotragus; species Neotragus moschatus. The sequence continues at coordinate 1,716,804 of SJYA01002623.1, read as the reverse complement.
TTTCAACCTTCAAATCTCAGCTCCTCTTTTAGTAACAGTAGGTAATCTGTGTTGTAATGAAAAGTTAGAGCGTGACTGCAGAAATAGACACAGCAAATGCTGCCTCTATTAGAGTTAAAATCAGAATCTTAGGAAAATTCATGGCAAAAATTATCCTGAAGAAAATACATTTTTCATTAGGCACTTTCTTATTTAATATTAACCAAGAGAAGACTGAAAAGAATTTTAAGCCTGAAAAAATTTTGTTTTGAAGCAGACACACACAAACCTCAAGAATCCAACAGTAAGGATAATCACTACTACTCTATTCCTAAACTTTTCAGATATGACTCTTCACATATATCATAACACATTACAAGTATAACACAAATTTCAACTTTATTTGAATGACAAATCTATAAAGTTAAAGAGAAATATGCCCTCATATAATAATCAGAACAAAAGAAAATATTCACAACTTACAATGAAAAATAAATCTAGGTCTTTAGTTATACACAAAATTTTAAAGTCTATGAAAAAATCATGAGTTAATACTTTAACATAGCTCTTTGATAAAACATCAGATCCTTGTCTAATATGTATATTCAAAGAAGTTATTCCATATTTTCCTTCTCAGTAATATGGATTATTATGATATTCTTTTGGAGGAACCCATAAAACATGTCATGGTAGGTTTCCCAATGGAATGTTTACTTGTATATGAAATAAAATTTAATTTAAAAAAATGCAAATGTACACAGAAACAATGTTAAGAACATGGTTTATCTTACCATTCTAGGTGCAAGTGTGGGTTGACAGCTACATAAATTAAAAATGCTCCAAAAATTAGCAAATAAGTGCCATAATAGATTGCATTCTCAATTAGTGCAGTTTTGATCTTCCCAGTGATAGAAAACCCTCCTGATCTTGCATATGACTGCATGAAAGGTAACAGAATCCTGGATGAGAAAAAATATGATTAAAAAAACACTTGACATGTCTGTATAATTTCAAATACTAGAAACATCTAAATCTTAATTTTAATGTGTGGTTCTTCTCATGAATCAATATGATTTTGAGTAATAACATTGAACCAAACTATAAGAGAGGGCTGAATATTTTCTAACATTAAATTCTGGGGAAAGAAAAGCATATTCCTGGGAGCAAAAACAATGATCAACAGAGAGTACAACAGTACTGTTGTACTCTCTGTCTTACAAGGAATCTGAAAAAGGCCTTTAAAGCCTTTTTGAATTCTTTAGATTACATCCAAAGAATAGTGGGGAATCATTTTCTTTAACTGAAGGGAGACACGACTAAACTTTTGTTTTCTATGGACTGATATGGGTTCAACATGGAGAATGGGCTTAAATGGAACAAAACTGTAACTATTTAGAATGGGTAAGGGGTGGTGGTGTGGTTAGAAGCAGGAGAGAAGGGTGGCTGTCAGTATATTGATTTTGAAGTATAGGTACGTTTAGTCCCTCAGTCGTTTGACTCTGGGGATGCCATGGACTGTAGCCCGCCAGGCTCCTCTGTCTACGGGCTTTCCCAGGCAAAGATAATGGAGTGGGCTGCCATTTCCTTCTTCAGAGGATCTTCCTGACCCAGGGATTGAATCTGGGTCTCTTGCATCACAGGTAGACTATTTACCAACTGACTGAGCCACCAGGGAAGCCCAAATGTCAGGGGAAGGTGTCCTGGATACATCCTAAAGGAGCTGCACAGAAAGTAGTTGGCCACCCAGCTTCAGAATTCAAGAGAAAGAACAGAAATACAGATAGATTTGGAGTCATCATCATATCAGTGGTACTGAAATAACATCAGTAGATGAGATCTGGAAGGGTGTATATACACAAAATGAATGAGAAGGAAAGATCTGAGACTGACGCCTCAAAAATATCAACTTTTAAATGAAAGGCAGACAAACAGAAGGAAAGGCCAACAAAGGAGACTGAGGGAACAGTCAAGAATTATGGAAGACAACAAAGAAGTACATGGAGAAGAAAGTGCTTAAAAGTGGAGAGAGGAAATAGTAAAATCAAAGGCTGCCAAGAGGTCAATAAACTAAGAGCCTGTACGTGTAGATGGAGACGGGAGAACAGGAAACAGGGTCTAGTGGGTTGTGGAAAGAATAACCAGTGAGCAAATGGAGACACAAAATGCAGACAATTCTAGAAGTTCGGCTATTTAGGATAAACTATGGTATATTCAAAAAGAAAAAAAAAAAAAGAATACTGAGACATACAACACAGAAGAATCTTCCTAATTATAAGAGCAAAAAGAGAAGCAAAAAGGTATATACTGTATAAGTCCATACTTATAAAGCTGAAAAAGCAGGCAAAACTAATCTATGGTAACAGAAGTCAGAATCATGTGTTACCTTTGGGGAGTGTAATGACTGGGAGACAGGTATGTGGGAAGCTTCTGGGGATATTATTAATGTTCTATATCACAATCTGAGTGCTCATTATATGGGCGTATTCACTTTGAAGAAAAGTCAAACTAAACACAGTCTGTGGGATTTTCTGCACTAATTTATACTTTAAAAAAACTCTCTCTAAAAAAATACAGCAGTAGTGAGTAGATCATCGAGGGGAAGACAGAAAGTTGGAAAGGGCTCTGACTTGAGTTTTCTAACAAGAGCTGAAGGAGATAGGTCCATTATTTCAGGAAGAGGGATTAACTTTAAGAATACTCTTACATTCTTGGAGGGAAGGAAAGAAAGGATAGGTAGATAGGTTGGTTGGTGAGAAGCTGAAAAGAGCTGCCATCTGATGATTCCTTTTTCACTGGATGGCAGAAAGTAAAGTCATCTGCAAGGAGAGAAGGTGGCTGTTTCTAGGATGTAAGAGAGAGTCACAATCACTGCTGAGGTTTGTAGTAACTGGAAAGCTTTGTTGTGGAGAATGAAGAGCAAACATGAGAAACTCAAAGGGTCAAAGTTTGGCAATGTTGAAGAACTAGCCGAGTTCAATGTGCATGCTACAGGCATGCTATACTCTGTTGTGTGATTTTCCTCTTGCCGTGTTCTCCACCTCCAGTTTACTTGTATTATATCTATTATAAAATGCTCAATAGGCAGTGGAAAAAGTGTGAATGAGTCTGGAGAAGAGCAGAAAGACAAAGCTATATTGGGTAGAAAAAAAAAAAAGATTTGGAATGCATCACAGGTTAACAAAACCATGGCTATAAATTAGTTATTCAGGGAGAGTCAGATAACAAGATGACCAAAGATGGAGCCCTCAGGAACACCAACATTCAGAAAATGGGCCACAGACATGGAGCATATGAAGGAAATTCAGGAGTCTGCACTAAGCACACAGGAAACCAGGTGCTAACGATGACCTCAGCAAGAGACCAGTTTCACATAATAATGGGACTTGAAGAAAACTGAATTGAAGAAAGTCCAGAGAAGGCAGTAACGAAGAGGAAATGGTGACAAGAATTTTTTGTCTGTTTTCTATTTCTTGTTTATTTCTTTTCATTCCTTTTAAGATAAGACAGACCTGAATGAAGAGAGAAAGCATATAGATTTAAGGGAAAATATGACATAAATAAGTTCTAAAATATGAAAGTTCACTGAAAAAATAATCACTTTTTAAAATTTAGCCAAAATATTGAAAATTTTATCCTTTACCACCACTTACCATGTTAAAAATTGTGAAGTCCAATATACTACCCTCCAGAAAATTGGCATGATTCCATCAGGAATGTAACTCCATGGCTTGAAACACGGATGTTGGCTAATAACAATTTAAAACTAATTAATCAAATGCTACTTAAATGAATTACACAATCAATTTGTGTTGGCAAAGTTCACTTACATTCAGCTTTAAATTATGGATTCTATCTTGTAAAATTTTATAGAAAATTAAAATTCAAAACTGTCAAAAAACACACAAAGGGAACAAAGGAGGAATGCATTTCAATCTTCAATTTCTTTTAAGTCTTTGAATAAAGAGGACATAATGTACTAATAGACTAATGAAGTGACAGCTTTAAAAGTAAATGCATTATGAAATCAAACTGTTGTGATGATTACCTTTAAAATATACACTCACTTCACCGGATTGGTTATGGTGGCAAGAAAAAAAAGTTATTAGGTGATTAAGTCCTAAAAACTGGAACCCTAACTTATCAGTCACTATAGCGTATGTCCTGTGGAGACAGATGCTAGCATCTATACATAATTCTGTTTGAATTTTCTGAAAATATGTGTATCTGACCATAGATTCTTTCAGTCATAGTCAGCATTCCTAAATTGTAAAGCTATTCTTTAGTCCAAGGGCTTCCAACACTCCACAGTGGTGCTTCAAAAGGGAGTAACTACTACATTTAAAATTCACCCTTATCTAGCTTTGATTTAAAAATAAATAAAAGCTGCATAAAGAAGTATATTATACTACTTAAAGCACTGGTAAAAGTTATAGCCAATACTTATTTGTTTTTTACTGGGAAGTTTGATATGAATTCAATATAATCTTTTGATAATTTGAACTTTATTCTTAGTCTAAAACCATAATGTTTTTAAAGGATGCACATATATCAAAGGAATATCCTATGTACGGAATAACCTCCTCTTTCTTCATTACAACCTTATAAATTAGGAAAACAAGAAAATGCACACCCCATTTTTTTTTTACTGGAGAGGAAAAACAGCTTTTGGAAATCTATTCTTAGTAAGGCACTAAAATAATCAGGTCTTCTCCAAGTTTCTAATAGCATCTGCTGAGAGGTCTTGAATGCCAATAAATATTTAAAATGTATTCAAGATTAAACTTTAAATAGGATACAGGTAATGAAAAGTCTATTAGCGAAGGATGAAAAGGGGAGGCGAGTAGAGAATGAGGATAAAGTTATAAATATAAAATCAGATGCTAAAACTGACAATTTTTAAACAAATTGCCCCCTACCACTTTTTTTTTTTTTAAAAGGAAGAAAGTACCTTGGAATTGGGGTAGCAGTTGCATACAGTCCTGTCATGTTGCTACCCTCAGGAGGGCTTGAGTTTGCAGCAGCATGTTTGCACCGGTTGTATATTGTCTAAAGCAATAAAGGCATGGTTTAAAAATGAAAACCAAAAAGTTACCAAGTACTTAAGGGATACTGGAATGTATCAAGCTCTTTACCCAAAATTACCTTCCTGGCTATGCTTTTTTAGTGGTCAAATTCATATGATTAACACTTGCTTAAAATATAAGTTAACTTTTATATAACTGAGCTATCTTAAAAACATATCTCAAACATGCTGTCTGATTACAACTGCCTTTTAAATCGTGAAAATTAGTTTCACCTCTTACCGTACTAACGTCCAGAGGGAGTATAAAGACAATCAGAAAGCAGAGATACCAAGCTAGCAGTGTTCCAACAATGACAAGTCTATGCTGCTTCTTAAAGTCTCCATATCGATGAAGTAGGAACAATGCCAGGAAAAAGACAAAAACAATCTCGAGTCCCAGAGCTGCACCACTCATTATTCAGTGTTTCCTTTGATTCACCAAAGTAATTCACATATAGGCCTGGATCATTTCTATAAGCCAAGAAGAAAAAAAAATAAGGCAGTGTTAACATATGAAATGACCACTTGGAAATTTCCCAATTATTTTTTATTCATGTACTAATAAATTCTTTAGAAAACTGTCAGGCTTTACACCTGACTCTGAGTAAGATAAAAAGGATAAACCCTATTCTCAAGTACTTCTGTTTTTTAAAGCATATGTTGAAAATTTTGCATAAATTATATCTTTAGGAAAAAAAACTATTTTAGCAAAAATAACACTAGTTCCAAAAATATCACAGAGTAAGAATATTAGATATGAACAGTTTAAATACAGTGTCACTTGGAGTTGTTCCTTAATATTATAAATCCTAACATAGTATTTTATATAAATACACTATTGACTGATCCTACAAAATTAGATATTTTGTAAAATAAAGGTTTCTAAGTCATCCATAATCATTACTTCAGATTTTCTAAAAGAGAGGGAGGGAGAAACAGAAAGAGAGAGACCATTTGAAAGTAACATTCCCTTTGTTTGAAGCAGTATTTTTCTTTCATATGAATCTTGTCTAAATTTCAGGACTTGAAACACTTATTCATCTCCTGTGCCACAAAATACACTTATCTTTTCCATCTCTATATATAAATCTTATTGTCTTTAAAGTTACTTCACTTATTTTATAGGCAGAAAAATTTATCAGTGATTAGTGAACAAAGTTATATATTTGAAAATATTTTTAATTATAAATGTTCATGATACAGACATCAGAAAATGGTTTGTTTGATATTGCTCTACTCTTATAAAATAATTTACCTTTACTAACTGAAGACAATATATGTGCTTTCCACCTCTATAAAATCAAGGTCAGGTATTTCTGGTTGTCTATGGACTAACTACAATATCTCAAGGAAAAATTAATATCTTAACATAGAGAATCAGTATCATGATGCAACTCACCAAAATAAAATAAGGTAGAATCAATAAAATATGTTAAATTAACAAACATTCCCAACCAAAGCTAGTTATTAAAAGAATAAAGTCTGAGTACTTTACAGGCTAAGTTTAAATTTATATAAGAAATATCCTTATATGGAATATCACAAACGAAAATCACATTTAATAATAAACTATTTACTTCATTATTTCTTTATATTACTGAAGTAGTTTCCTTCCATCCCTCTGTGGATTTCAAACAATATTTTCATTCTTCAGTTCAGTTCAGCTGCTCTGTCATATCCGATTCTTTTCGACCCAATGAATAGTAGCACGCCAGGCCTCCCTGTCCATCACCAACTCCCAGAGTTCATTCAGACTCATGTCCGAGTCAGTGATGCCATCCAGCCATCTCAGCCTCTGTCGTCCCCTTCTCCTCCTGCCCCCAATCCCTCCCAGCATCACAGTCTTTTCCAATGAGTCAACTCTTCGCATGAGGTGGCCAAAGTACTGGAGTTTTGGCTTTAGCATCATTCCTTCCAAAGAAATCCCAGGGCTGATCTTCAGAATGGACTGGTTGGATCTCCTTGCAGTCCACGGGACTCTCAAGAGTCTTCTCCAACACCACAGTTCAAAAGCATCAATTCTTCGGCGCTCAACTTTCTTCACAGTCCAACTCTCACACCCATACATGATCACAGGAAAAGATATAGCCTTGATTAGACGGACCTTTGTTGGCAAAGTAATTTCTCTGCTTTTCAACATGCTATCTAGGTTGGTCATAACTTTTCTTCAAGAAGTAAGCGTCTTTTAATTTCATTCTTAGGTATCTAAAATAGAAACCCATTTGTCATTCTCTATCTCCACTTCCTCTATATTTTACTTCAAAGCACTTATCTACCTGATACAATGTATGTTCTTTATTGTTTCCCTGTAAAAACCCCCACCACACTCACATAAACACACACTCTCTCGCTCCATGAGAGCAGAGGGCAGGCATGCTCAGTTGTGTCTTGACGCTTTGCAGCCCCACGAACTGTAGCCCACCAGGCTCCTCTGTCCATGGATTTTTCCAGGCAAGAATACTGGAGTGGGTAGCCATTTCCTACTCCAGGGGATCTTCCTGACCTAGGGATTGAACCCAAGTCTCTTGCATCTCTTGTATCGGCAGGCGGATTCTTTACCACTGCGTCACCTGGGAAGCCCCATGAAAGCAGAGGCTTCACTGTTTTATTCAGTACTGTACTCTATGTCTATATGATAGTGTCTGGCATATCGTTGCTATTCAAAAAATATCTGTCAAGTGAATAAGTAAATGAATAAAAAACCTTACCTTATACTATAGTACATACACTATTTTTTTATTAGTGATGACTTCAAAGGTAACATAACAACCACTATTGTCTCCAAAACTGATTTTACATATATTTATTACAACTCAAGAGCTTCCCTGAGGGCTTCCCTCAAGGGCTCAGTGGTAAAGAATCTTCCTGCCAATGCAGGAGTAAAGAGTAAAGTGAAAGTCACTCAGCTGTGTCTGACTCTTTGAGACCCCATGGACTACTGTCAGTCTACGGAATTCTCCAGGCCAGAATACTGGAGTGGGTAGCCTTTCCCTTCTCCAAGGGATCTTCCACGTGGGTTCAACCGCTAGATTGGGAAGATCCCCTGGCGAAGGAAATGGCAACCTGCTCTAGTTTTCTTGCCTGTGAATTCCCAAGGACAGAGGAGACTGCTAAGCTACAGTCCATGGGGGTCACAAAAGACTCAAACATGACTTAGCAACTATACAACAATATTACAACTCAAAAGGCTAAAAATTCTGCTCATTACTAACTACTACTCAAAATTTCAAATTTCAATACCAAAGGAAAATCTTGTATCATTACGGTATACCAAGTCTCATTTTTAAGCCAAGACTAGACTAAGTGACAGCCAGATGTAGAATATGCTGATGAAAATCATTACCGTCTTTAAGATACAGCTCTTTTAAGAAAAAAATTATTCAGTGTGAATTTACTAAATTATCATATGAAAACCCTTTTATGGTTTGACTTAGATATTTATTTTGCCTGAAATTGTTCAACCATAGAAAAAAAGAATGAATGTCAGAGATAAGCAAGGAGATGCTAAAGCATGGCAGAATGAAATGATAGAATGTTACTGAAATATAAGAAATTATATTTGTTGATTATTTAATAACATTAGAAAACTACTAACATTAACAGAAAAACTAGAGTCATGTACTTTTACATAATACGCATAAAAATAAGAATGAATGAAAAACAATGAAATACGTGGAGACTTTAATAATCATTAGGTAGTAAGATAATAGTTTAAGCAAATAACACAATTAGTTACAAACTTCCTGGTAGTTACTAATTATTCTTTTATAATGGCTGTCAATTTTTCAGCTTGATTCATACTACTTTTAATGTTATAGATGAATAAGCAGAATTATGGATCCTTTACTCTAGTAATAAATAAATGATTTGGTTACATTTCTTCCCATACTCAGTGTATGTGTCTCCTATTGCTGTTGCCCATTTGAATGTAGAGTTCCAAATAAAAGCAACAAGAGACAAGAAAGCCTTCCTTAGTGATCAGTGCAAAGAAACAGATGAAAACAACAGAATGGGAAAGACTGGAGATCTCTTCAAGAAAATCAGAGATGCCAAGGGAACATTTCATGCAAAGGTAGGCTCAATAAAGGACAGAAATGGTATGGCCCTAACAGAAGCAGAAGATATTAAGAGGTGACAAGAATACACAGAACTGTATAAAACAGATCTTTACAACCCAGATGATCATGATGGTGTGATCACTCACCTAGAGCCAGACATCCTGGAATGTGAAGTCAAGTGGGTCTTAGAAAGCATCACTGTGAACAAAGCTAGTGGAAATGATGGAACTCCAGTTGAGCTACTTCAAATCCTAAAAATGATGCTGTGAAAGTGCTGCACTCAATATGCCAGCAAATTTGGAAAACTCAGCAGTGGCCACAGGACTGGAAAAGGTCAGTTTTCATCCTAATCCCTAAGAAATGCAATGCCAAAGAATGCTCAAACTACCGCACAATTGCACTCATCTCACATGCTAGTAAAGTTATGCTTAAAATTCTCCAAGCCAGGTTTCAGCAATATGTGAACCGTGAACTTCCAGATATTCAAGGTGGTTTTAGAAAAGGCAGAGGAATGAGAGATCAAACTACCAATACCTGCTGGATCATCGAAAAAGCAAGAGAGTTTCAGAAAAACATCTACTTCTGCTTTATTGGCTATGCCAAAGCCTTTGACTGTGTGGATCACAACAAACTGTGGAAAATTCTGAAAGAGATGGGAATACCAGACCACCTGACCTGCCTCTTGAGAAACCTGTATGCAGGTCAGGAAGCAACAGTTAGAACGGGACATGGAACAACAGACTGGTTCCATATAGGAAAAGGAGTACGTCAAGGATGTATATTGTCACCCTGCTTATTTAACTTCTATGCAGAGTATATCATGAGAAATGCTGGGCTGGATGAAGCCCAAGCTGGAATCAAGATTGCCAGGAGAAATATCAATAACCTCAGATATGCAGATGACACCACCCTTATGGCAGAAAGCAAACTAAAGAGCCTCTTGATGAAAGTGAAAGAGGAGAGTGAAAAATTTGGCTTAAAGCTCAACCTTCAGAAAACTAAGATCATGGCATCTGGTTCTATCACTTCATTGCAAATAGATGGGGAAACAGTGGCTGACTTTATNTAACCTCAGATATGCAGATGACACCACCCTTATGGCAGAAAGCAAACTAAAGAGCCTCTTGATGAAAGTGAAAGAGGAAAGTGAAAAAGTTGGCTTAAAGCTTAACATTCAAAAAACTAAGATCATGGCATTCAGTTCCATTACTTCATGGCAAATAGATGGGGAAACAGTGGAAACAGTGGCTGACTTTATTTTGGGGGGAAGGCTCCAAAATCACTGCAGATGGTGACTACAGCCATGAAATTAAAAGACGCTTGTTCCTTGGAAGGTAAGTTATGACCAACCTAGACAGCATATTAAAAAGCAGAGACATTACTTTGTCAATAAAGGTCCGTCTAGTCAAGGCTATGGTTTTTCCGGTAGTCATGTATGGATGTGAGAGTTGGACTATAAAGAAAGCAGAGTGCCAAAGAATTGATTCTTATGAAATGTGGTGTTGGAGTGCAAGGAGATCCAACCAGTCCATTCTAAAGGAGATTAGTCCTGAGTGTTCATTGGAAGAACTGATGATGAAGCTAAAACTCGAAGACTTTGGCCACTTGATGCAAAAAACCAACTCATCTGAAATGACCCTGATGCTGGGAAAGATTGAAGGCAGGAGGACAAGGGGTCAATAGAGGATGAGATGGTTGGATGGCATCACCAACTCAATGGACATGAGTTTGAGCAAGCTTTGGGAGCTGGTGATGGACAGAGAGACCTGGTGCAGTCCATGGGGTCGCAAAGAGTTAGGACACAGCTGAGTGACTGAACAGAACTGATTTCTGTTGTAAAGAATTAGAAACTCAGTGGCTTAAAACAACACCCACACATCAGTTTCAGTGGGTCAGCTATCTAGGCAGAGAGTGGTTCAACCGAATTCTCAAGACTGAAATTAAAGTGTCAGCAGGTGCTCCTTTCTGGAGACTCTAGGGACAAATCAGTTTCTAAGATCACTTAGGCTGGTGGTAAAGACAGTTGGATGGCATCACCGACTCAATGGATATGAGTCTGAGTAAACTCTAGGAGTTGGTGATAGACAGGGAGGCCTGGTGTACTGCAGTCCATGGAGTCGCAAAGAGTCGGACATGATTGAGCAACTGAGCTGAACTGAAAATTCAGTTTTTATGGCTATGGGACTGAGATCCTGATTTCCTTGCTGGCATTTGCCCTTAATTCTAGAGGCTTTTTCCCAGTCTTTGCATGCAGCCCTATATACCTCAGAGCCAGTAATGGCTTGTCAAATCCTTCTCAGGCTTGAAATTGCTGACTTTCTCTTCTGCCCTTAGCTGGGAGAAAGGTTTGCACTTAAGGGTTCACCTGACCTCACTGGGCCCACCTGAATAATCTATTAATAGTCATATTTAGTGGTTCCAGAAATTAACGCATAGATACCCCTGTGGTTCTATTATTCTGTTTACCACACCATCTATTTCTCTTCAAACTGAATACTTGTTGGCTTGTTTTGACACAATGTTATGCCTGGGTTGGGGGGGGGTCCTCATGAAACTAAAAATGAAACTTGCAGGTTACCCTAATATGAGATGAGAAAAAAAAGTTTAAAAGTACATATGTTTGACCTTGTAATTAACTTCAAGCGAGGAACTGTTTTTGTTTTTTTTTTACAGTGCAGAATGAGTACTTTCCAAGGTTCCTTAGGAATTCGTATAGCCTGCTTTGGTTGTTTTAAATGAATAATTTTCTATTCAAAGCTGGAGGCACTTTATTCTCCATCTTATTTAGTTACCTGTATATTAAATTCATAAAGTAATTGTCAATTAAAATCTAATAAAATAAAGACTGAACAATTCAAGTCTGGCATATTAAAAAAAACTCATTGCCAAGGAGGACAGAAATTTGGCAGTATGTATCAAAGATCTTAAAAAAGGTACATAGCCTTTGTCCTAGCAACTCCTCTTCAAATAATTTAAGAGAAAAAACAAAATGAGGTAAAAATTTATCTACAATATTATTTTTCATAGCAATATTATTTAAACACTAGAAACATAGAAACAACTTAAATGTTTGTACTAAATAATTCAGGAAGTCTTAAGAATATCCACCAGTCTCTTTGTTGTCCATTATCTTTTTGACAAAGGGTTTCATACATCACTAATCTTGCTAACCTAGCAATGACCTAAGGGAGCAGGAATCTGTGACAGAGTCAAGGACTACCTAACAGAAAGACAGTGATGAAAGGAGCCCACCAGATTCCTTCAGTCTAGAAGAAAGATGAGATCCAGAGGGATTTAGAGATGTTAAGTGGGATCTTAGGGAGTATACAAAAGAAACACACATATATGCACGGACAAATATACATCAAAATACTAACAGCAGTTGTCACAAAGTGGTGAAGAGATAACTTCTACTTCTATTTTCCTTTCTTTTGTATGTGTTTGCTTTTAATTTAAACTAATAAACATGCATTTTTGTAATTTTAATACAATTAAAAATCAGTATAGTAATACAAAAGCAAAACACATAGCAACTAGACAATGAAAATTTTTGCTGTGGTGTTATTTAGTGCCTAGAATTAGAACTATTTTTAAACACAAATGTTTTGTTATGTATCATGGGAAACCAGGATTCCAAATCCCAACTCTAATAACTGTGTAATTTTAGGCATTTTTGCTGTTAAATGAGAATATATGATCATCTCACACACATTGCTATGATGATCAAATGAATTATAAAACACCAAATAAGAGTTATATAGTAGGTCTTCAACAAATGCAAGTTGCTAATCTCCATCTCCTTCATACCTTGTGCTTCTAGTTGCTTCAATGGTCTCAAAGCACAGCTTTACCCTAAACGGTCTCCCCACCTCAGCCCCCTGGCCCCCAAAAAACCAATGAGTGGATACCAAAGGCCTTTTGCTTCTCATTCTCTGTGGTTACGACAGTTTGTGTCACATTTATTCCTATAAAACAAAACACGAGCTTCATGCTCACAGAAATTGCTCTCCTTGCCTCACCTGACAAAGTAAGATTACCTCTCTAGGTCTACAAGTTGGCCAAACACCCTTTCATCCATCTATTGTGTTCTATCCCTTGTGAAGAGACAGAACGCACCTCAAAGCCACGTCGAGAGGGGCACTTGACACACCAATGTCATCCATTTTTCTAGGCAAGTTATCAAAATGGAGGCGAATCAAAATGAATCACTTGCTGAACTGCAATGAGGTGTAGCTATGCAAAAACACAATCCGGGACAAAAGGGCAAATATTTCTTTGACAACAACAATGGTCCTTCTGAAATACTACTGTTTATTTAAACAGTGTGTTTAGACTAAGAGGTAAAAAAAAAAACCACTAAAATTTAGAGGCAAATCAAAATTTAGTTTCACGTGATTAGAAAGGAAAAGGAGACATAAAGCTATTAATATCATAAGTGGACATTAACACCACAGTAGCAAAAGTAGGTTTTACTCAAAAATCAAAATGCCAATCCATTCACTCAAATTTTAGTACCTGATGAGCAGGCACAGTCTACCTTTGAAAAGACCAGCTCATAGAGTCTCAACTCAGTCTTTCACCAATCATCAAGACACTATGTGAGAGTCGGACCACAAAGAAGTGATGTTTTTGAACTACAAGGCTGGAGAAGACTCCTGAGAGTCCCTTGGACTGCAAGGAGATCCAACCAGCCAATCCTAAAGGAAATCAACCCTGAATATTCATTGGAAGGACTCATGCTGAAGCTCCAATACTTTGGCCACCTGATGCAAAGAGCCAACTCACTGGAAAAGATTGAAGGGAAATATTGGGAAATGCTGGGAAAGATTGAAGGCAAGAGGAAAAGGGGACAATAGAGGATGAGATGGCTGGATGGCATCACTGACTCAAAGGACATGAGTTTGAGCAAGCTCCAGAAGATGGTTAAGGACAGGGAAGCCTGGTAGGCTGCAGTCCATGGGTGGCAAAGAGTTGGTCAGGACTGAGTACTATTTATGTTACTGGAGTACTATTTCCTGAGTACTTTATGGCTGATAATTTTTCAGACTAAACGCACTTTAAGTAGAAAATTTAGAGGTTAAGATCATTTTGGAATCTGAAACATCCCATCTCAAATATTTTCCAAAAGGAAGGTGGGGGAGATAGGAAGCAAAGATTGGTATCAACTGAACAAGAGAACACAGACAAACATTTTAGCAAAACCTGACTCTGAAATTGAATAAAAAATTTTCAACTAGGCCTAATGATTCATCACACAGGCTGTGTTAACTTAAATATGTATCTTTACCCAGATATGTGCATAAGAACTAGGAGACAACTCGAGATCCAAACAATGAAAAATCACAAGAATTAGAACAGAACCAGATGTGAGTAATGAAAGTCACCAGTACCACCAGTCAAAATTTAAATCTTCGAAAGATAATCATTAATTCCACATTAAACGATTTCAGGTATAAGGACAATTCAGCTTAGGATATAGATAGAATACCACAAGAGAATGTTAACTCCCACTCTAAAAATGCAAAAAAGGCATAACATCTTTTGAAGCCATCTTTAATAAATGAGCCGAGTTGGCAAACCAACCAGGTGAGCTGAATTCCAAAGTGTAACAAGCCCTTTTGAAGAAAAATGGACATATTCAAACTGTTTCACCTTTGGCAAGGCATGACAGGCAGCAATCATTAAGTAGGTAAGAAGAAAACAACTGGATCCACTGTAATGAATTCTTAAAGATTTTCAGTAAAGAGATTATAAGATTCACTTCAGTAATTAGAAAATAATCCATAGACTATTTCCTAGCAGCAAAATAAATTTTTTTTTTAAAGGAGTAACTAATATTGACCCACTCCAGTGTTCTTGCCTGGAGAATCCCAGGGATGGGGGAGCCTGGTGGGCTGCTGTCTATGGAGTCGCATAGAGTCAGACACGACTGAAGCGACTTAGCAGCAGCAGCTAATATTGAGTTTACTATTAAACAGATTCCAAGCACTTTGCTAGCACTTAACATGCTTTATCGAATTAGACTTCACAACCCAGTAAGAAAGGATTATTAGCATCCCCGTTTAACAGAGAAAATGGTACAAGAGAGTGTAAGAAGTGGGATTCAAACAGAGGCATCCTGACTACAGAGTCAGGCTCACAATTAGGATACCGGATACTGGAGTCTTTAATCCATTCCAGACATACTTTTTTAAATGCAAGTTAGACTGTTTTAAGTCATTCCTTTTGCTCAGCTTTCATCTGTTAATTTCATTTCCATGAACAAAGTAGACACATTCTCCTGTTATTCTTTTAGATGTACCAAGATAGAGTGCTAATAAAGTCATATTTAATACAGAATCTAACTGTGTAACTTTGCAGGTAAATCTGTCATAATTTAAGGATAAAACATGACTATAATCTACAAGATGAAAGTAAAAAAGAAAGCACAGAGCAAAACAGAGTTGGGAAAGAACCCTTCTGTTCTTGCCCCAACCTGCCCATTGTAGAGAACATTAAACTGCAAAGAACTAAAAGACCTACTTTAAAATTAACCGAAGGAAAAAGAATCTTTTGAATTTTGATGAGCAGATAGAAACTTCTTGCTATGTAACTGTTGTTAGTCTTTTGTTCACCTAAGCTAAATAACATTAAAAAAGTAAAGGAATCTTAAGATTTACTTCATGCCATTATAGAACTAAGGAAAAAACACATCACATTTCTATTTAATAAAATCTCCTTGTCACATTTGATTTTCAAAAACAGTAACATACTGTGCTCTGCTGTGCTTAGTCTCTCAGTCGTGTCCAACTCTTTGCTACCCAATGGACTGTAGCCCGCCAGGCTCCTCTGTCCATAGGGATTCTCAAGGCAAGAATCAAGGGCATGGGTTGCCATGCCCTCCTCCAAGGGATCTTCCCTACCCAGGAACCAAACCCAAGTCTCTGACATTGCAGGCAGATTCTTTACCATCTGAGCCACCAGGGAACCCCCAATAATATACTACTGAATACTGAATATATATGTATATATAAATATGTACACATAAGCTAGTTCTATGCCCTAATATTGACCATCTTGTAACTATGCTCTTGTCCCAGGTATGAGAAACACCTTTCCAATTTACAAAGTCAGTTTGTACTCTACCTGAAACTTCCAAAGAGTATTAGAAATTACTCACTCTAATGACATTTGCAGATATATTTAAAATGTAATTGATTTGTCCTAGATACTGATCTAGTAATTCTAGAAATATGGTATACTTCTCTCACTAAAATGGGACTTGGGGTGTACTGAGTGTATTAAATAAAAAACTTAATCAGGAAAACAAAATAATCCACATCAGTAGCAACCACAATGCAGTTCTTGGAAAGACCAGACAGGAAAACTCTGTAGCTAATAATCTCAAACCTTCAATGGACACAATTCCTTATATTAAAGAACCAATTTACCAAGTTAAACTTTAACTTAATATATTAAAAGAAAAGCCATGATTAGAAGGAATGTAGAAATGATTCCATTTTCATAAGCTAAAATATTTCTGCTGCCAGGGCAAACTATTAGAGCCATATCTATACTAGAATTTGAACACTTTGATTTTCCAAGTTGACAGGCTCTCTCTGAAGCCCTATAAAGGACCTTGTTTCCACTAATTCAGATATTTCAAATATTCTGAAAACTAGAAATGTTTCCTAGCTCTCAGGCTAAATCCTAGCACAAGGATATTTCTCATTTTTAAATTTAGAATCATCCTATTAGACCTTCCTTATAAGAGCTCTCTGTGTCCTCTTCCAATTATTGGGCTTCCCTGATGGCTCAGACTGGAGAAGGCAATGGCACCCCACTCCAGTACTCTTGCCTGGAAAATCCCATGGACGGAGGAGCCTGGTAGGCTGCAGTCCATGGGGTCGCTAAGAGTCAGACACGACTGAGCAACTTCACTTTCATGCACTGGAGAAGGAAATGGCAACCCACTCCAGTGTTCTTGCCTGGAGATTCCCAGGGACGGGGGAGCCTGATGGGCTGCCATCTATGGGGTCGCACAGAGTCGGACACGACTAAAGCGACTTAGCAGCAGCAGCAGATGGCTCAGACAGTAAGAATTTGCCTGCAACGGAGGAGACCCGGGTTCGATCCCTTGATTGGGATGATCCCCTGGAGAAGAAAATGGCTACCCATTCCAGTATTCTTGCCTGGAGAATCCCCAGGGACAGAGGAGTCTGGAGGGCTACCGTCCATGGGGTCGCAGAGTCAGACAGGACTGAGCGACTAACACTTTATAAGACCTCTATCTGAAGTGCCCTCTTCCAATTATATTTCAAAACTTTACTCTCATCATGGCATTAAAGTTTTTTTTGTTTATTCCTTCTCCTCCATTAGTTTATAAGCTCCCTCTGTCTTGTTCACTTTCCTGAAGAAGACTAAATATTTCCTCTGAATTGCAATCTTTTTTTTTTTGTTTGACATTTTGTTTTACTTTATTTTACTTTACAATACTGTATTGGCTTTGCCATACATCAACATGAATCTGCCACCGGTGTACATGAGTTCCCAATCCTGAACCCCCTTCCCACCTCCCTCCCCATACCATCTCTCTGGGTCATCCCAGTGCACCAGCCCCAAGCATCCTGTATCCTGCATGGAACCTAGACTGACAATTTTAAGAGAAAGGATGTAGACTTCAAGCAGGCTACTGCTTTCTCCTTAGCTACAATATCATAAAGATAACTTTATGTAAAAAAAAAAAAAGTCACAACACTGAATTTTAAAATATTTTCCATGTAACATTAGCTTAATTGTGAACATTCAGCTTAATATTCATCTAGTTTCCACTAGAATCAATTAGTGAATAGATCCATTCTTTACACCAGTTTTACCTAGTTTCAAGAATAAACTACTAAACGATCACGAACGCCCTCCTCTGTCAAGAGGTGGTTCCATTTCAAGCGCTGCACCAAGCCTGAAACAAGCTGATATACAAGCGAGGGAGATTTAACTCCAGTGTAAATTGAATTTTTTTTTAAAGAAATAAGAACGTATGCCACACAGCGTGCTTAAGTGATATTCTAGTATTTTTGCGATGACGCTGGATGCTTATTTCTGAACTTTATAAATCCTCTCCATTTGTATTAGGGTTGGAAGTTATTCCCCTTCTCTCTTCCACTGTTTTCCCAGGCTCGCAGTTATAGAACATTTGCACAATGGATTTCGCACGGTCATCCTACCCAGAAAATGGCACTCTTTAACCATCTCCAAACTTTTCTCCGTGGATATAGTCTAAAAGCAAGCAGCTGGCTTTTAGGACGTGAGGCAAACCGAATTTTTTTTGAGACAGTAATCGAATGGCCATGCTGGTGGCCTCTAGCGTGGCACGGAAAGCCTTTTGCAAACAACAGTCACCTGATTTGTTCTCATGCTAGCATTTATGGGACTTCTCAAGGCTGCCGGGGGATGCTGAGCTTTCCCCGGGCACTCACCGCAATCTCCTGCTCCCCTAAAATTAAACCTCCGCCTGACGTCTGAACCGCGCTTTCGTTTACAAAACGCTCTCACGAGCCTCCTCTGATTTGACGGCGACTGTGAAACGAGCGTTGTTGCCGCGGTGCCTATTTTACACGTAAGGAAAGGATCCTGTCCACAGACCTAGTCCTTAGGGCCGCCCTCACCCGGGCGGAGGACGCAGCTCCAGGCAGAGAGGGGAGCAGGTATGACGCCCACGGCCGCAGCCTCTCACCTGACCGGCAGNAAGTCAGAACTGAAAGAGACACGTGTACCCCGATGTTCATCACATCATTGTTTACAGTAGCTAGAACATGGAAGCAACCTAGATGTCCATCAGCAGATGAATGGATAAGAAAGCTGTGATACATATACACAATGGAGTATTACTCAGCCATTAAAAAGAATACATTTGAATCAGTTCTAATGAGGTGGGTGAAACTGGAGCCTATTATACAGAGTGAATAAGTCAGAAAGAAAAACACCAATACAGTATATTAATGCATATATATGGAATTTAGAAAGATGGTAACGATGACCCTATATGCGAGACAGCAAAAGAGACACAAAGAACGGAGTTTTGGACTCTGTGGGAGAAGGCAAGGGTGGGGTGATTTGAGAGAGTAGCATTGAGAAATGTCTATTACCATATGTGAAATAGATTGCCAGTCCAAGTTTGATGCATGAAACAGTGCACTCAAAGCCGATGCACTGGGACAACCCTGAGGGATGGGATGGGGAGGAAGGTGGGAGGAGGGTTCAGGATGGGGGACACATGTACTCCCATGGCTGATTCATGTCAATGTATGGCCAAAACCACTACAATATTATGAAGTAATTAGCCTCCAATCAAAATAAATAAATTAATTTTTTTAAATCTATTTATGAGAAAATAACAGAAGAGTTTAAAAACACAAAGATGAGGAAGAGCTTAAAGGTAAGTGAAACTAAAAAGTAATTGAAAATAAAGCCACCACTGGCACCAAAAAAATTAAATGAATTCAAAGAAAATTTAATGACTTTATACAGGCATTAAAATCATGGCTCACTCAAGTTTATTAATGATTGTCTTGTGAAGAAAGCTGAGCGCAGAAATGATGCTTTTGAATTGTGATGTTGGAGAAGACTCTTGAGAGTCCCTTGGACTGCAAGGAGGTCCAACCAGTCCATTCTAAGGGAGATTGGTCTTGGGTGTTCACTGGAAGGACTGATGCTGAAGCTGAAACTCCAATACTTTGGCCACCTGATGTGAAATGTTGACTCACTGGAAAAGATCCTGATGCTGTGGGGAATTGGGGGCAGGAGGAGAAGGGGACGACAGAGGATGAGATGGCTGGATGGCATCACCGACTCGATGGACATGAGTTTGAGTAAACTCTGGGAGTTGGTGATGGACAGGGAGGCCTGGCATGCTGCGATTCATGGGGTTGCAAAGAGTCGGACACGACTGAGCGACTGAACTGAACTGAACTGTGATACAGCAAAGTAAAAAAAAAAATCAAACTATGTGTATATGACAAGCCCAACTAATAAAATGCACAATAGATATGACATATTACATTAATATATTAAATACACATGTAAGAAAGTTTAATACAACTATATTATGTACAACACATATTATGACATACACATTATAGAAACAGACTAGAAGAAATAAAGTAAAACATTCATAATGATTTTCTTGGGTGATTCATAAGTGATTTTTTCAATGTTCATAGCATATTTTCATATTTCTAAATAAATATATTTTTATAATCAGAGAAAACATTTAAAGTATAAAATAGGTATCAGTTATTAAAATCAGCCATTTCATTGATAACAAAAATTAAGCCTTTTTCCTGGTTTTTTTTTCCTAAATTAATTAGGGTCATAGCTCAGAATCTAGACTTACAGAGAATGATATTTTTAACAGCAGCAGCAAAAATCAATCAAGTGAATTTCCTTCTTGTAACATTTTTGAGGCTGTTTTAAGATTCAGCCCTTGGAAAGAAAAAAATTTTAATATGCAATTGCTATTCTGTGTGTTTGCAGGTGCTTTCTCTCCTATAATTCATTAATGTCCAATGACATCACCAGCACTGGCATGGGGAACAAAAGGGTACAGATAAGGGCTATCAATCAACCTTTTAATTTGCTAAAATCCCTTAATGAGAACTAATAACCCTTAATATTCATTTGCTTGATAAACAAGCCATTTGATTTGAATGGAAGGTCAACTCAGCCTGAGGCTATTTTCCTGCTGTTCTGTCAGATTTTAATGGCTGCTGGAGTGCAGCTGGTATAAAGACACACACCAAATGCCCACCTCTATAGTTAAGCATGGACTTTACAAATAAAGGACGTCAGTGAACATGATGTATTTCTCAACAGCAATCTTCCTGAGCCAGGATCAGTCTTTGTGGTCAGACACTTAGAGCCAGTGTTCTGGGGGCAATGCTGATCTTCCTGACATCAAAATAGGCTCAAGAACTACCACCAGATGAGGATTATCAGTAAGACTTGATGCCTAGATGGCATAACTGGAAGAAGTCCTCAGGGTCTATGTGCCTAACTGTAGCTCTGTTTCTCCACTCCTGCTATGTTTGTCCAATCTTCATGTTTCACGTTTTCCTCATTTCCCCATCTGTCCTCCAGTGTCTTTCCCCAGAGTCCAGACTCACTTGCTCAGGACTGTACCACATACTGGAAACTACTTTCGCCATCACATTCTTATCATGATACTGAGAGAATCTTGTTTCACAAAGTCCCAACAACCAAGCCTGATAACCATACTGTGCCGTAACTGACCAGTATGAATATGACCTTTACCTGGACATTAAAGAGGTCAGGTGTTCAGGTTCTATGGTCAGACTACTGGGTTCCAGTCCTGTGTTAGTTACTGTCATGTCTGACTCTTTGCAACCCCATGGACTGTAGCCTGCCAGGCTCCTCTGTCCATGGAATGCTCCAGGCAAGAATGCTGGAGAGGGTATCCATTCCCTTCTCCAGGGGATCTTCCTAACCCAGGGATCAAACCCTTGTCTCCTACACTGCAGGCAGATTTTTTACCAACTGAGCAATCAGGAAAGCCTTTAGAGATGCTTGGGTAGCGATAACTGGGTTTAGGAGTACAGTTCAGGAACTAACTGCTGAAATTACAATTCAAGGTTAAATCTTTGTCTTAGGGAAGTCTAGATACCTAGATATGATTCAGTCAGTTCAGTCATTCAGTTGTGTCCAACTCTGTGACCCCATGAACGGCAGCATGCCAGGCCTCCCTGTCCATCACCAACTCCCGGAGTTCACCCAAACCCATGTCCATTGTGTTGATGATGCCATCCAACCATCTCATCCTCTGTCGTCCCCTTCTCCTCCTGCCCTCAATCTTTCCCAGCATCAGGGTCTTTTCAAATGAGTCAGCTCTTCGCATCAGGTGGCCAAAGTATTGGCGTTTTAGTTTCAACATTAGTCCTTCCAAAGAACACCCAGGACTGATCTCCTTCAGAATGGATTGGTTGGATCTCCTTGCAGTCCAAGGGACTCTCAAGAGTCTTCTCCACCACCACAGTTCAAAGTATCAATTCTTCAACACTCAGCTTTCTTTATAGTCCAACTCTCACATCCATACATGACTACTGGAAAAACCATAGCCTTAACTAGATGGACCTTTGTTGGCAAAATAATGTCTCTGCTTTTTAATATCCTGTCTAGGTTGGTCATAACTTTTCTTCCAAGGAGTAAGCGTCTTTTAATTTCATGGCTGAAATCATCATCTGCAGTGATTTTGGAGCCCAGGAAAATAAAGTCAGACACTGTTTCCACTGTTTTCCCATCTATTTGCCATGAAGTGATGGGACCAGATGCCATAATCTTCGTTTTCTGAATGTTGAGCTTTAAGCCAAATTTTTCACTCTCCTCTTTCACTTTCATCAAGAGGCTTTTTAGTTCCTCTTCACTTTCTGCCATAAGGGTGGTATCATCCGCATATCTGAGGTTATTGATATTTCTCCCGGCAATCTTGATTCCAGCTTCTGCTCCCTCCAGCTCAGCATTTCTCATGATGTACTCTGCATATATTAGTGTCAGGAAAAAAGCAAGACTATCCTAAAATAAATTTATCTGAAAAGCTATGTGTTGGGTGCTTAATCGCTCGGTCATGTCTGACTCTTTGCGACCCCATGGACTGTAGCCTGCCAAGCTCCTCTATCCATGGGGATTCTTCAGGCAAGAATACTGGATCTTCCCAACCAGGGAAGAACCCAGGTCTCCTGCATTGTGGCCAGATTCTTTACTGCCTGAGCCACCAGGGAAGCCCAAGAATTCTGGTGTGGGTAGCCTATCCCTTCTCCAGGGGATCTTCCTGACTCAGGTCTCCCACTCTGCAGGTGGATTCTTTACCACTTGAGCCGCCAGGGAAGTCTAAGAATTCTGGAGTCAATAGCCTATGCCTTCTCCAGGGGATCTTCCTGACCCAGAGGTCTCCTGCATTGCAGATGAATTCTTTACCAACTGAGCTACCAGGGAAGCCCAAAAAGCTATGATAAACCTTGAATTTCATACAACAAGAAAGATAGTTAGTTCCAGAGCAGTAGCTGGGGATGAAAATGTAGATATAGGTGAAAACACTAATGCTTTAGAGCTGACCCACCAGTCTTGTTAAAGTGTACAAAGACCATCAGCCAATTTATCTTTCAGAGCCTTTGAATGAGTATAGAATTACATATACTCTCTTTTGCATGACATCATCATATGGACCAACTTTCCTTTGCATTCTTTATCCTGATACATTCCTACTTAAACTTAGTGCTCCAATTAACAACTTATGCATTTCCTGCATTCACGGTTTGGCTCTTACAATTTCTAATTCCCGGACATTCGTCCTACTTTGTAAATCTGTTGCAACTTTAGTCATTTTTCAAGACCTGTGTCAAATGCCGTCTCACTGCATGATATTGCAACTTGAATTGGGTAAAAAATATGGGCAGAAAAACGAAGGAATAAAAGTAGTTGCAGTCCCATTTACCATCATTGCCAGTGACACTTGGGAAATAACTGCTGCTCATCATCCTCATAACTTTAGGCTCTGAGGGCACATAAGTCTTAGTTCACAGAGAGTAACATTTTCATCAGGGAATACAATAAAAGTCACATTGAACCAATTAAGGTTTTTATTTTACTAAGGTATAATTTACATAATTTATCGTTTTTAGTGTACGATTCTGAGTTTTGTTAAATGCATATAATCGAAGTACCATCACCAAATCAAGATCTGGAATAATTACATCACTCCAAAACATACCCGCATGCTACTTAATGATCAAATCCAGTTGGTGCTCAATGCCTCATATCTCAATGGTTTCTGTCCTTACAGATCTACATTTTCCAGAGTAGAATCATACAGTATATAACCTTTTGTGCCTGGCTTCTCTCACTTAGTATTATATATGTTATTGCAGGTATCAATAGTTGATTCTTTTTTATTACTGAGTAGTATTCCACTGTATGGAAGTATCATAGTGTATTTAGTAACTAGTTGCAAGACATTTCCATGCTTTCCATTTTTGGATATTAGGAATAAAGTTGTTATAAACATTCACATGCAAGTTTTATTCTACTTATGTGTGAATCTAAGTTTTCATTTCTCTAGAGCAAAACCTCAGAGAGTGGTGGTCGGATGCAGAGGATAAGAGTGTATCTGCCTTTCCAAGGAACTTCCAAACTTCTTTTGAAAGTGGCCATTCTGTTTGCCTACCACCAGCAATGTTTGAAAGTCCCAGATAGTCTGGGTCCTTGCCAGTCCTTGGTGTAAGTATAATCCTTTATATTCCTTTTAATAAAAAAATTAGACATTCTAACTGATATATAGTAGTATCTCCCTGTGCTTTTAATTTGCTTTTCCCTAATTTCTAATGATATCGAGCACCTTTTCAAGTACTTACTTTACATCTGTATATCTCTTTTAGCATCTCTTTTGTTATTTTTCTTTCTATTGGGCTATTCTGTTTCTTACTGAGTTTTGACAATCTTTTATATGTTCTAAATACAAACCCCGTACTAGATACATGTTTTGCAAACATTTTCTCCCCATCCATGGCCTGGATTGTCTTCATTTTCCTAAGAGTGTATTTTGAAAAGCAGAAGATTCTAATTTTGATAGTCTCATTTTCAATTTTTCTATAAATCATGGCTTTGGAATATTTGCAAACCAAAGGTCACACATCCTTTCTCCTATTATTTTTCTACAAGTTTTATAGTTTAGGTTTTACATTTCAGTCCATGATTCATATAAAGTTAACTTGTGTTTATTGCATGTGGTACAAGTTGAAGTTCATTTTTTTGCATATGGATATTCAGTTTTTCCAGTATCATTTTTTAAATGACTACCTCTCTCCAGTGAATTAATTGTGCTTTTCTGTCAGAGTCACTTGTCTGTGTATGTGAAAGCCTATTTATGAAGTTCCCAATCTTTTTCATTCATCTGTATGTCCATCTTTTTTCTAGTACCACACTCTCTGTATTACTTATTACTATACTAAGTTTTGAAATTAAATACTGAGTCTTTTGTCTTTGTCTACCTTTAAAAAAAATCATTTCAGGTCTTTTAGTTCCTTTGCCTTATCAACTTTCAAAATCAACATTCTGATTTCTAGACTTGAGCGCAGGCGGCTGCGGAGCCGGCTCACTTGAGCGCAGGCGGCTGCGGAGCCGGCTCACNAAGCAAAGGGAATGACAAGGACTTTGTGATTGTCCGCAGACCTAAGCTAAACCGAGAGAACTTTCCAGGTAAGGTATGAGGGTAAAATACAAGCCCAGTCAATAGTGGATTAAATTGACCGGTTATTTTGTCTGTAGACCTTTGTTTAGGGGTATTTAGCATGGGGTGGGGCCCTTCGAAAGAAATTGTTATTTAAATTTATTTATTTATTTTTGTCCGTGCTGGGTCTTCCTTGTTGCCTGGGCTTTTTTCCAGTTGCAGGGACTTCTGTTTGGGGGAGCATGGGCTCTAGGACGCCGGGGCTTCGGTAGTTGGAGCACGTGGACTCAGCAGTTGGGGGTTCCAGGCTCTAGAACAGCCTCAATTACTGTGGCGATGGGGGCTCCGTTGCTCTGCTGCGTGGGGGATCTCTTCACAGATCAGGGATCCAACTGGTGACTGCTGCATTGGCAGGCAGATTCTTTACCTCTGAGCCACCAGGGAAGGCCAGATAGGATCCTTTTAAAATTGCCCAATTCCTAAGTTATTTTCCAAAGAAACCAGACAACTGGTTGTGATTACAGAAATGGTGCTATGTTTGTGTCTTCAGAGACAGAACTGACTTGTAACCCGTGAAAAGACATTCCTTCCTTTTTCTTTAGGAGGGACTCTGCCTGGTTAAGGGCCAGCTCAATACCTCTGACAAATAGAAACAAAGCAATGATCCATAGAATTCTTTTTGTTTATATTTGGCTGCTCTGTAGCCATGGTTGAGCCTTTTACCATAATCACTTTAGTTATTTATCAAAGGACTGCTGAAGTGAATGTTGAGCTAAGGGGAAGAGATTCATCCTTCCAGATCCATTCCCAAGAGGAATTCTTTATGCTGTCTCCATCACTCACTGTGTTATCTGTTCAGTTTCCCTAACCCCATAACCTAAAGGTCAGTCAGATTCCCACCATCCCCCCAACATCTAACCAATCATTGAATCTTTCCCTCTTGCCTCCTAAATATTTCTCATATTTAGGAAGGGACTCATAATTCAGAGCCTTATCCTCCCCAGATCCATCCCCCAGAGCTAGAGTGGACGGATTGAAATGTAGAACTCCACTACGTCATTCCCCTCTAAATAGCTCTCTGTTTCCAGGCTTCTCAAGCTGATGTATAACTGTCTCCCACGGTGGATCAGAGCTCCAGGAATACTCAGAACCATAGGGTAAACATAGTGCGTTGACCTGGGGTTATCAGTTTTTCTTACCGGCAAGCCATGTAAAACATTAAATCAGCAAATATTTGCTGAGCACATTGTGTGTGCTAGGCATTGTTCTAAGTACTGGGAATACAGCAGTGAGCACAACAAAAGCATTTCTACCCTCATGGAGTTTCTCTTCTAGAAACAGGATGCAGTATGCACAAATCTGGTATGTAGTATGTTAGAATAAGTGCTATGGCTAGAAACAAAAATAGAACAAGCCTAGAGGGACAAGAGGTCCTGGGATGGGAAGCTGGTTTGCAGGGTATTGAGGAAGCCTCACTTGGACAGTGAGCTGTAAGCAAACGCATAAAGGAGATGAAGGAATATGCCATGCAAATATCTTGGAGAAAAGAGCCCCAAGCAGAAGGAGCAGCTAGTGCAAAGGCCCTGGAGGAATGTTGTGTTTGTTCAAGGAACAGCAAGGAAGCCATATTCCAAGAGTAGAAGAACAAAGGGGAGCATAGTGAGAACTGGGCTAGAGGTGCAGTTGAGCAGAGTTGCTGTGTAACCTTTGAAAAGGACACACTGGTGTCTTGAGACTAAACTTTGAGGGCTTGAGGATAAAAGCTTAGAGACTTGTTGAGACATGTGAGAGTGGTGCTAAGCAGCTTCTGGATAGATTTTGACATTAGAGTGAACAGAGAAAGGTTTTGAAGTTGTAGAAGTGATCATACTCTAAATTGAAATTGCATGGGTCATGATGGAGAAGAGACAGTTGAGAAATAAAGATGAAGTCTTGTAGAGCCAGGGTAAATTAAGTATATTCCTGAATTGCCCCATCTGGCTTCCATAGAGAAAGCTTGGTTGATCGCTTGCTTGCTTGAACAAAATTTTTTTTAAAAAAGAAAAAAAAAAGATTTTTTGGCTTTTGACCCTTTCTTTAGAAAAGAGAACTTCCAAATTATGGTCTGAGGGTCTATGTTAGGTATTGGATTAATCAGAAAGGCAGTAAGGATTGTGGTGAAGTCAGACAGAAATGGCTTTGAATCCAAACCCTGCTGTTTACCAACCTCGGGAAGCTGTTTGAGCCCTCTGTTCCTTAGTTTCTTTGTGCAGTGGGATAGTAATGCCGGCATCGTGGGATACTGTAAGATTAAATGAAAGAGGACACGTAAAGCTGCTAGCATGCGCCCTGCGCATAATAGTAAGTAAACCCAGTTAATTTGGTGGACAAAAGATACCTAGCCGAGAGGCTACTTCACTTTATCTTTTGTCCTTAATCCTGTTAGTCTGGCCCTGTTCGTGTAGATCTTTTTTCTTCAAAATTGAATGCCCCTGCTATTTTTAGTGTCAGGAATGCAGCAGGAGCAATTTGGTGCTTGACCAACCAAAGGTGGTGAAAGACGTTTCCTGCTAAGATGAGCGGCTTTTGACAGCTTTGTCCAGTGCTGATAGCATCTGACGTGGAGTGTGATTGCTGTATGTCGTGTATGTCCTTCCACCTTCACACACGCAGTCAGAAATACAAATGACGTTTTTAAAGCAAGGCACTAAGGAAACAAGATGGAAGATTCAGGCATGGCTGCTGTCTCTAGGAAACTACAGTTCAAGTTGAGAGAAGAGGATACACGGGAAGAGAAGCTCACAGCAAAAGATGGCAGCTCATACACTAGCGGCTGCTGAGTGGCTCAGGCCGCAAGTGCTGTAGGAGCCCAGAGGGAAGGAGCCCCTTGTACCAAAATGACCCAGAGCTTCTCATGGTGAACCTCACTGCACGTGGGCACGCTTCCTCCTGCCCTTCAGCAAAGCAGAGGCTCTGGAAGAGAGAGAAGGACCTGGAAAGGATTCAGTCACTGCATCAAGATTGTTAAAAATGACTTCAGATGTATTTATGGGAAGTGAGAGGGAGAAAAATCACGATTTCTGTTTGTTGTGATCTCAGAGAGAGGCAGGGAGGGGAAACCACTGGTATGCTGTGCGGTGCGTGGAATTACACACCATAGCGATTGGTAAATTGGTATGGGGGGTAGGGGGGTTGCAGGGTGAGGAACAGCTGGTGTAGAGCGTTCCCAGTGGGCCATCAGGAGCCTGGGCCTCTGGCGGTGCTGGATCATCATTGTGTCGAGTTTTGTCTGCAGTTGTCAGGACAGGTGGCTGAGAGCCCTGCAGGATTAGGTTGGAACGGACCACACCTGCTTTCCATAGTGATCTGATGACAGTGGCCCTGGCCTGTGTGATTTTTCTCTTGGTTCCTCACTCGGTAGTCTCTTTTCTGCCGGCCCCAAGCCAGGCTCACGTCTGGTGACTAAATCCTCTTCATCTGGTCAGTTTTGAAGATGGAAACTTTGTGGCCAGCCGGTACCAGCACAGGTCTGAGTGGCCCCTGGGGTGAGAGTGTGGAAGGAGTTGGGAGGAAATGGCCTGGTGATGAGGTCAGTAACGAACAGAGAACAACTGTGTTTTATTCATGGTTGTTAAATGCCTTCCCTGGTCCCCTGTCTTCTCCTGCCCGCCCACAACCCCCACTCCAACCTCCCAAACAGAAGATAGCTGTGGAAATCCTGTCAAACTAATTTGTTGATCAGCTTTCCTGTGGCTGTTAAACTGCCTGAAATTCCAGGCCCCACAGTGGTTTTCAGACTAGAGACTCTAAAATTTAGAGTCTGCTGATATCCCCAAGGGAACGTGTTCAAAGTACAAAATTCCAGAGATTCTCATCCCAGAAGTGCTGCCTGGAGCCTGGGAATCTGCTTTTTCAGTATCTCTAGGCAAATGCTTTTCCTCTTTTTTTTTTTAAATAACCAATAACAAATATATTTTCCATTGCAATCTTGGGTGTGTATCTTTTTTCCTTACCAAGGTATTTCCTATTCTCTTCCATTCTTTCAAAACAATGCTAATCAGACTAAATTGATTTCATGACTCACCACTGAATCTTATCCTGCAGCTCCAAAACTCAGCTCTAAGAGCCTTTACAGGCCCTTCCCAGGCACCTGTGTTCACCCTGTAGCTTTCTTTCATTGGTTCAGCAGTGTTGATGGAGCATCATTCTAGAGATGGGGGATCCAGCAGTGAACACAACAGACCAAAGATCCTGCTCTTCTTGACCTTGTATCCTGTACCTAATTCCCTGAATCCCAATTTCCATGGTTTCTTAGGCTTCTCACATCCCAGGGTTGAGCAAGTCTCTCACTGAAGTGTGGGGTTGAAGGGGTCATTGAGAACCTCTATTTTAGCTTTTTCCTGTTTTGCTTTTTTCAGTTTTGTCCAACCAGACAAAAAATAAAAAAGCCAAAATACCAAGAGCTAGCATGGTCTAGTGTTGTCTCTTAATGATCTATAGAAGAGGAAGGAAACCTCATCCCAGATGGCAGAATCGGTAGTCTCCCAGAAAGGAAGCATGCGTCGTTAACACTTAAAACAAGCAAGCAGAAGCAAACAGGAGGTGAACCTCCACTCTTATAAAAAGGAGTAGATTTGAACAGCAGTGCCTGCCTATCCTTCAGATACAATTATCTGTGCTTAAAGAAAAGGGCAATTTTAAGAGTCAAAGATTGAGTACTCTGGAGTTTGAATCTGAGTGTAGGTGATGTTTCAAGAAATAAACATGTCAAGTAAGAAGTCGTTACCTATACTGTAAAGACCTCATGCATCAAAAACTCTTAAGCAAGCATTATTATTTCCAAAGGACTTTAAGAGGCATGGGAGTTGATGAGGTTACAGAATGGACAGCTGACTTTGCACCAGAGGAATGAATGGAAATGCTGGTGACTATGGCTGGTGACTAGCAAGTTTGTGAATCTGGCCAGTTTTCACCTTTCATGGCTCCAAAGTGGGTTTAATTGCTTTCATGTTGTTGAAGACTAGAGTCCATGGGCTTAATTATTTTGCTTACTGTGTGCAGGTCTGGTGTGCAGCCTGGGGGGTTTTAGAAGAGGTGAGTAGAGGAAAGACTTGCTCTGGGCTTTGTCATCCTCTGAGCAGACAGACCAGGCAGCAATGCAGTCAGGAATCCAGGAAACAGATGGTCGATGTTTTGAGAATTAACTATGGCAAGTAAAATTAGATTGAGCATATCCCAAGCCTGGATACTAGCCACTGGGGCAGCTGTACGAAGACAGACTTCTGTCTCATCTATTGAAACAGCATCCAGTTTCAGGCTGTGGCACCCCTCTCCCACCTTCACTCCCATCAGGGGCCCTAGAATCAGTGTTGTCCGGTGATCAGCTCCGTGGAGACGTGGGTACTTGGCTGCTCAGAGAGGCTGTGTATTTTTCCCAGCCATTGCCCCATCCATATGCTCACTGACCCATTGAGAGCTCTGAGCGTCTCTGTTTCACTCCCTCTCCCCTCTGCCCTCCCTCCCAAGCCCTGAAGGATTCCTTTTCCCAGAGCAAGTCAGGTTTAGTTCTCACCTTTTTAAAAAGAGTGATTTTTTTTTTCTTCTTCTTCTTTTTAGAAAATTAAGTCAGAACAGGAGAGAGAATCCTAGGGTAGACATAGGACAGGATTTGGACTCAGATCTGTGCTTGAATTCCCACTGGGCTGTTTGCTAGTTGTGTGACCTTATCCCTTTCGTTGGAGTTACATCATCTCTTGAAGCCCCTCCCCTGACTTACAGAGGACACTGCTTTTGTGTCTGGGTTTCANGAGAACTGGGCTAGAGGTGCAGTTGAGCAGAGTTGCTGTGTAACCTTTGAAAAGGACACACTGGTGTCTTGAGACTAAACTTTGAGGGCTTGAGGATAAAAGCTTAGAGACTTGTTGAGACATGTGAGAGTGGTGCTAAGCAGCTTCTGGATAGATTTTGACATTAGAGTGAACAGAGAAAGGTTTTGAAGTTGTAGAAGTGATCATACTCTAAATTGAAATTGCATGGGTCATGATGGAGAAGAGACAGTTGAGAAATAAAGATGAAGTCTTGTAGAGCCAGGGTAAATTAAGTATATTCCTGAATTGCCCCATCTGGCTTCCATAGAGAAAGCTTGGTTGATCGCTTGCTTGCTTGAACAAAATTTTTTTTAAAAAAGAAAAAAAAAAGATTTTTTGGCTTTTGACCCTTTCTTTAGAAAAGAGAACTTCCAAATTATGGTCTGAGGGTCTATGTTAGGTATTGGATTAATCAGAAAGGCAGTAAGGATTGTGGTGAAGTCAGACAGAAATGGCTTTGAATCCAAACCCTGCTGTTTACCAACCTCGGGAAGCTGTTTGAGCCCTCTGTTCCTTAGTTTCTTTGTGCAGTGGGATAGTAATGCCGGCATCGTGGGATACTGTAAGATTAAATGAAAGAGGACACGTAAAGCTGCTAGCATGCGCCCTGCGCATAATAGTAAGTAAACCCAGTTAATTTGGTGGACAAAAGATACCTAGCCGAGAGGCTACTTCACTTTATCTTTTGTCCTTAATCCTGTTAGTCTGGCCCTGTTCTTGTAGATCTTTTTTCTTCAAAATTGAATGCCCCTGCTATTTTTAGTGTCAGGAATGCAGCAGGAGCAATTTGGTGCTTGACCAACCAAAGGTGGTGAAAGACGTTTCTGCTAAGATGAGCGGCTTTTGACAGCTTTGTCCAGTGCTGATAGCATCTGATGTGGAGTGTGATTGCTGTATGTCGTGTATGTCCTTCCACATTCACACACGCAGTCAGAAATACAAATGACGTTTTTAAAGCAAGGCACTAAGGAAACAAGATGGAAGATTCAGGCATGGCTGCTGTCTCTAGGAAACTACAGTTCAAGTTGAGAGAAGAGGATACACGGGAAGAGAAGCTCACAGCAAAAGATGGCAGCTCATACACTAGCGGCTGCTGAGTGGCTCAGGCCGCAAGTTCTGTAGGAGCCCAGAGGGAAGGAGCCCCTTGTACCAAAATGACCCAGAGCTTCTCATGGTGAACCTCACTGCACGTGGGCACGCTTCCTCCTGCCCTTCAGCAAAGCAGAGGCTCTGGAAGAGAGAGAAGGACCTGGAAAGGATTCAGTCACTGCATCAAGATTGTTAAAAATGACTTCAGATGTATTTATGGGAAGTGAGAGGGAGAAAAATCACGACTTCTGTTTGTTGTGATCTCAGAGAGAGGCAGGGAGGGGAAACCACTGGTATGCTGTGCGGTGCGTGGAATTACACACCATAGCGATTGGTAAATTGGTATGGGGGGTAGGGGGATTGCAGGGTGAGGAACAGCTGGTGTAGAGCGTTCCCAGTGGGCCATCAGGAGCCTGGGCCTCTGGCGGTGCTGGATCATCATTGTGTCGAGTTTTGTCTGCAGTTGTCAGGACAGGTGGCTGAGAGCCCTGCAGGATTAGGTTGGAACGGACCACACCTGCTTTCCATAGTGATCTGATGACAGTGGCCCTGGCCTGTGTGATTTTTCTCTTGGTTCCTCACTCGGTAGTCTCTTTTCTGCCGGCCCCAAGCCAGGCTCACGTCCGGTGACTAAATCCTCTTCATCTGGTCAGTTTTGAAGATGGAAACTTTGTGGCCAGCCGGTACCAGCACAGGTCTGAGTGGCCCCTGGGGTGAGAGTGTGGAAGGAGTTGGGAGGAAATGGCCTGGTGATGAGGTCAGTAACGAACAGAGAACAACTGTGTTTTATTCATGGTTGTTAAATGCCTTCCCTGGTCCCCTGTCTTCTCCTGCCCGCCCACAACCCCCACTCCAACCTCCCAAACAGAAGATAGCTGTGGAAATCCTGTCAAACTAATTTGTTGATCAGCTTTCCTGTGGCTGTTAAACTGCCTGAAATTCCAGGCCCCACAGTGGTTTTCAGACTAGAGACTCTAAAATTTAGAGTCTGCTGATATCCCCAAGGGAACGTGTTCAAAGTACAAAATTCCAGAGATTCTCATCCCAGAAGTGCTGCCTGGAGCCTGGGAATCTGCTTTTTCAGTATCTCTAGGCAAATGCTTTTCCTCTTTTTTTTTTTAAATAACCAATAACAAATATATTTTCCATTGCAATCTTGGGTGTGTATCTTTTTTCCTTACCAAGGTATTTCCTATTCTCTTCCATTCTTTCAAAACAATGCTAATCAGACTAAATTGATTTCATGACTCACCACTGAATCTTATCCTGCAGCTCCAAAACTCAGCTCTAAGAGCCTTTACAGGCCCTTCCCAGGCACCTGTGTTCACCCTGTAGCTTTCTTTCATTGGTTCAGCAGTGTTGATGGAGCATCATTCTAGAGATGGGGGATCCAGCAGTGAACACAACAGACCAAAGATCCTGCTCTTCTTGACCTTGTATCCTGTACCTAATTCCCTGAATCCCAATTTCCATGGTTTCTTAGGCTTCTCACATCCCAGGGTTGAGCAAGTCTCTCACTGAAGTGTGGGGTTGAAGGGGTCATTGAGAACCTCTATTTTAGCTTTTTCCTGTTTTGCTTTTTTCAGTTTTGTCCAACCAGACAAAAAATAAAAAAGCCAAAATACCAAGAGCTAGCATGGTCTAGTGTTGTCTCTTAATGATCTATAGAAGAGGAAGGAAACCTCATCCCAGATGGCAGAATCGGTAGTCTCCCAGAAAGGAAGCATGCGTCGTTAACACTTAAAACAAGCAAGCAGAAGCAAACAGGAGGTGAACCTCCACTCTTATAAAAAGGAGTAGATTTGAACAGCAGTGCCTGCCTATCCTTCAGATACAATTATCTGTGCTTAAAGAAAAGGGCAATTTTAAGAGTCAAAGATTGAGTACTCTGGAGTTTGAATCTGAGTGTAGGTGATGTTTCAAGAAATAAACATGTCAAGTAAGAAGTCGTTACCTATACTGTAAAGACCTCATGCATCAAAAACTCTTAAGCAAGCATTATTATTTCCAAAGGACTTTAAGAGGCATGGGAGTTGATGAGGTTACAGAATGGACAGCTGACTTTGCACCAGAGGAATGAATGGAAATGCTGGTGACTATGGCTGGTGACTAGCAAGTTTGTGAATCTGGCCAGTTTTCACCTTTCATGGCTCCAAAGTGGGTTTAATTGCTTTCATGTTGTTGAAGACTAGAGTCCATGGGCTTAATTATTTTGCTTACTGTGTGCAGGTCTGGTGTGCAGCCTGGGGGGTTTTAGAAGAGGTGAGTAGAGGAAAGACTTGCTCTGGGCTTTGTCATCCTCTGAGCAGACAGACCAGGCAGCAATGCAGTCAGGAATCCAGGAAACAGATGGTCGATGTTTTGAGAATTAACTATGGCAAGTAAAATTAGATTGAGCATATCCCAAGCCTGGATACTAGCCACTGGGGCAGCTGTACGAAGACAGACTTCTGTCTCATCTATTGAAACAGCATCCAGTTTCAGGCTGTGGCACCCCTCTCCCACCTTCACTCCCATCAGGGGCCCTAGAATCAGTGTTGTCCGGTGATCAGCTCCGTGGAGACGTGGGTACTTGGCTGCTCAGAGAGGCTGTGTATTTTTCCCAGCCATTGCCCCATCCATATGCTCACTGACCCATTGAGAGCTCTGAGCGTCTCTGTTTCACTCCCTCTCCCCTCTGCCCTCCCTCCCAAGCCCTGAAGGATTCCTTTTCCCAGAGCAAGTCAGGTTTAGTTCTCACCTTTTTAAAAAGAGTGATTTTTTTTTCTTCTTCTTCTTCTTTTTAGAAAATTAAGTCAGAACAGGAGAGAGAATCCTAGGGTAGACATAGGACAGGATTTGGACTCAGATCTGTGCTTGAATTCCCACTGGGCTGTTTGCTAGTTGTGTGACCTTATCCCTTTCGTTGGAGTTACATCATCTCTTGAAGCCCCTCCCCTGACTTACAGAGGACACTGCTTTTGTGTCTGGGTTTCAGTCTTTAGCCTCATTCCCCTGAACACCTCCAGGGCCGTGCCATTCCTTGGCAGGCCCTGAGCCACCTGGGCAGCCTTCAGACACTCCCCTCTGGGGCTGTGCCTTCACCTCAGGTTGTGGAGTTTGGAAATGGACAAAAGAGTCTCAGGTTAACTTTGTGGCTCTGCCACCTGATAGTTGCTAGCACCTCAGTGAGGTTAATAAAGAAACCTACTAAGACAAGTGTCCTCATCTGTGAAATGGGACACTACATCCTAGGACACAAGGCAAGCATTAGAATCGCATGCATTAATAAACATATGAGAATCTTTAGGGCTTTCAGTAAATGGCAGTTGTAAATGTGGGGGTGTGTTTCTGTTTATTACTTTGCCTCCCAGTGAGGCCAACAGACAGGGACTGTGCTTATGCTCTCTGGCATTAGTCAGACACCCAGGAATGTTGGTTGAAGTGGAGCCCTAGGCCAGCCTTGTCATTTGATAAATGAGGAGACTGGCCCTGAGAGGCCCACACTCTTACCTGTCTATGAAATAGAGCCAGAGTTCTTCTCTTAGGTGTCAGTCATTCCTTTGTGAACTATTGAACACTTTCTAATGTTCATCACCAGATTTGTCTTAAGGCACCAGGCATGGCAGTTAATTGGTTAAGGAAGGTTAATCAGTCACATGGATACAGAATTAGCACATTCACGGTTTGCATGAAGGGGCAGTAAAAGGTGTACTGCATTGAGCAATGATTTTGAGAAGGTCTGTGGTGTGCCAGGCATTGTGCTGGGTCTCCATGTTCCTGTCTAGGTGTGGGGGCTGTGCTGGTCACCTGGGAATGCTCCTCCAAGGGAGAGACAGTTCAGCTGAGGTCTGAAGGATGAGTAGGAGTTGTGCAGGTGAAGATGGACATTGCAGTGCAAAGCCTTCCTAGTTCTAGACCAACTTAGCTTCCTTGTGTGGCTTCAATGCCTGGCTTTGCTGTCCTCAGCAAACACCTGCATTCATCACAGTGCCAAATTTTCCTTCTAGCATTTGAATTGTGTGCTGAGTGACTTCAGTCATGTCCGACTCTTTGCGACTTTATGGACAGGCTTCTCTGTCCCTGGGATTCTCCAGGCAAGAATACTGGAGTGGGTTGCCATTTCCTCCTCCAGGAGATCTTCTCAACCAGTGGGTCAAACTCCTGTCTCTTAAGTCTCCTGAATTGGCAAGCAGGTTGTTTAACGCTAGTGTGCCACCTGGGAAGCGTTTGAATTACTGATCTCTTAGTCCAAGTTGCTGATTTCTTGAGTCTTCCCATGAAAATGGGAAGCACCACATTCATTAGTTGATTGATTTCTCCTGCCCTTTACTTTCCAACGAGTCTCCCTATCTCCTTTCCCCACTATTTTACCTGACACTTGGGTGCCCCGTCCATAGCTCCTTGAAGCCCACCATTCCCTTTTATGCCAAGGGCTTTCTCCTCCACATCGATGACACTCTGTGTTTGAGGGCTTTCCCTGGGCAGGCATGCTGGGGAGTCAACATTCCTACCCCTCTCAGAAGCCCCCAACCAATGACTGACAGCAGATGATGGATTAAATGCCCCAGCATCTGGGCCAGGTGCTGTATGATTCCTGGGAGTCCCCTGCAGATTTAAAGCCCATAGTGATAATCTGCTTACTCACATGCCCACGCTGGCTTCCTGCCCTTCTATGTCTCTTTATTCTTTCCAGTATTTCCGGGATCCCAAACCTAGATTGTTGTTGATAAGTTGATCAGACACTCAGTCGTGTCCAACTCTTTGTGATCCCATGGGCTGCAGCACTCCGGCAGGCTTCCCTGTCTTTCACTGTCTCCTGGGAGCTTGTTCAAGCTCATGTCCATTGAGTTGATGATGCCATCCAACCATCTCATCCTCTGTTGCCCCCTTCTCCTGCCCTCAATCTTTCCCAGCATCAGGGTCTTTTCCAGTGAGTCATCTCTTCACAGCAGGTGACCAAAGTATTAGAGCTTCAGTGTGAGTCCTTCCAATGAATATTCAGGATTGATTTCCTTTAGGATTGACTGGTTTGATCTCCTTGCTGTCCAGGGGACTCTCAAGAGTCTTCTCCAACACCACAGTTCAAAAACATCAATTCTTTGGCACTCAGCCTTCTTTTTGGTCCAACTCTCACATCCATACATGACTCCTGGAAAAACCATAGCTTTGACTATACAGACCTTTGTTTGAGCTTTTTAATATGCTGTCTAGGTTTGTCATTGCTCTTCTTCTAAGGAGCAAGCACCTTTTAATTTAATTCTTTAAACCTAGATAGAAGGCGGTTTGGAGGTCTCAGTAAATCATACCAGGCAGCTCTTGTCCAACCCCTACTCAGAGATGGATGTTTTCACATAGGTGAAGATTCTAAGCAGCTCTGAAAGGAAAAGGTCACAAAAGTAAAACATATAGAGCTTTTGGAGACAGGAGAGGAATAGAAGCAAAAAAGAGGCAGTTTAACTCTCTGCTTTGTAACCTTTTGACATGAGCTGTTTAATCTTCATAGTGAATAACTTTGCAGGATAAACCTTTTTATTCCCTTTCCTGCAGATGAAACTGAGCCCCAGAAGAATTAAGTAGCTTGCTTAAGGTTTGCTGACNATTGAACACTTTCTAATGTTCATCACCAGATTTGTCTTAAGGCACCAGGCATGGCAGTTAATTGGTTAAGGAAGGTTAATCAGTCACATGGATACAGAATTAGCACATTCACGGTTTGCATGAAGGGGCAGTAAAAGGTGTACTGCATTGAGCAATGATTTTGAGAAGGTCTGTGGTGTGCCAGGCATTGTGCTGGGTCTCCATGTTCCTGTCTAGGTGTGGGGGCTGTGCTGGTCACCTGGGAATGCTCCTCCAAGGGAGAGACAGTTCAGCTGAGGTCTGAAGGATGAGTAGGAGTTGTGCAGGTGAAGATGGACATTGCAGTGCAAAGCCTTCCTAGTTCTAGACCAACTTAGCTTCCTTGTGTGGCTTCAATGCCTGGCTTTGCTGTCCTCAGCAAACACCTGCATTCATCACAGTGCCAAATTTTCCTTCTAGCATTTGAATTGTGTGCTGAGTGACTTCAGTCATGTCCGACTCTTTGCGACTTTATGGACAGGCTTCTCTGTCCCTGGGATTCTCCAGGCAAGAATACTGGAGTGGGTTGCCATTTCCTCCTCCAGGAGATCTTCTCAACCAGTGGGTCAAACTCCTGTCTCTTAAGTCTCCTGAATTGGCAAGCAGGTTGTTTAACGCTAGTGTGCCACCTGGGAAGCGTTTGAATTACTGATCTCTTAGTCCAAGTTGCTGATTTCTTGAGTCTTCCCATGAAAATGGGAAGCACCACATTCATTAGTTGATTGATTTCTCCTGCCCTTTACTTTCCAACGAGTCTCCCTATCTCCTTTCCCCACTATTTTACCTGACACTTGGGTGCCCCGTCCATAGCTCCTTGAAGCCCACCATTCCCTTTTATGCCAAGGGCTTTCTCCTCCACATCGATGACACTCTGTGTTTGAGGGCTTTCCCTGGGCAGGCATGCTGGGGAGTCAACATTCCTACCCCTCTCAGAAGCCCCCAACCAATGACTGACAGCAGATGATGGATTAAATGCCCCAGCATCTGGGGCAGGTGCTGTATGTTTCCTGGGAGTCCCCTGCAGATTTAAAGCCCATAGTGATAATCTGCTTACTCACATGCCCACGCTGGCTTCCTGCCCTTCTATGTCTCTTTATTCTTTCCAGTATTTCTGGGATCCCAGACCTAGATTGTTGTTGATAAGTTGATCAGACACTCAGTCGTGTCCAACTCTTTGTGATCCCATGGGCTGCAGCACTCCGGCAGGCTTCCCTGTCTTTCACTGTCTCCTGGGAGCTTGTTCAAGCTCATGTCCATTGAGTTGATGATGCCATCCAACCATCTCATCCTCTGTTGCCCCCTTCTCCTGCCCTCAATCTTTCCCAGCATCAGGGTCTTTTCCAGTGAGTCATCTCTTCACAGCAGGTGACCAAAGTATTAGAGCTTCAGTGTGAGTCCTTCCAATGAATATTCAGGATTGATTTCCTTTAGGATTGACTGGTTTGATCTCCTTGCTGTCCAGGGGACTCTCAAGAGTCTTCTCCAACACCACAGTTCAAAAACATCAATTCTTTGGCACTCAGCCTTCTTTTTGGTCCAACTCTCACATCCATACATGACTCCTGGAAAAACCATAGCTTTGACTATACAGACCTTTGTTTGAGCTTTTTAATATGCTGTCTAGGTTTGTCATTGCTCTTCTTCTAAGGAGCAAGCACCTTTTAATTTAATTCTTTAAACCTAGATAGAAGGCGGTTTGGAGGTCTCAGTAAATCATACCAGGCAGCTCTTGTCCAACCCCTACTCAGAGATGGATGTTTTCACATAGGTGAAGATTCTAAGCAGCTCTGAAAGGAAAAGGTCACAAAAGTAAAACATATAGAGCTTTTGGAGACAGGAGAGGAATAGAAGCAAAAAAGAGGCAGTTTAACTCTCTGCTTTGTAACCTTTTGACATGAGCTGTTTAATCTTCATAGTGAATAACTTTGCAGGATAAACCTTTTTATTCCCTTTCCTGCAGATGAAACTGAGCCCCAGAAGAATTAAGTAGCTTGCTTAAGGTTTGCTGACATGGAGACAATGCAGTCAAATTCCAGCGGAGCTGTGCTCCTTCCTCGATCCAGTAGTTCTCACACTTGGCGGGGATGGAGGGCAGGCACCTGGTGTCAGGGCAGTCATTGCAGATCAGAGTAAAAATCTCAACAGACTAGATTGAAAGTGGCTAAGTGTAATTTTTTTTTGTTTGTTTTTGCCGAATGAAATGCTAGCATCTGATCTGTATACGCAAGAGACAGCAGAGGTCAGGGAGTTAAGAATTAATAGAAGGAAAACTTTGTTCCAATTTGTGGAGCAGGAGTCATGCTGGAGACCCTCTGCCCCCACCATGGCCCAGGAGCTTTGTAGTGTGATGTAGTTGCCACACTGAGGAGCTGCTCCCCAGAACGTGTCTAGGGTCCCTGCGGATGGTCTGCCTTCATCCCTCTACCCCTAAGCTTCAGAGCCTCAGTCCTTTATTTGATTCTCTGGAGAGGGAGAGGCAGGTGTTCATGGAGCAGCTGCTGCTGCTATGTCGCTTCAGTCGTGTCCGACTCTGTGCGACCCCATAGATGGTAGCCCACCAGGCTCCGCCGTCCCTGGGATTCTCCAGGCAAGAACACTGGAGTGGGTTGCCGTTTCCTTCTCCAATGCATGAAAGTGAAAAGTGAAAGTGAAGTCGCTCAGTTGTGTCTGACTCCTAGTGACCCCATGGACTGCAGCCCACCAGGCTCTTCCACCCATGGGATTTGCCAGGCAAGAGTACTGGAGTGGGATGCCATTACCTTCTCCTACATGTCCTTTCTTCCCCAGGGAGCCTCCTTCCCTAGGCACTGTGCCAGTTCAGTCCCCAGTATAGCACAGCATCCTGAGCCCTACCCTGGATTGAAGTTTCCCGTTTGTCTGTGTCTCAGACTCTGAGCAGGCCTTACCTTGTTCATCTCTGTCTGTAGCAGAGTCCTCAGCATATAGCACATGTTAAGTAAATATATGAATGGTTGCATGTATCGGACAGTGTGCTAGTTCCTTAGAATATAAAGACTGTTAAAAGAAGAATCAGGTTCTGCTTCTCAAGATCTCATGGCCTTGTGGGGTCCTACACAGGCGAGTAAGGAATTAGCAAAATTG
This sequence comes from Neotragus moschatus, assembly GCA_006410615.1. Lineage (NCBI taxonomy): Eukaryota > Metazoa > Chordata > Mammalia > Artiodactyla > Bovidae > Neotragus > Neotragus moschatus. The sequence goes on along the minus strand of SJYA01002623.1, from coordinate 1,675,857 downwards.
TGGTTGAAAAACCAGCCTGTTTTTGGTGATGTTCTGGGAGGCCATCCATAGGAGTTGGAGTGTCAATGGCCACTTGATGTTAAATTAATAGCAGGCGGGGGCGGGCACAGCATGTATGCAGGCATTGAGATAAGACACAGAATGACTCATTCTGAAAATTCCAAGTAGCTCCAAATGGCTGGAACATATTTCTAGATAATGAATCTAGAAAACCAAGTGGGCCCCTGATAAGAAAGCTTTGAATTTCATGCTCAGCAGTATAGACTTTAGACTGAATATTCAAGGGACACCATTGAAGGGATCTGATTGAGGGGTGTTTTCAAAAGATTGCCCAGGAAGAGCGGGGAAGAGTCCACAGAGTCCCAGACTGTTATGTTTATCACTCACCTCCATGCTGTCTCCAGCTCTCCATCGTCTTCTCCCTGAGCCTATTGCAGTGTCTGCGTTCAGTAAATACTGACAGCTTTTAAATTGGGTATGTGTTCTGTGTTGAGTTGCTCAGTTGTGTCTGACTCTTTGCGACCCCATGGACTGTAGCCCACCAGTTTCTTCTGTTCATGGAGATTCTCCAGCCAAGAGTACTGGAGTGTGTTGCCGTTACAGGGAGGCTTATTAATAAGGCATTGGCTTACGTAGTCCTGAAAGCTAAGAGTCCCATGATCTTTGGTCCCAAAGACCCGAGATTCCAGAGAGTAGATCATGTTAGTTTCAGTCCAGGCCTGAAGGCAGGAGGACACCCAGGTTCCAGCTCAAAGATGGGAGAAACAGCCAGGTCTCCTTCATCCGCCTTTTATTCCAACCCAACTTTGGATTGGCTGAGGCAGGCACACACTGGGGACAGCAACCTACTTTTCTCAGTTGATCGATCAAATGTTAATCTCATTCCAGATACCCTCCCAAAGACACCTGGTATTGTATTTAACCAAATATCTGGGTACTCCTTAGCCCAGTCAAGTTGACACTAAAATTAGGTCGTCACAGGGGAGAGTGGATAGCGGTAGCATTGGTATAGCAGGTGGATTGGAGTTAGAGACCTAGAAGGCAAGTTATTGAACTCAGCTAACCACTCTGAATTCTAATCTAAAACACTCACTGTTTCTTTGGTGTGTGCCTGTTTCCTTCTAGGCTGTGGTCATATCATCCTGATCGTGTGGGTTATTCTATCCATATGTAAGCGTTTAATACTTGTTGAATAGCAATTAGAGTTTGCTTTTCTAAAAACTAAGAAAACTGGTTTTCCTGCATCCACCTTTTTCTCCCTCCGGTTTATTCTGAACACCCAGTCAGAGTGATCCGGTTAAAACCTATGTGAGATCCTGTCATTCCTGTGCTCAGAACTCTCCGGCGGCCCCTCATCACCTTCAGAGTCAAAGCGGGATGACCCAGTCCCCTCCCACCCCTCTGACCTCTTCCCAGCTCCCCAAAGCTTGCTCACTGTATCCTATGCTGGCCTCCTTGCTTTTCCTCAAAACAGACCTGCTGCTCCCGCACGTGGAACACACCCCAGGGACTCAGGGCCAGCCCCTTCTCTATGTTCAGCTTTTGCTCAGTGATCACCAGCTCAGTAAGGCCTTCCCCATGGTTTTATGCCATTTTACACCACAAAACCCTGTTTGTCGTGGAACAGATATTAACATCTCCCAGAAGAATGTTCTTTAAATACCAGTTTGTGAAACAGTATGTTTACGAAATGGATGTAAGTGCACCAGATAACTTAAAAATATCTCTGAAAAATGGAATTGTTTTATACTTTTAAGTAACTCAACTTTTCTTCAAGAATTTTTTTCAATAAGAATATAATACTTTTTTTAATATAAGAAAACACAGCAAATGTATTTAAAAGTTTGGGAGGGAACTTCAGCTATAAAACTTGACAGTTATTAGAGGAACCACTATTGTGGTGACATTCATGTCACAATTACTCACTATTACAGAATTTTGTATTAGGCATTTATTTTAAAATGTAGAAGGAGATATTTTGACCAAATCTTTACTAATACAGACTTAGTCTCCTTAACTATGAATGATGAGTTTTAGTAGGCTAACAAATAGAGTTGAGTCAAAATAGAATGAAAATAGTTGTTTTAATCAAAGAGCTGAATACAGCCCTTATCATAATTTATTATTAACCCCAAACATATGAAAAATAGAACAAAGAGGTTAGTTACTATTGATGGTTGAGAGAGAGAGTGTGTGTGTGTGTATGCATGCTGTGTGTTTAAACTTTCTAACACCTTCCTCATTTTCTTCATTTTTAATACATCAAAGTAAAAGCAATTTTAACATATCACTTCATTTTTTTAATATTGAACAATTTTTAACATGTCTTCTAATATCGTGTGATTGCTTCCCCAATAGAACATAAGCTCCGTGAAAAAGTGTCTTGTCTCATGTGCTGCCTGCTTTCTCCCAACACCTTAACCCATCCCTGGATCACACTAAGCACTCAGGACATGTGTGTTGAATTAAGAGATGAGAACAGCCTTTTGATATTGCACTTTTAGGTAAATGGACTTCTGAGCCCACCCTCTGTAAGCTTGGAAGAAGAGGGAGAAAGATTGGTTTGCCTTTTAAATAAGGTCACTGCTTGATAAATCCACCACTGAATCCACTTCAGAGAGGAGTGAGGTGTTCCTTAGCAACCCAGAAGCATCGTGTATCTTAGACAGTGTCGTCCAAGATGTGAGAGGTCTGGGACTGGCTCTGAACCCCGATCAGTAAGGTTCTGAGCCTGAGACTGGCTGGTGGGTACTAAAGAGAAGAATATCATGAAAACTATTCTTGATGCTCTCTTTTCTCCTTTGCTGAGAAAGCATACAGTGTCCACTTCAGGAAACAGGCCGTGGGTGAACAGAAAAAGAATTATGAGGATGAGGAATTCGTTTAGCATTAAATTCCCCTTTTTAAGTTACATGCTGTATATCTTTAAGTGCAGGAAAAAGCTCAGTACACTTGATAGGGGGAAAGAATGGTAAAAGGAAAACAATTCTTTTTTTTTCCCCCTCCANGCATACAGTGTCCACTTCAGGAAACAGGCCGTGGGTGAACAGAAAAAGAATTATGAGGATGAGGAATTCGTTTAGCATTAAATTCCCCTTTTTAAGTTACATGCTGTATATCTTTAAGTGCAGGAAAAAGCTCAGTACACTTGATAGGGGGAAAGAATGGTAAAAGGAAAACAATTCTTTTTTTTTCCCCCTCCAAGGTGTTTCTTGGGACTCCCTTCCAGACGAGCTGCTCTTAGGAATCTTTTCCTGTCTGTGCCTCCCTGAACTCTTGAAAGTCTCCAGTGTTTGTAAGAGATGGTATCATCTAGCGTAAGTATTTTTCACCCCATTTAGTGTATGTGGAGGAGGAACAAAGAAGGGTTTTTATTCATTTGGGTCTGCTGACACTGAAAACCAAGAAGACTGTAGTAGCACAAAGCACACTAGGTATTTTCTTATTCATCATAATTAGCGTCTTATTTCACAGATAAAGGAGGAGTCTACTGGAGGTGTGTGTGTGTGCCCAGTTGTGTCTGACTCTTCGCGACCCCATGGTCTGTAGCCCACCAGGCTCCTCTGTCCATGGAATTTTCCAGGCAGGAATAAAGGAATGGGTTGCTATTTCCTCCTCCAGAGGGTCTTCCCAGCCCAGGGATTGAATGCGCGTCTTCTGCATTGGCAGGCGGATTCTTTACCACTAGCACCACCTGGGAAGACACCATCATCCTGTTTTATATATGGAGGAACAGGGACTCAGAACCTCACTCAGGTCCCATAAAGCCTAAGTAGCAGGGGCTGGTTTCCCACTTGGGTCCCGCACAGAGCCCCGAGCTCTCTTCCCACCAATCATACCCAGCCCACTGGGTGTATGAGAACCAGCTGTGCCTTCATGTATCCCTGTCACTCCTGATACACTGCCTGGCCCAGCATCCAATAAACATGAGCTCTGCTGAAACAGGGAAAAGAAGTTTGCCAAATGGGGTAAGTCACTTCCGCTGGGTAACATCCTGGCCATTGTGAGCATGAAATACAGATTCTCAAGTGGTGCCCAGCTAATTGTTCAAGTTTTGTTGGGTTTGAGGCCACAGTTCTCAGGTGTGAACAGTGAGCTGCACGTGGGACATCTTGGTGAGCTGGGAAGGCAGTAACGGGCCTCTCCATCTTCACCTTTTCTCCTGCTCATCAGCCTCTGGCCAGCCTTTGTCTGTGCTTAAGGCCATCTATCTCTCTTCTCCCTCCACACGTCTAGGACTCTCACTGTGAGAACACAGGAGCCCCTGCCCTTCCATTCACAGGTGTGCTGGAAATAAGACACTCCAGGTATTTACAAGACTGCGCTACAGTCATCCCTTGGTACCCACTGGGTACTGGTTCTGGGACCCCCTGTGGATACCAAAATCCGCGGGTTCTCAAGTCCCTTGTATAAAATGGGGTAGGACAGTCTGGCCCTGGATCTGCAGATCTGTGGATGTGGAACCCGTGGATAGGGAGTGCTTGCTCAGTCATGTCTAACTCTTTGCGATCCCATGGACTGTAGCCCACTCGGCTCCTCTGTCGTTGGGATTCTCCAGGCAAGAGTACTGGAGTGGGTTGCCATTTCTTCCCCGAGGGGATCTTCCCCACCCAGGGATTGAACTCACGTCTTCTACATTGGCAGAGCGATTCTTTATCATCTGTGCCACCTGGGAAGCCTTGTGGATAGGGAGGGCTGACTATATTTGCTTAGACGAGCCACAGAGAGGGCGGCATACCTGGAGTGCCAGAGCAGGTACCTGGTGTTTGACTCACTTATCCCTGCTCAGGAAACCCCATTTTGATTTTCTTTTTCCACCAGCTGTGCTCTGTGCAGTTCTGTTCACCTTCATCTCAACTGTCATAAAAGTTGCAACTGACATTCATTAAGCACTTGTTATATGCCAGGCACGGCAGGTCCTATCTTCTTAAGAATAGAGGTTGACAGTTTGTTTATGCAGAATTATTTCAAGGCTCCAGCCGGTGGTCTGCTTATCTCAAGTAGGATTAAAAAGTAAAATTCTTGTAAATATTTAAAATGTTCCCTCATGGGCTTGATCTTTTGTTTTCTTTTGTGTTAAATTGAATTAATCTATGGGTATTCAAACTTCTTTATGTTATTTGCTATATTTGTTACCGCTTTTTTGCTTTGGAAACACAAGTTTAAACGTTTTTACCTCTTTTCTTCACATTAATTCATAGGTATTCCTGTATTTCTGTGCATTTATTTTAACCTTTTAAGGTTTTGTAAAGTGGAGCTGAACTATGATTTTCCTAATAGATAGTTGCTAACCATATCTCATAATAAAGTCATACAAACTTTCCTTCTTTTAGGTACATTTACATGCTTTTTAGGGTAATTGTGGTAGCATGCCTGTACTTCACAAAAATGGCAAGTGAGGCCATTGTGAACCTACCTACTTGTTCAGTAATCAGTTGAGTGATTTGAACAGTCTTAAAGTTATTGAATTGAATTGAATGCTGAAATTTTATTCTCCTGTTCCAGATCATTGCAGGGCTCATGGTAGCATTGAACTAGCTATGAAATCCATGTAAAGAGGAAGATGAAAGCTTATCCATAATGGGACCAAGAAATATTCAATAGTGCCTTAAAAATATAGGTAACTGTATGGTCAGAAACAAACATGCCTTTAGAATTTGCTTCAGGGCAGCTGAGTGGCCTTGCCCTGTTGTTAGTAGCAGCGTCGAGGGCCTCCAGAAACTGGTGCCCTGACTCACCAAACAGAGCACCTCTTTTCCAGGTTTGACGAGTCTCTCTGGCAGACTGTAGACCTCGCAGGCAGAAATCTCTACCCAGATGTGGTTGGTCGGCTTTTGTCCCGAGGGGTGGTTGCCTTNGTAAATCCTCATAGCAACCCTGTGAAATACATTCTCATTATTCCCCATTTTACAGATGTGAAAACTAAGGAACAGAGAGGCTGAATAACTTGTCAAAGGTGATAGCAAAACCAAGATTTGAACCTGGCCATATAGTGCGATTCCAGAATTCTCACTCTTAAATCACTGTTTGGCTAACATGAGGCATTTGGGAACGGAGAGGAGAGGGCAATTTGAGAGACGTTTAATTGAAGGCACCTGGTGGCTTTATAAATAGACGTTTACTTACTAATTACAATTGTGGGTGAAATAGAAATATGTTTAGGTCATTGGTGAGTTCTTTGTTTTTCAATTTTNCTGTTTGGCTAACATGAGGCATTTGGGAACGGAGAGGAGAGGGCAATTTGAAAGACGTTTAATTGAAGGCACCTGGTGGCTTTATAAATAGACGTTTACTTACTAATTACAATTGTGGGTGAAATAGAAATATGTTTAGGTCATTGGTGAGTTCTTTGTTTTTCAATTTTTAAAAGTACATTGGTGTTTTGTGTTAGTTACTCTCTGTGCTGGGCACTGTGCTGAGGCCTTTATTACATCATTTAATTTTAATAACACTGCCAAGAAGATACTGATCTTGCCATTTCACAGATGAGTAAACTAAGGCAAAGCATCCTGCTTGGTGTCGTCTAGATGGTAAGATGTGAATTTAAACTCCCTTCTGACTCAAAGGCCTATGTGCTTGTATCTGCCTCCCTTAGCTTCATTCTTGTTGATTGAATAAGAGGGTCTGGTTAGTACTGTTACACCTTTGTCCTCTTTTTCCAGTAATCTTGCTCAGAACACAAATTTGCTGCGACTAAATCTTTCTGGGTGTTCTGGATTCTCTGAATCTGCCCTGAAGACTTTGCTGAGCAGCTGTTCCAGGTAGGAGAGATTAGAGATTTGATTTTAGAACTGTGATTTCAAACATACAGTATCTTTCACATCAAGATAGAATCAGGTAACATTTTTAAGTTTTCCTAACTCTTTGAGCTCTTGATTTGGAGAACTCAGTACCCTTTATCATCCAAACTTTCTGTCCAAACTCAGGAGCAAATCGATGAAGTTTGCAAAGATTACTTGCGTCGTGATCCTTTTTTTTTTTCCTTTGGCTTATTAAAATAAGGAAAATGTGGTAATGTGTTTATCAACAGTATGTACAAAGAGTATCTGTTTATACCTGACTATACTGTCAGGCTTTTTTCCCTGTAATGTCTGTAGACCTAACTTAACAGTTTTGACTATTTATTTATCAAAAGTTTGTTATTGCAAAATACACCATGAATCTGGGTGATTCCATTAAAAACATCTTTTATACTAGGTAGTAATGTCTAATATCAGAATATAAAGGTCACAGAGTTACAGAAATGAATAAGTGAGTGGGGACATGATTCACAGAATACCCAGTACTGTGTGTGTCCTTTTTAATATCCTTTGGTCTCTGTGCTAATAGCATCATACTTATTTCTCCTTAATGATCTTATACAAAAGATTGTTTTTGTGTAAGAATGTTACCAATGAGATAAAACAGTAGCCCTACATTTTCTCAGCAATGCCAGGAATGGGATGGATAATTTAGTAGTTGGACTTTTCCTTTGAAGCCCTCAGTTAGTTAGCAGAGGCCCAGTAAGATAAAGTGAATTTTTGCGATGTCGGCATCTCTTTATTGGGAATTCCTGGTACAACCTATCAGTTTTTTAAAACATCTCAGGCTCATACTGTTAGTTGTTTTCTTACAACCCAAATGGTTGAGAAAGAAAGTGTAGAAGCTAGAATTTCTCCTAGTCCTGGAATGAGGTATTAGGAGGAGAGGAGAGTACTTCCCTTCTCGTCCAGAAGAGGGCAGCATTCACTAAGCCCTTGGCTCATATCCCCTGGCAACTTTCTGGAACAAACTGGACTGAGATTGAGAAAGCAGTTTCAGGTGAGCAAATGTAGCTGCTTAGAGAAGCTGAGGTTCTATGCAGAAAATGGTAAGGAATCAGTGGCCCTGTATTCTCTTGAGTTGCAGCTTTAGGCAGGGTTTCATAGGAAATTCATTCTGGGTGATGGTTTCATGCTTTCCTTGTCATCCCTCTTACGTGCAGATTGGATGAACTGAACCTCTCTTGGTGCTATGATTTCACTGAAAAGCATGTCCAGGTGGCTGTTGCACACGTGTCAGAGACCATCACCCAGCTGAATCTCAGCGGGTACCGGAAGAATCTGCAGAGATCAGGTAAGACCCTCTGGGCTGCTGGGCCCTTAGCAACAGCAGTCCCAACAATAACAGCAGGTTTGATTTCTCGAGCATCTCATAGGTGTGATCCTCCATAAACTGTCTCATTTAATCCAGTGTGTGTGTGTGTTCCTATTCCTGTTTTTCAGATGAGGTAACAGCTAGCTGATCAGAAGGGTCAGTCAGGTAGATGCAGACAGCTAGTGGGTTAGTGGCAAGATTTGAATCTGGAATGCATGAGTGAAACCCCTGATACTTTAAAACAATTTGTGTTTAAGCAGAAGAGCTTCTTTTATTTAATTTATTTAGGTTAAAACCCCAACATAAAAAATGAGGGATGCAGTGTTTGATTAGTATTAAGCAGTGGTTCTCAACTGGGGACAGTTTTGCCTGCAAGAGGACATTTGGCGAGGTCTGGAAACATTTTTTGATTGTCACGGCTGTGGGGTTACTCGCATCTAGTGGGTAGAAGCATCTGCCATCTACACACTGGCCTCTAGTGGGTAGAAGCCAGGAATGCTGGTGAACAACGCACAGGACAGCAGAATAACACATTAAAAAGAATCTGGTCCTAAATGTCAATACTGCCAAGGTTGAAAAACCCTGTAAGGAACCCTCTGAGTTCATATTTATAACTCAGTTCAGTCTAAGAGGACAGTGGGGTTTTTCAGACGAATACGGGCATTTAAAATCAAGGGTGATGTGTGACAGTTAAAGTCTGTGTAAGCCTGAACATTCAGTTATGTGTGCTTTGTTTTATTTGTCTAATATTGACAGAATCTTGATTTGCAAAGGTAAGTTGGCAAGGGTTTTCTTTATTATTGAAGTGTAGTTGTTGTACAGTAATATATAAGTTACAGGTGTAGAAGAGTGATTTACAATTTTTGAAGGTTATATGCCACTTAAAGTTATAAAATATTGGCTGTACTCCTCGTGTTGTACAATCCTGGTAGCTCATTTTGCACTTAGTAGTTTGTATCTCTTAATCACCTTCCCCTTTATGGCCTTAATCCCTCACTTGTTCCTTCTCCCCACTGGTAACCACTAGTTTGTCCTCTGTATCTGTGAATCTGCTCCTTTATTGTTATATCCATTAGTTTGCCTGCAATGCAGGATTCCTGAGTTTGATTCCTGGGCAGGGAAGATCCCCTAGAGAAGGGAATGGCACCCCACTCCAGTATTCTTGCCTGGAGAATCCCATGAACAGAGGAGCCTAGAAGGCTACGGCCCTTGGGGTCGCAAGAGTCGGACACGACTTAGCAGCTAAACCACCACCACGCATTAGTTTGTTGCAGTTTTTAGAGTCCCTGTATAAGCGATATCATATAGTAGTTTTTTTTTTTTTTTTTTTTTTTTTTTTTGGCTGTGCCAGGTCTTAGTTGGCAAGCATGCAGGATCTTTAGTTGCAATGTGCTAACTCTTAACTTGTGGCATGTGGGATCTAGTTCCCTAACCAGGGATCAAACCCAGGCCACCTGCATTGGGAGCATGGAGTCATAGCCACTGGACCACCAGGGAAGTCCCCTGAGTTATTTCACTTAGCATTTTAACAGCTTGCCCTCATGATCTCAGGCAGCCTACACAAAGCCTCCTTAAGCCAGTGCACACCTCAGGCCTAACCTCATATCTAGATGGTAGTATGAGCCCCGCTGAGTAAAAGTGTTTTTCTTATCATTTTTAATGTACTCTAAAAGATTTGAGCCAAATATTGCAGAGTGAATCTTCTTAAAATCTAAGCAGTATTTGAAGATTACTCCTTCAGGACATGACCTGTCCTCTGTGAGTCACATATCCGAGGCTGTAGGAGATAGGAGCCGATTCTCCTAAGTGGTCCAGGGTTGGAATCCTCTGCAGGTGCTTGAACCCAGATAACAAAAGTGAAGGCTTTCTTTAGAGATCTGCAAAAGCAGCAGTTGTGTTTTTCTTAACCACTCCCCTCCACACACAGTACTTCTAGTCTGCAGTTTTTCCCCTTTAAACACAATTTTAAATCTGTTTGGGAGGAAGGTTCAAGAGGAAGGGGACATGTGTGTGCCTATGGCTGATTCATGTTGACGTAGGGCAGAAACCAACACAATACTGTAAATTAGTCATCCTCCAATTAAAAATAAAAATTCAAAAATATGTAGTTATAGTATTACATAGTCATTCTCAAATGTGCCTAAAACATGTAAAAACACAAAAATCAATAATCCTACTAACATTTTGCTAGTCTTTTTTCCTATTAAAAAGTGGCTTTTTTATTTTTTTTTTATTAATATATTTCAGACACAAAGAAAGTTTCTTATGTACAGAAAAACCTAAAACTTCTTAGCTCTAGTTCTCTAAGCCCCGGTCTGCACATGGTGATATGGTGAGGGACCAATATTGGGTGAGACAAAAAATTCGTTTGGGTTTTTCCATCCCATCTTATGGGAAAACCCAAATGAACTTTTTAGCCAGCCCAGTAGTAACTGTGCATGTGACAGGATGCATTATAGGAGAGGATCTCCACAATAAGGAAGCTCGATCCTATATCTGGCCTCTGGCAACTTGCCCATCCTGCACTTCCAAGAAAGACCTTTCTTTAGCTTCTTTAGACCTTTATTTGCTGCTGTTGTTGTTGTTCAGTTGCTAAGTTGTGTCTGACTTTTTGTGGCCCCCATGGACTGCAGCATGCCAGGCTTCTTTTTTAAAAAAAATGGGACATTGTGTGGAGTACTTTATACTATGGTTTTATTTCAAGTAACCCCATTTCAGTAGCTACACCACACAGCATTTTCAGTGGCTGTGTGATATTCCATCAGATATATTTGGAATAATTTATTGATTCATTCATAACTTAACTCAGTTGATCTCCTTGTAACGAATGTTTAGAGTCTTTACAGTTTCCCCTTTATAAACAACTGTCTTATGGACAGAAGCAAACTGTTGAGTGCATTTCTACATGGAGTTGCCAGGCCAAGGATTAGGGTTCATTATCAAGCTTTGGATAGTTCTTATCATGTCGCCTTCCAAGGACTTTAAATTCCCACTAGGGAGCATCCTCTTCGCATTGAATCCCACCCGTGGTTCCCCAAGAGAAGACAGGGCCTTGTGTACATTTCTGCCCATATCTGAACTTCCCACTTCTTTATTCAGAGTTTTTCTGTAATGAACCAAGGTTCTGGGTGTAAGGTCGAGAGACTCAGCTGTAGGCAAACTACTGTAAATTGTTTCCACGTTTGGCTTAAAACTCTTTTCTGTGTTCCTCCGAAAAAGAACAAATCACCTTTCTACTAAGTTTTGGCAGGAATGATAGGTGGTAAAATCCCACTTGCTGGACACATTCAGGGTGAGGATAGGACACAGAGTAGGAGTTGAAGTGTTAGATTCCTTAAGTATACAATGGGAATTCGAGAATTTTTAAATGGATATCTTTAACAACGGTACACGCTATTTCACTGTGTAGAAGACAATACAGATTTTGTGTTTTACCTCCAAGACCAGTGGCAGACCATCTGGATTCAAGTACCCACTCTGTCACTCACTGGGTAGCTTTGAGCAATTTGCTTAACCGTGCTCTTTGTCCGTTTCTCAATAAAATGGAGATAATAGCAGTACCTTACCTCTTAGCATTAGAGTAAGCAATAAGTGATGTAATACATGTACAAGGCATTTAACCATTCTTGGCACATAGTGAGAGCTCAGTAATTGTTGGCTCTTGGTGTTTATATTCCTCACCCATCACTACCTCTCTGTGGAACAGTGGATGAGCACTGAATGAGGTTTGGAGGACCTAGCTTTGGGTCTTAGATCTACATGGACTTCTCTAGCGAAAAATGTCTCTCTTCTAAAATGACAAGTTAGATTAGGTAGTTTCTAAGATCCTTTCTAACTCAAGTGAAATGAAGGAGACGGTGGAGAGGAATCTTGGCAGTCACTACTGGTTCCTAACTCTACCCACCAAAGAAAGATGAGACTTAAACAAGGGCTAGAGACAGAGACTAACCAGTTTCATCCCCCAAGGTTTAATTCTTTCCCAGGTGGTGGCAAAGGAAGGCTGTATCTGATTGTGGATTTTGTGGTTGGCTAGTGAGATGATGGGTCACTCAGAATTATGTTGTGCAGTTCTTCGTTTTTTAGTGACTCGAGACAAATGTCTGTTGAGCCCCTATAATGCACAAAACCCAGTTCTAAACTTGGGACATGCGGCCTTGAACAAAACAGAGAAAGTCATCCTTGTGAAGCTTCCATTCTGGTGGGGAATCCAGACAATCAACAAGAAACTAAATATGAAAGGAGGTGGAAACAGAAGGAGGAAAAGTTTAAAGCAGGGTGCTTAGGTAGAGTGTAGCAGGAAGGGGGCAGTTTTCAGATGGAATGGCCAAAGAGAAGAGCTCCCTGAGGAAGTGAGATTTAACCACAGACCTGAAGGAGTGATATGTAGATATGTAAGGAAAGAACATTCTAGAACCAAGGACCAGCAAGGGCCTTTGGAGGAAAGCCATGTATGCTACTTTATAATCAGAAAATGAATCAATAAATGTTATTTATTTCTTAAAATAGACAAACTTTATTAACGTTTAAGATTTTTTTTTTTTTCTCTCTCAGTATGGAACAGTGTGGGAGAGGGAGCGAGGAGCCCAGTATTAGGAGATGAGATAGCCGGGGGCTTTCTCGGCCAAGGCAGAAGCTCTGTTTCCCTTGTTTTCCTTGGTAAGATGGGAAGCCATTCAAGTATTTCGAACAGGAACGAAATGATCTGACCCACCTTTGAAAAGTCCACTTGCAGAGCTGTGCTGGGGAAAGGCCACTGGAGACTTGGTGGTCACATTGGAGGAAGTAAGAAGTGATTGATTTCAGACGCATTTTGAAAGCTAACCCAACAGGACTGGGTAACAGATGGGGTGTGGGATGTGAGGAAACAATTTGAGTAGGACTCCCAGGGTTTTGGCCCCAGCAATTGGTGAAGTTCGCACTTACTAAGACGGGGAAGACTTTTGGGGAAGGAGCAGATTGAGGGGAGAAATCAAGCATTTGGTTTTAGGCTTAAATGTGAGATGCTTATCACATAGTCCAGTGAGTGTGTTGAGGAGGCAGTTGAAAATGCAAGTCTAGGATTCAAACGAGGGGATGCAGCTGGAGATATAGCTCTGAGAAGGAAAAAAAGAACCCTCAAACATAAATAAAATTTGCCCTTTTTTTTAAGTAAATAACACTCACTGATGCGTTTTCTGATTGCAAAGTATCACATGGAACTTTCTTCCAAATTCTGAAAAGGTATTTGTGATCCCACCACCCTTGGTGATCGCACTTAACATTTGGATGTATTTTCTTCCAGCCTTCCAACCCCCAACCTCCTTCCTTTCTGTGTGTAAATTTGTGTTAATATATATGTTTGCGTGTTTAAATTGAGATTGTCATGCATGATATATATTTTGTTTTCAGTATACAGTGTATCCTGAGTTATTTTTTCATTTTGTAAAATGTTATTAAATAGCTTTTTAATGGCTGTTATTAGCATTATGTTCCATAGAATGGATGAAAGTTGATCTATTAAACTAATGAGGGAAGGGGGCTTTTATAACTGTCACTACAGTGAATATCTTAGTGCGTGTATGCATGCGTGCTGAGTTGCTTCATTCATATCTGACTCTTTGCAACCCTATGGACTGTAGGGTCCTTGGGATTCTCCAGACAAGAATACTGGGGTAGGTTGCTTTGCCCTCCTCCAGGGGATCTTCCAACCCAGGGATGGACTTGGTGTGTCTTGTCTCCTGCCTTGGTAAGCAGGTTCTTTACCACTAGTGCCACCTGGGATCTCTGATTACTTTTCTAAAAGTGGAGTTACTGAGCCAAAGAGCAAAGTGTGTTGTGCCCTGAAAACTTTTTTTTAAAAGAAAGATCAGTTCACCCTCAAAAAATGAGGTCTTCTGAAAGGCTGCATAAAATTAAATACACACTTTTAGTGTAGGGGCACCTACTTTATGATATTTCATCAATTCTGGGTATTTTTGTAATAGGATTTTTTTTTCATGTGATAGCACAAAAAA
>SJYA01002623.1:1648862-1660506 GCA_006410615.1 Neotragus moschatus | reverse complement strand
TTTTTTTTTTATTAATATATTTCAGACACAAAGAAAGTTTCTTATGTACAGAAAAACCTAAAACTTCTTAGCTCTAGTTCTCTAAGCCCCGGTCTGCACATGGTGATATGGTGAGGGACCAATATTGGGTGAGACAAAAAATTCGTTTGGGTTTTTCCATCCCATCTTATGGGAAAACCCAAATGAACTTTTTAGCCAGCCCAGTAGTAACTGTGCATGTGACAGGATGCATTATAGGAGAGGATCTCCACAATAAGGAAGCTCGATCCTATATCTGGCCTCTGGCAACTTGCCCATCCTGCACTTCCAAGAAAGACCTTTCTTTAGCTTCTTTAGACCTTTATTTGCTGCTGTTGTTGTTGTTCAGTTGCTAAGTTGTGTCTGACTTTTTGTGGCCCCCATGGACTGCAGCATGCCAGGCTTCTTTTTTAAAAAAAATGGGACATTGTGTGGAGTACTTTATACTATGGTTTTATTTCAAGTAACCCCATTTCAGTAGCTACACCACACAGCATTTTCAGTGGCTGTGTGATATTCCATCAGATATATTTGGAATAATTTATTGATTCATTCATAACTTAACTCAGTTGATCTCCTTGTAACGAATGTTTAGAGTCTTTACAGTTTCCCCTTTATAAACAACTGTCTTATGGACAGAAGCAAACTGTTGAGTGCATTTCTACATGGAGTTGCCAGGCCAAGGATTAGGGTTCATTATCAAGCTTTGGATAGTTCTTATCATGTCGCCTTCCAAGGACTTTAAATTCCCACTAGGGAGCATCCTCTTCGCATTGAATCCCACCCGTGGTTCCCCAAGAGAAGACAGGGCCTTGTGTACATTTCTGCCCATATCTGAACTTCCCACTTCTTTATTCAGAGTTTTTCTGTAATGAACCAAGGTTCTGGGTGTAAGGTCGAGAGACTCAGCTGTAGGCAAACTACTGTAAATTGTTTCCACGTTTGGCTTAAAACTCTTTTCTGTGTTCCTCCGAAAAAGAACAAATCACCTTTCTACTAAGTTTTGGCAGGAATGATAGGTGGTAAAATCCCACTTGCTGGACACATTCAGGGTGAGGATAGGACACAGAGTAGGAGTTGAAGTGTTAGATTCCTTAAGTATACAATGGGAATTCGAGAATTTTTAAATGGATATCTTTAACAACGGTACACGCTATTTCACTGTGTAGAAGACAATACAGATTTTGTGTTTTACCTCCAAGACCAGTGGCAGACCATCTGGATTCAAGTACCCACTCTGTCACTCACTGGGTAGCTTTGAGCAATTTGCTTAACCGTGCTCTTTGTCCGTTTCTCAATAAAATGGAGATAATAGCAGTACCTTACCTCTTAGCATTAGAGTAAGCAATAAGTGATGTAATACATGTACAAGGCATTTAACCATTCTTGGCACATAGTGAGAGCTCAGTAATTGTTGGCTCTTGGTGTTTATATTCCTCACCCATCACTACCTCTCTGTGGAACAGTGGATGAGCACTGAATGAGGTTTGGAGGACCTAGCTTTGGGTCTTAGATCTACATGGACTTCTCTAGCGAAAAATGTCTCTCTTCTAAAATGACAAGTTAGATTAGGTAGTTTCTAAGATCCTTTCTAACTCAAGTGAAATGAAGGAGACGGTGGAGAGGAATCTTGGCAGTCACTACTGGTTCCTAACTCTACCCACCAAAGAAAGATGAGACTTAAACAAGGGCTAGAGACAGAGACTAACCAGTTTCATCCCCCAAGGTTTAATTCTTTCCCAGGTGGTGGCAAAGGAAGGCTGTATCTGATTGTGGATTTTGTGGTTGGCTAGTGAGATGATGGGTCACTCAGAATTATGTTGTGCAGTTCTTCGTTTTTTAGTGACTCGAGACAAATGTCTGTTGAGCCCCTATAATGCACAAAACCCAGTTCTAAACTTGGGACATGCGGCCTTGAACAAAACAGAGAAAGTCATCCTTGTGAAGCTTCCATTCTGGTGGGGAATCCAGACAATCAACAAGAAACTAAATATGAAAGGAGGTGGAAACAGAAGGAGGAAAAGTTTAAAGCAGGGTGCTTAGGTAGAGTGTAGCAGGAAGGGGGCAGTTTTCAGATGGAATGGCCAAAGAGAAGAGCTCCCTGAGGAAGTGAGATTTAACCACAGACCTGAAGAAGTGATATGTAGATATGTAAGGAAAGAACATTCTAGAACCAAGGACCAGCAAGTGCCTTTGGAGGAAAGCCATGTATGCTACTTTATAATCAGAAAATGAATCAATAAATGTTATTTATTTCTTAAAATAGACAAACTTTATTAACGTTTAAGATTTTTTTTTCTCTCTCTCAGTATGGAAGCCAGTGTGGGAGAGGGAGCGAGGAGCCCAGTGTTAGGAGATGAGATAGCCGGGGGCTTTCTCGGCCAAGGCAGAAGCTCTGTTTCCCTTGTTTTCCTTGGTAAGATGGGAAGCCATTCAAGTATTTCGAACAGGAATGAAATGATCTGACCCACCTTTGAAAAGTCCACTTGCAGAGCTGTGCTGGGGAAAGGCCACTGGAGACTTGGTGGTCACATTGGAGGAAGTAAGAAGTGATTGATTTCAGACGCATTTTGAAAGCTAACCCAACAGGACTGGGTAACAGATGGGGTGTGGGATGTGAGGAAACAATTTGAGTAGGACTCCCAGGGTTTTGGCCCCAGCAATTGGTGAAGTTCGCACTTACTAAGACGGGGAAGACTTTTGGGGAAGGAGCAGATTGAGGGGAGAAATCAAGCATTTGGTTTTAGGCTTAAATGTGAGATGCTTATCACATAGTCCAGTGAGTGTGTTGAGGAGGCAGTTGAAAATGCAAGTCTAGGATTCAAACGAGGGGATGCAGCTGGAGATATAGCTCTGAGAAGGAAAAAAAAGAACCCTCAAACATAAATAAAATTTGCCCTTTTTTTTTTTTTTTAAGTAAATAACACTCACTGATGCGTTTTCTGATTGCAAAGTATCACATGGAACTTTCTTCCAAATTCTGAAAAGGTATTTGTGATCCCACCACCCTTGGTGATCGCACTTAACATTTGGATGTATTTTCTTCCAGCCTTCCAACCCCCAACCTCCTTCCTTTCTGTGTGTAAATTTGTGTTAATATATATGTTTGCGTGTTTAAATTGAGATTGTCATGCATGATATATATTTTGTTTTCAGTATACAGTGTATCCTGAGTTATTTTTTCATTTTGTAAAATGTTATTAAATAGCTTTTTAATGGCTGTTATTAGCATTGTGTTCCATAGAATGGATGAAAGTTGACCTATTAAACTAATTAGGGAAGGGGGCTTTTATAACTGTCACTACAGTGAATATCTTAGTGCATGTATGCATGCGTGCTGAGTTGCTTCATTCATATCTGACTCTTTGCAACCCTATGGACTGTAGGGTCCTTGGGATTCTCCAGACAAGAATACTGGGGTAGGTTGCTTTGCCCTCCTCCAGGGGATCTTCCAACCCAGGGATGGACTTGGTGTGTCTTGTCTCCTGCCTTGGTAAGCAGGTTCTTTACCACTAGTGCCACCTGGGATCTCTGATTACTTTTCTAAAAGTGGAGTTACTGAGCCAAAGAGCAAAGTGTGTTGTGCCCTGAAAACTTTTTTTTAAAAGAAAGATCAGTTCACCCTCAAAAAATGAGGTCTTCTGAAAGGCTGCATAAAATTAAATACACACTTTTAGTGTAGGGGCACCTACTTTATGATATTTCATCAATTCTGGGTATTTTTGTAATAGGATTTTTTTTTCATGTGATAGCACAAAAAAATATATTTTATTTGGCATTTGTTGCTCCATTTTTATTATGTCTATATTTTATGCAGTATCTTTATATTTTTTTACCCATGTTCTGTTTTTTTATACTCTCAATACTATTTTTTATACTGTTAATATAATAAGAGCATTAATTCTGTTGGAAACATTTATTCCCAGTTTTCTGATACCACTGTATTTCTGCTTGTATTCTGTTTTAACATGGTAGAGTTTTTAAAGATTTATGTAGTAAATTATCACTGTTCCCTTTTTTTTTTTTTTTTATGCTTAGAAACTCCTTACTGATCCCAAGATCCAACGAATAATTATTCATTTTTGCATTTGGAAGTTTTTAATAACATGTGGAATGAATATGGATATTTTATTTGAGTTGAAATAAATTTTCTCTAGTTGTAGTAGCCATATTATTTTTTAATAATCTGTGATATTCCTCCACTGGTTTGGAGTGCTCCTTTTTGATATTTGATTATATAGTGTGCTATTTGATTTTGCTTTTTGCTATTGTGAACAGGACTTTCCCCGCCTCTTTCCATCCAACTATTGCTGGCACATCGATAAGCTATGGAGTTTCTTATCCAGTCATTTTACACAATTAGTTCTCTTACTATTTCTAGTAGTTTTTCAGATGATTTCTTGTGTTTCCTGGGTAGAAAGTCTTACATGGCAAGATGATAATTTTTTTTTTTTTCTAATCGTGAATGACTCTAATTGCACTACTCTGAATATCCAGCACAGTGTGAAATATATGGACAGCAAGTATCCTTGTGTGATTCCTCATTTGATAGTGTCCATCTTTTTTTTTTTTTTTCGCCAGATGTCTCTACCTTAGTTGGAAGATGTCCCAATCTTGTCCACCTAGACTTAAGGTATGTTTTTATTTATTTTAAAACAAAAAACATTTTAATGAAAATTCATGACTTTTCAATTGAATGAGGAGAGAATCTTAATATGTTGAATTGAAGGAACTGAATGATAAGCTCTTCCTATCTTCTTCATCTGGGATTGATGGATAGATTTTTAATTTTTTCTTCTGTTCTGTTACAGCGATAGTGTCATGCTGAAAAATGACTGCTTTCCAGAATTTTACCAACTCAGCTACCTCCAACACCTATCACTCAGTCGGTGCTATGACATAATACCTGAAACTTTACTGTAAGTACTCTTGTTTCTTAAAATGAGCAGAGGGCAGGGGCCCAAAGAGATGTCACTTGGTGTTAAAATCCGTTATTATTAAAAGCAGATGTTTAAAGCTTAAACATCAAATTAATGTATCACAAACTAGTTAGGAAGGACTAGCAAAATAGAAGAACCAAGGCAAAATGTTTTGCTTAAAACGTCTGGTAAAGTTGAGTTGATTGAGGTAGTTTACTAAACATTTATTTAGCTATGAACTGGTCTAAATATTAGAATACTGTTCTAGTACTTGCGGAGAACTTACAAAGGCAGAAAACAGCCTTTAGTTCCGAAAGCTCAGAGTATAATGGGAGGAGGCAGACCGTGTGTATGTATATGTGTTTCTAAAATTTTTCAGATCAACTAGTTAAGTCCAAAAACCTTCATCTGAGCTTAGAGGGAAAGTTCTACAGTCTCCCAGTGGTGTCTGTCCCAGATGGCCAAGGAATGGGGAAAAATAAAAATATTTAAGTAGTAAATATTATAAGAGTGATGTTCTCTTTGAGAAGGAGAGAGATTAAGATCCAAAAGAGTGAAGTAACTTACCCAAAGCTGAATAGTGAGTTATTGATTAAACTGGATGCACATCGCAGGTCTCCTGGACACGGGCAGAGTAGTCTATATCTAATCTGGTAGCTCTTTTAGGGGTTGATTTTGTACTGTTCAGCAACTTCCACAAAATCAAATGCTAGCAAAGGAGGAATCGGATCCATCTTGATTTTAAGAAGTGCCATACCCAGGTCATCCTGGGAATATCATCTCTTTAGCTTTAAGAAGTTCTCCTATATTTCAAAGGGCTTCAGAGTTCTTCCTCATATCAAATATAAGTGTATAGCAATTTTATTAAAAACCACAAGAAGTCTGCATATTGGATTTGGCCTGGTGTCCTTCCTCATCCCCTAAATGAGGCTGCTGACCTTTTTTAAGCTCACTATCCACATGAAGGTAATCAAGCTGATTCCTACCAAAGAAAGGTGATGAATTTGAGCACAGAATTTATCTAGTCCTCAAATTACTAGTTTGGGTCTTGTAAGTTAGTTTGAAGTATTAATGAATACAGAAAACAAACTTTTGGGTGCTGGGGGTAAGGGATAGTTAGGGAATTTGGGAAGGTCATGTACACACTACTATATTTAAAATGGATAACCAACAAGGATCTTTTGTATAGCACAGGAATCTCTGCTCAGTGTTATGTGCCAGGCTGGATGGCAGGTGGGTTTGGGGGAGAATGGATACATGTATATGTGTGGCTAAGTCCCTTTGCTGTTCACCTGAAATGTATACCACAATATTGTTAATCAGCTATACCCCAATACAAAAAAAAAAGTTTAAAGTTTGGAACAAAAAAAGAATTAATGAATATAGCAGCAGCCAGGACATGGAAGTGACTTAAATGTCCATCTGCAGATGAGTGGATAAAGAAGATGTGGTACATATATACGGTGGAATATTACCCAGCCATAAAAAAGAGTTGGAAATAGTGCTATCTGCAGCAACATGGATGGACATGGAGATTATCATACTAATCATACTAGAGAAAGACAAATATCATATCACATGTATGTGGAATCTAAAAAAATAATACAACTGAACTTATCTACAGAATAGGAACAGACTCACAGACATTGAAAACAAGCGTATGGCTATCAAAGGGGAAAGGGTAGAGGGAGAGGGATAAATTAGGAGTTTGAGATTAACAGATATACACTATATATATAAAATAGATCCACAACAAGGACTTAACTATAGCATGGGGAACTGTATTCAGTTTCTTATAATAACCTGTAATGGAAAAGAATCTGAAAATGAAATATGTATGTGTATATATATGTACATATACATGTATATATAGCTGAATTAGTTTGCTGTACACCAAAAACTAACACAACATTAAAAATCAACTATGTTGCAGTTTAAAGAAAAAGAATTAAAAAGAATGAATAGATCAGACACTTCAGCTATATAGAGTTAACACGTAGAATTAGGGAATCCAGTAATGAACATCTTTAATAAAGCACTGTAGTTAATCCTTAGGGCTCAGGGTCTCAGCTGGTGTCTTATTTGGAAAAGCACTGCCTAGAAAGGATGCCAGTATTTAGTTGCAGGGCTCTCAGATGTTGGGGCCTAGATTCATATACATGCAACTCTTATTAAAATCTCCTGCCACTTGAATTTTCTAGCATACAGAACTCCTAGGAGCCTGGAGTGTCTAACCCAAAAAGGTTTCTCTGTTAACAGTTGTTCCCCACCCTTGCCATTTGAGCTTTAGCTGCATTGTCTGTGCAGCTCCCTTGGGAGTACACTGATCATTCTTTTCTGCTTGTTTTTCTCAAGAGAATCTATTTATGTGTCTTACTTTGGTTCTTTCTCTCCAAAGAGTAAGAAGTTAAGCAGGAAATACCTATTCACTTGAGCAGAGGCTAAGGGGTGGCTGTGAGCCTTCATATTTTTATATTTATATCCAGTGGGATGATAATCCTTGCAGTCACCTGCAGGCAGTGTGACTTGATGGGTCAGAGCATGGGTCTGAAGTCACAGGCCCAGGTGCAAACCCTGACTGCACTGTAACCAGTTTGTCTAAATATTATCTTGAAATAAGGGAAGCAGAGGTATCAGTTTAGTAACAAGTCAGACCATCAGAATAAAGTGAGAACAGACAGAAGAAAGATGCTATCCTTGAACCTTAAGGTAAAAGAGTATGTATGTTTCTTAAGACATAAAGTGAACAGTATACTGGTTTACCTTGTGAATTCATTAAGATGAGTTGGCTGGTACCCTATCCTTAAACATTTCTCCAGGTAAAATGTATATGAAATGCATAATAAGAATTCTAGGATCTTCAACGAGTTTCCAGAAAGCTATTTAGGCTAAAAAATTTTCATTTCTTATCTCAAAAGTGGAAACATAAAATTTGAGTGTCTTTCTTTTGTACTGATAATGCTTTGAAATACTTGGGAAATTAGATATTTTATCCTCAGGGCACACCCTCCTTGTATTTATTCCCTTCTTTATTAATTGGTCTCATTTCTCTTATATTTCTCATTAATGGAAAAAACTGAAGCTGGAGATAGTAATCTGAGATTAAGAGAAACTAAAGAAATAATACTTGCAGGAGAATTTTAAGTTGAATTCAAGGTATTATAAGGAGAATAAGATTGCTGGGAGAAATATCAACAATAGATATGCAGATGATACCTCCGTAATAGCAGAAAGTGAAGAGGAACAGAAGAGCCTCCAATGAGGATGGAAGAGAAGAGTATAAAAATGGAGTGGCTTAAAACTCAACATTCAAAAGATCACGGCATCCAGTCCCATCACTTCAATGGCAAATAGATGGGGAAACGATGAAAACAGTGACAGATTTTATTTTCTTGGGCCCCAAAATCACTGCAGATGGTGACTGCAGCCGTGAAATTAAAAGACGCTTGCTCCTTAGAAGAAAAGCTACGACAAACCTAGACAGANATGCTGGGAGAAATTGGGGGCAGGAGAAGGGGACAACAGAGGATGAGATGGCTGGATGGCATCACTGACTTGATTGGCGTGAGTCTGAGTGAACTCCAGGAGTTGGTGATGGACAGGGAGGCCTGGCATGCTGCGATTCATGGGGTTGCAGAGTCAGACACAACTGAGCGACTGAACTGAAAGTCGTAACCCCTCTATTTTCTGGTTCTTGCTGCAATACCACTGCAAGTTAGCTTACAGTTACTATCCTGAGTAGTAAATTAATAGTTTTGAGTAAAAAGACGTTTTAAAAGCCAATGTAAATGACCAGGTTTTGTTTAAAACACATGAAATCATGGTAATGGTTGGGATATGATCAATTCCATTGTGCCTGTTAATTTTAAAATATGTGTCTATGGAATAAAGTCTGCCTTCTAGTCTCTCATCAGTCACAGCCCCTGCCATCAGTTCAGTTTAGTTCAGTGGCTCAGTCGTGTCCAACTCTTTGCGACCCCATGAATCGCAGCATGCCAGGCCTCCCTGTCCATCACCAACTCCCAGAGTTCACTCAGACTCACACCAATCAAGTCAGTGATGCCATCCAGCCATCTCATCCTCTGTTGTCCCCTTCTCCTCCTGCCCCCAATCCTTCCCAGCATCAGAGTCTTTTCCAGTGAGTCAACTCTTCCCATGAGGTGGCCAAAGCACTGGAGCTTCAGCTTCAGCATCATTCCTTCCGAAAGACTTTGGTGGTATTTTAATCCAAAACTGCATGGTAAGTGGATAATCCACAATCCATTTTAAAGACTAATGGAAATACTTCAAAGATGAATAGAATGATTTTGTGAAAAATCATTTATCATGAAATGATGCTTTGAAGGAAAGCTCTGAAGCAGGAGGAAATAGCTATGTAACAAAGCCTAGTTACCAAAGATATTTTAAATAGATTTTCTTGTGAAAGTCACTCAGTCGTATCTGACTGCTTGTGACCCTGTGGACTACACAGTCCATGCAACTCTCAAGGCCAGAATATTGGAGTGGGTAGCCATTCCCTTCTCCAGGGGATCTTCCCAACCCAGGGTTCGAACCCAGGTCTCCCGCATTGCAGGTGGATTCTTTACCATCTCAGCCACCAGGGAAGCCACTTGTGAAAGCAAAGAACTAGTCTAGTATGATGACAACGTAACAGATCATTCAAGCTCTCTTCAATCATTTAGAGATACTAGGTGTAGGGAGAAAAAAAAAGTTGCAGTTGGGGAAAACATTTTAAAAGAATGGTTAAAAAAAAAAGAAATTTCCTCAAATACTGTCCTACTTACTGCAACTATCAATACATCACCCCCCGATATACACAGACTCCCTAACAGTGTTGTTTCCGCATGTAAAACCATCATTTATTATACCAGACTTCTTCTCTAGCTATGCAGGTTTTCAAGTATTCATTGTATAAATCAGAACACATAATCCCTACTCCTAGTGAACTCACAATCTTCTGGTATAAAAAGGTGTGTATTGTTCAGATAAAGCTCTTCAAAGTCTTTTCAGGATCCCAAGTTTTGAATTTTTTTTAACCACTGATGATTATTAAAAATGGGAGAATGAAATTAGTTATAATCCATGCCTTGGCGAGCCTATAAAATATTCAAATTAACACTTAAAACATCCTTTTCCATTTTTTCCTTTTAGCTCCTCGTTTAGCCAGTGACTTTCTAAAAAAAAAAAAAAAAAGCTATCATAAAATAAAGCCTGTGACAGTTAAAAAATATTTTTTATACATTTCTTCATGTAGAAAAAACATATATAAGCCTTCTTATTGATTTATACCCTAACCCATCATGGTTACTTTAATGTTAAGGAATAAGCTTCATTTAAAATAATTCTTGTTTCCAGTTTAGCAGTTCATGTAATATGATTTTGATTTACTGGGTCCATGAATATAAATACATCTGGAACATCAAAGACATACCAGGAAGCACTGTGTCACATATTGCCAGTGAATGAAGTCAGCAGGGAAAAGAGTAATAGATAGTGTGGAAAAAAGACATGACATATAATATTCTGGGGCAATCTGGTTTTCAATGACCCATAAGAGCTGAAGAAATAAATGAACTAAAAAAGAAAAGATAATGGTTTACTTTTATTCACATGTAGTTGCCATTAAAAGGAACTCACTCATAAAAACATTTTTGCTATTCTAACAACCTTTGCCTCTCATCATCTCTTACAAATAAATCCCACAACAGGTCAGAAAGGTTAGAGGTTATATCACAAATGGAACACATTAAGTATTTTTTAAACCTCCAAAATATGGCTTATAAACAATTTTACATAGCAGGTTACCTATTAATATGTTACATATTAAACAGATCTATGTACTATTTTGGACAATCAGATTTCCTTGATATTAAAGATGGAGTTGGTATTTTTATCAAAAAGGTATTTTAAATCTGTTAGGGAGTTTCTATAGTGTGGAATTTCACTTCTTTATAAAGTGGTATCTTAAGTATATCATTATTAAGTCAAATCAGAAACTAGATCCATCTCTGGGAAAACACCAGTTTTTATTGTATGCATCATGTAAACGCCTTGAGAGTAGTATCTGTGCAGTTACTCTCAACTAAGAAAAACAAATTCTTGTTCTGGATATACATCAAAACCTAAGATTATCTTTGTATAATAGTATTACTTTAAAAATCTGACAAGAACAATGATAAAGGTTGCCAAACCTAAGAGTACTCGGTTTGATTACACATCCTAGTTTTCCCAGAATCTACTTCTGAGCTCACCAGATTCAGTTCTATCAGGATAGCGGCTGTTCAGATCACCAGTGTACATCCAGCGCTTGACACAGTACATGGCAGAGTCGGTGTTCAGTAAATATTTCAGTGATTGAAGACAAATTTTTAATAGCAAATGGAAAATAAATACAACTTTGAATAATTGGAATAAGAATACCAATTGTCTCATGATGTTCCTCAGCAAGAGGAACTTTTTGTGATAATTCTAGGATTATTTATAAGTAAATTTGGAATTAGGTAAAGAAACTATCATAATGGGAAAAAAACAAAAGCCACAACATTTTACCCTCCAAACCTAATGTGTAAAACTTGGAATATGAGCTAGGTGAAAACTACCATGATAATAAGGCAATTCCAAAACTAAAATGTTTTGCATATTTATTAAACAATCCATTTTCTTTCTGACAATACTCCTAACACTAGATGAAAATGTTTATAGTTTTT
>SJYA01002623.1:1626615-1648737 GCA_006410615.1 Neotragus moschatus | reverse complement strand
GTAACACTAGATGAAAATGTTTATAGGTTTTACCAAACTCATAATAAAATGTGCCTAATCAGTTCATCCTTTCAGTCTTTAAATCCATGTTAGAGAGTTTTAAATATGGAAGATCTTTATCAGCCTCAAACCATTAAAAAAAAATTACCAAAGACCTAAAATAGTTATTGGCTAATTAATACATTTGTAATAGTGCCATGATTTTGTCCATGTATATATTTCACCCAGCATTGTCAAAATTAACCTGATAGTCAATTAAATGAAAACATCTATAAATAATTTCAAAAATGACTGAACTTTTTAAATCAATAGTCATAACAATATCATTGTGTACTGAAATTAGAAAACTCTTGGCAGATATATAAAAACACATTTACCTATTTCAATTAGGTCAATGTCAGGATGTATCAAAATTCTCCATCAAAGTTTTTTTTAAAAATCTTGATCTTTAGGTACGATAAAAAAATACAAATCAAATGAGATGTGTTTGGTCTGACCAATTCCACAAAGTGAGGAGGAAAAGGAAGGAAAAAAAAAAAAAAACTTGTCCAGTTAAATTTCAAATCCTAAACATTAAATCTTTTATTTGGGCCTACCTCTCTAGATTTATAAAGATACCAGCACTCTTGGAAACCAATTGTAAGCAGTATCAAAATTTCACTGTTATGGATTCTAATCAGTTTAGTCCTCCATTTTCTTACATAGTGAACATCTTTTCCATCAGAATCCATCAGAAGAATAATGCAAATCTCACTTTCTTGGTCACCTTTCAGCCCAAGGCCAATCAGTCTCAACAACAACCAAAAACTGTAGCTTTATGACTGGTAGGCTGTTTCTGCAGTAAAACTTTCTCTGGCAATCAGAACTGTCATCTGAGGCAATCCTTCACTGCTCTAGAAGCACAGTTCGAAGCTCGTCTTCTTTCTCGATCAACATTGAAGCAATGGCTCCGTCATTAAACTCAAAGGAAGTTCCTCCATCCACAACCATGCATGCATCCCAACACCGAGAACGCACACAGACCCTAGGCAGAGAGAGACATCTTGTTAAATATCAACACTTTTCTTAAACTGCAGTTCCTTTAAAACACTCAGTTTTTATCTAAACTGGCAGGTAGATCATTTGGCCTTGACTTTAAAAATTCAAGTTGCCCTGCCCTTTGTTATGAGAGAATTAGTGACTATGTCAATATGAGTACATTACCCCCCCAAAAATCTCAAAACTGAATGTTCAGGATAGCTCCATTTACCCAAACACTTAAAAGTGAATAAGTTCAGACTTGATGGAACTCATAGGAGCTTTTTGAACATTATTACCATTACAAGTATTTTAAGTATTGATCAATAATGTAACTACTGTCATGTAAAATTTTTACTTCTATACAACATAAAGAAAAGGCACAAATTATCAGGGTACAGCTCAATGAAAACACTTGTGTAATCATCACCCAAATTAGGAAGTGACTGTTACACTCAGTTCCCGGGAAGTTCCCTCATTGCTCTTATCCCATCTCCCAGTCTCTACTCCCAGCTCCTCCTTCCCAAGCATATCCACTATCCTAATTTCAATCACATAGTAATAATAGCTTTGTCTATTCTTCAAATTCTATATAAATGGAAGAGTACAATAGATATGCCTATATCTGGCTTCTTTTGCTTAACAGTAAGTATGCTTGTGAAATCATCCATATTATCATATGTAGCAGCACTGGGTTCATTTTCATTGCTGTCTGAAAACACCTGCATTGTATGAAAATTTAAGTATCTCTTCTACTA
Organism: Neotragus moschatus; assembly: GCA_006410615.1. Taxonomy (NCBI): domain Eukaryota; kingdom Metazoa; phylum Chordata; class Mammalia; order Artiodactyla; family Bovidae; genus Neotragus; species Neotragus moschatus. The sequence continues at coordinate 1,646,962 of SJYA01002623.1, read as the reverse complement.
TTCATGGACATTAGGGTTTTGATCTATTCGGAACATTGCTACTATGAATATTCCTGAGTATGTCTTTTGGTACATACATATCTGTCAGTGTATACTCTTCTGCTGGATATATATCTTGGAGCAGAATCATTGAGTCACTGCATGTCCTATATTCAGCTTTGGTAGGTAACTGCCAAATAATTTTCCATATTATTCCTAACAGTATAAAAGTTTTATATAAAATTTCTAGTTGCTCCACTTTTATATAAAAGTTTTAGTTGCTCCACCTTATCAACAACTGGTATTTTAGCTAGACTAGTGAGTGTGTGTGGTATTGCATTTGTTCAGTTGCTCCATCATATCTGACTCTAAGCAAACCCATCAACTGCAGCACACCAGGTTCCTCTGTCCTTCACTGTCTCCTGGAGTTTGCCCAAACTCACGCCATTGAGTCGATGATGCCATTCAACCATCTCATTCTCTGTCGCCCCCTTCTCCTCCTGCCCTCAATCTTTCCCAACATCAAAGTGTTTTCCAACGAGTCAGCTCTTCACATCAGGTAGCCAAAGTATTGGAGCTTCAGCTTCAGCATCAGTCCCTCCAATGAATATTCAGGACTGATCTCCTTTAGGATTGACTGGTTTGATCTCCTTGCAGTCCAAGGGACTCTCAAGAGTCTTCTCCAGCACCACAATTCAAAATCATCAATTCTCTGGCACTCAGCATTTTTTAAGGTCCAACTCTCACATCCTTACATGACTATAGTATTATATGATATAGTTTTAATTTACATTTCTCAGATGAATAAGGTCAAGGATGTTTCTCCATACACTTAACAGCCATTTGGATATTCTCTTTTGCAAAATGCCTGTCCAAGACTTTCAGCCATTTTTCTAAGGGGTTGCCTGCCTTCTTTCTTACTGACTGCCTGCCTTCTTTCTTACTGGCTGGTAAGAATTTTTATAATATATTCTGGATATGAGTCCATTGCTGGACATAGATACTATTTCACTCTGTGGCTCACCTCTTTATTTTCTTGATGGTGTCTTGATTAACAAAAGTCAATAACTCTAATTTCGTTCAACTTGTCAATCTGTTGCTAAGAAATATTTTCCAGCCAAAGTCATAAAGCTGTTCTCCTACTTATATGAGCAAACATTTAAATGAATCTTTCAGTCTTACCCAATCTGAGTACAGATTTGTTGATTAATCAAAATTAATTCTCAAATGATTAAGTGATTTTTAAATATGATCACTATCCTTTTTAGTGTCTTTCCTGGAAAAAAATCAGTTATGCATTTTCAAAAAAGTATACGTACACTGTTAAGAAGCAATTTGTAACTGAACTATTCTTTGCTTGCCATGAGATAAAAAGTGAAAGTCACTCAGTTGTGTCTGACTCTTTGTGATCCCATGGACTGTAGTATGCCAGGCTCCTTTGTCCGTGGAATTATCCAGGCAAGAATGCTGGAGTAGGTAGCCATTCCCTTCTCCAAGGAGATCTTCCCAACCCAGGGATTGAACCCAGGTCTCCCACATTACAGGTGGATTCTTTTTCATCTGAGCCACCAGGGAAGCCCAAGAATACTGGAGTGAGTAGACTACCCCTTCTCCAGGGAATCTTCTTGATCCAAGAATCAAACCAGGGTCTCCTGCGTTGCAGAAGAATTCTCTACCAGCTGAAGTATCAGGGAAGCCCTCCCTAACTAACAAGCCCTCCCTCTTGTTAGTCTGGAAGACTGGGCAACCTTTACAAAAATTATAAACATTTTTATATATCTTCTTCCCTTCAAAACAAAAAAATCTGTGGCAAATTTAACAGATGTGGGCATGGGTGGGAGATTCACTTGTAGGGAAAAGCTGAAAGAAACGAGTCCTTTATGTTGCTACACAATTTAGCCTTTACATGAATGTATGTCCTGCTTTTATTCCACAGCATATGGAAAAAAAGTTGCTTTCCACTCAGTTTCTTTTGAAGTTGACAATCTGATCTTACTGTGTCTTACTTAATAAACTAAAAACAAACAAGTACACATTACCCAATTAAATAGCCATGTCCTCTCCATTCAGTTAAATTTTAGTTTCTCTAAAATGAAACAGTAAGTTTTAGAGAAATATCACTTTGGCCAGGTTATTAGCGTGATACCACTTTAGCTCCACAGCGTCTACTTTTCCTGCATGATTAAGTTTGAAGGAGTGATTTAATAAAATTCAATGCTTTCACAGCCAAATGTGCTTTGTAATTAATTACAAGGGAGGAAAACAGCTTCAAGAAGACTGTGGAAGCTTACTTTGAGGTGAAACAACGCTGACGACTGCTTGAGAAAATTCTGTTTGCTATTGGTTCTCGAATACTGAAAAGTATTTTTGGTTCTTCTGGACTGTAGAGCAGTGATTCATTATATTCGTTTGTTACTATAAAGGAAAAAAAGCCAAATATTAGCACAGTCACTTCTGAGAAGTGCAAAATGAGAACGGATGCTATCCCCAATTTAAAGGCAGTTCTATTCCAAATGTCTGTTTGGCAGCAAGTTTCTTGGAACTCATTACAAACTCCATTAAAAAAAATGCTTATAAACAAGGAGTATGTTCCCAGATTAGCCCACAGAAGGCTACATCACCCACAGGATGGCAGAAATAGGTACCTTTGGTGGGGGAAGGGAGGACTGTAAAGTCAGTAAACAAACAGAAACTAGTTTGAAGCCCTCAAAAATGGAACTTGAGTCGATATAATCCCTTGCTAATAAGTTCCTTTCCAAAACATCATGCCAAAAGGTTCATGAGGTATTTCCACAAGCCTTTGGGATCTACTTTCTCCCTAACCAAGAGGCACACAGAGTTGGCATGCAGAGCACAAACTGGTTAAAGACAACTGTACAAAGAAACTGGGCTTGAAAAAAGCATTTAGTTGAACACCACACTAAAAGACATCACAAGACTATCAGATAATCTACCTTATATACCAAAATTTCATTTGAATTAAAGGAAGCGTCTGTAAGTGACTGCACCATTGGCATTCACTATTGCTTCTGAAGATAAGTCAAATCTTCAAAGGAATAATATTCATTCAGTAAAGCAGTATGTTTATGAACAGAAAAATCACTGTATTTTATATATACCCTTAAATTACTTGACATAACTGATGTAAATTTCAGTTGTTTTATATATACTGTTTTAAGTTAAATTATCTAATGAAGAATCAATTACTATAAATGCCTCACTCTCCTTACTTCAGTACAGATTTAACACTAATTCCAACTCAGAGCCATGACTAAAATAATATTTTAGGTCTCAAAATCAGAGAGGGAGAAAACAATCCATTTTAGAGAACTGAAAGTAACCACAGAGATTTAGTCCTGTTCACAAACTAATTTAAAGGCAAACCATTTCACCAAAGTCTTTCGGGAATCCAAACCACACAAATAAAATGAATTGACTCTGTTAATATACTTTACCATGTATTGCTACATCACTTTAAAGGCAACCAATATGAACATATCTGTTATGATAACTCTCAAATTCAAATGTTTACAGATGACAACTGCAACATAGGTAAGTAAAGGCAACTATAAACAAGTTTGGATTTTTGTTCTTTTTTTTCTAAAAATAATTTACCTTTAAATCTTAGGATACTCTTCAACTAAACAGACAACAAAATAGACTTTAGTGTGTTAAAATTTCATATGCAAATCAAATGAATGTGGTTTTCAGTTTATGAATTTAAATATTTTTTAAAGTAATTATTTTAACAAATTTGAAGACTTCCCAGCAATCTATGTCCACTCCCTCATTCAACTGTTGAGGAAGCAGAGGAGCAAAGAAAACAGTCTTGCCCATTGTTTCAGTAAGTGACGGGTTGGTCTGGGATTGGAACTCAGGTCTTCAAATTCCCTGCTAAGTATCCTTTCTCCACCGGTGCTGGTTCTCTTAAAGAAACACTGAAATAACTGGGCAGGAGCATGTAGGAAAAGGATAAGATAACATTTTAGTGACTGTGAAGGTAAGCATTCACAGCTCAGTGAATTCCTTCTCATTCAGAGGATACTAAAGGCACACCGAATTTAGGTGTGCATTTCCTATTTGCCAGCTGTGTATTTTTCTACATTTTCCCATTCCCCAGGAAAAGTTTGCAATCACACTGTTTTGACACAGAAGTTAGCTTTCCATGGTTGACAAAAATCATAAAATTTCAACTCAAACTTTCTACTGGTTCAATATATTTTAAGGGGTATTATATTGTTGGAGTCAAAAAAGTACTATGCTTAGCTTAATTAGACAAGTACATTTCATGATAACATCCTTAAAATAAACACAGAACTTAACTGAAAATGTCAGTGATTATGATCATTTGTCACTGACCTTTCTCTACCAATTCTCTGTTCAACGGAAGACTTAAATTTCCTTGTCGGTTTGCTATTGGAAAAAGAAAGGGGGAAAATATCTTGATTAAATAAAATATTTTGTAACATACTGTAAAGCTAACATACAGTAAAATCTACACCTTCCATAGCATACTATAATTGTAACGTAAGAGCCATTTAGTACTCACCAATATTTAGAACATCTTCCACAGCCTGAGGTGCCACTCTGTTAATATTGAATGACCTAGAAATAAATACCACAAACGGTTTTTCTTATTTTAGTTCTAAAAACATACTAAAAATGAAAAAGGAATAATCTACTTAATGTACAAAGAACTCTTAGAAATTATCAGGCAAAAAAAGACCTAAAAAACAACAGCTACCTCATACAGTTTTTAAAAGTAGGCAAAGTACATGGGTTAACGGCCCAGGGGTCATATGAAAATATGTTCAATCTCTCTGATACCTGAGGAGATATTAAAACAAAATTCTTCTCAGATTTTAAAGATTAAAAACTGATAATGTATTGACATGGGTACGGGAAGAGAAGTATGCCCATAAACTAACGGAATTATAAAAATTGCAATTAGACAATTCTGTTAAGATTTAAAATGAACATAATCTTCAATCTAGTAGTTTATCCTAAAATATACTTGCACATATAATACACAAAGACAAATACAAGTATATATTTACAAAGCATTGTTTATAATAGCAAAACCACAGAAAGCTGGGTAAATAGAGCTACTCAGTAGAATACTACATAGATATTAAAAAGACTATACTACAACCATATGTATAATACCAATGTGGAAAGATATCAACGTGTTAAGTTAAAAAACCAAAAGCATTATACAGCGTACGTATGTGTATATGCGTGTTCAGTCGCTCAGCTGTGTTCGACTCTGCAACCCCAAGGACCGCAGCACACCAAGTCTCTCTGTCCCTCACCATCTCTCGAAGTTCGCCCAAGTCCATGTCCATTGCATTGGTGATGCTGTCCAGGCGTCTCATCCTCTGACACCCTTTTCTCCTTCTGCCCTCAATCTTTCCCAGCATCAGGGGCTTTTCCAATGAGTCATCCTTGTGTTACTTATATTAAAATATATATATAGAGTGGTTATATCTGGAGACTAGTACTAGAATATAAAATGACAGAAACCAGCTTTTCGTTGTACCCCCTTTGTATTATTTAACATATTTTTTATTTTTTTAAGTTTTATTTATTTTTTACTTTTTGGCTGCGCTGAGTCTTCGTTGTTGCTCGTGGGCTTTTCTCTTTATGCCGAGCGGAGGCTACTCTGTCGTGGTGCCTGGGCTTCTCACTGCGGTGAATCCCCTTGTTGCAGAGCACAGGTTTCTAGGGCATGTAGGCTTCGGTAGTTGCAGCTCCTGGGGCTCTAGAGTACAGGCTCAGTAGCTGTGGCACACGGGCTTAGTTGCTCCACAGCATGGGTCATCTTCCCAGATGAGGGATCAAAATTGTGTCCCTTGTACTGGCAGGCGGATTCTTAACCACTGGACCACCAGGGAAGTCCTAACACAGTTTTAAACATGTATTTCTTTAAATTATAAAATCATTTCTGAAGGTAAGAAACCTTTAGCAAGATGCCACGCGTAACCACTTAAGAACAAACATTACTACAAACGGAAGTAACTTTTAAAAGCAGCAACTTTTAAAAGGTGGTTAGACCCTTAACCACCTAAGGACTAAAAAGGTGGTTAGGGAAAGGTGTTTTTAAAAAAACACAGTTCTTCCAGCTAATTTAGAATTCTCCTCCTGCCTCTACCTCTTCCCAGTAGATGCTCCTTCGGAAAGGAACAGCACTGCATAGTCACACAACTCTAAACCTAATTCAGGGGCTCTGAACATTTTGAGGGAAGAACAATAAGAGATGCTCCATATACTGCTCTAATCCTATACTCTCCATATTTTGAGAAATGTGAAAACATTTTGGACATTCTCTTAAGAAAAATGCAGATATACAAATTTTTACATTAAAAAATTAGAGTCACTCACAGACCATATCCTTAGGCTAAAAAAAAAAATCTAAAATAGGCCCTTGCCTAGCCTATTTTTCACCATTACTCACCCTCTAACTTCACATTCCAAACACCCCAAGCTCCATTCTCGCCTCTTGCTCACACTTACTATGTGGTAGAAACCAAAACACTTCAAGTGTTGTGACTTTCTTCTTGTTTAGTATGAGATTCACAAAACCTATCTCATTAGCATTACTACTGTCACACACTACAAGCCATAAGGCACTGAGGGCAGTACCTTGGCAAGAACTCAACAAAAATGTCAAGTGCCAGGAACTCTGTATGAGTTACACTCTTAATTCCTCGTTAGAATTCTATTTTAAAGTCACATAAAAATAAGCTGTTAATAGGGTTCCACTGAAATAAAACATGTCAAGGGCAAAAGATAATAGTGACTCATGTATATCTTTACTATAATTAAGACTTAGTTTAAGAGAGCAGAAATCTTACAAGACGTGTTCTAACATTCCTAGAACTGTGACTTATTAGGAATACCAAAAGTCAATACAAACTAAGTTCTCTGAGTTAGGGTTAAATTAAAACTAATTTCCTGCGGGTATAATCTAAATCTCAGCCAATTCAATCTACCCTTAGGAGTGGTTTACATTCTACATCAAAGACAAACTATATGCCAAAGCAGGTGTGAGCTAGCAAACAACAGCTTTTTCCTTAAATCTACAACCTTCACCAATGTAAGAGTTCTGATGTGAAATCAGACGTAACTTCTACTGAAGACAACGGAAATGAAAGGCAAAGAGTCTCATATCTTCATCAGCTAGTAAAACTTTCTCTTTACTTATGAACACCTCCTCATCGTTAATTAGGTCTGCTGGGGCAGAATGTACAAAGGAGGAGGACTGGGAAGAGGCTTAAGAACTCATGGAAACAAACGACCCTGCTCTGTGGTACTTCTCTACTGTGTGCTGCAAACACATTCCCCCCGGGAAAAGGACGGAGGTGAGTGGCACTGTGATGATGCTCAGATGCTTGTTATGCAACATAACCCCCACATCCTACGTCTTGTGCAAGCGCTCCTGGAAATGCAAAGATGGGACGGCTAATCCCTGAGCTCTTCCCCCCACCCTCCCAGACACATGATTAGGCTTCATTTCCCACCCCTCTAGCCACACAGCATGTAACTATGTTCCAGCTAAAGGAATAAGAGTGATTATCATGGGCAACACTTCCCATAACCTCCCACAGGGGACCCTCCAAGCTTTTCCTCCTTCTGTAGCACAGGAAGTCTACGGTTTAGAGTTAAGCCCTGAAATTAAATCCTATCTCCTCCATTTATCAGCCACATGGCTTTGGGCAAGTCAGTTAACTTTTGAGACTTTTTATAGTCTATCAGTGAAAATAAAACTAACTAATCTCAGAGTATTCTTGAGAATTTAAGTAAGATAATATACTTACTTGGGGCAAAGAAAGGGCTCAAAGGTGGTACTGCAGTAAGTTGAAATTATTAACATAATGTATAGAACATATAAACTTTCCCTCCGTATCTCTGATCCCTAGCCTTCTCTCTTCTCCCCCAGTGCTTCTCTTTTCTCCCCTTACTCTCTGAAGAGAAAAAGGACCAAATGATACATGGGAAATCCGATCATAATGAAAGAATTATCGGTGATAACAGGAGAGTAGATCGTGTCAGAAGCAAGCAAGCTGCATAAAGCTGAGTAGAAAAGAAAAGTGACTAAATAACCAAGGCAGCTTCCCTGGTGGCTCAGATGGTAAAGCGTCTGCCTGCAACGTGGGAGACCTGGGTTCGATTCCTGGGTCAGGAAGATCCCCTGGAGAAGGAAATGGCAATCCACTCCAGCACTCTTGCCTGGGAAAATCCCATGGACGGAGCCTGACAGGTGATAGGCTACAGTCCACGGGGTCACAAAGAGTCGGACACGACTGAGCGACTTCACTTACTTACTTACTTAACCAAGGTGGCAGGGACAGGATATGGTTAGAGACCATATCCTGGTCCCTATACCAGAGACCAGGCTCGATACTAGAGCACTGAGCACAAAGCAGACTTTAATAAACAACACAGAAAAGACAGAACTTCTAATCTAAGCCATAATTAAATGCAACATCAACACAGTTCAGTTCAGTTCAGTCGCTCAGTCATGTCTGATTCTTTGCGACCCCATGAATTGCACAACGCCAGGCCTCCCTGTCCATCACCAACTCCCAGAGTCCACTCAGACTCACGTCCATCGAGTCAGGACACAACCATACGGTGAGTAGTAGAGGAAATAAAACTCAGTTTTAAAGAACTCAAACTTAAGTCAGTTTGATAAGCACTGCTTTAGCTGTATTTGTGAGCATGCAGTCATTTATTCAAAAAAGCATTTTAAGTGAATAAGTATGAAGTCCTGTGCTTAGCAAAGAAAAAATTAAGCAGAAAAAAAAGTCACTTGTCACCACCCCATATGCCTCAAGTTGCTCAAACTAACTGGGTATGAACTTACTAGAAACCAATTATGTGCTAAGTGCTATTAACAGTGCTATGAGAAAAAAGTGCTGGGTAAGGGCAAAAAAAGGGATTGATTAATTAGGCTTATGAAAAGAACAAGGTCTTAAGCAAAGATTTTGACATTTAAATGACATTTGAAGACTGGAATTTTTAGCCAGTAGATGGAAAGTGGAAAATGTTCAGGCATTCAATGCAGGAAGAAGGTACATTGAGCAAAAACAAAAAGCCCAGAGAGAACATGGCTTGTGCTAAGAATTGCAAGTAGCCTGCAGAGGCTCCAGTGTAATGGGCTAGGGTCAGGCAGGAGTAGGCTGGCAAGGAACCTTAGCTCACGTTTAAAGGGCTTCATATGACAGACTGGGTAACGTGAACACAGTCAGGACTCAAGAAAGTTTTAAAGCACAGAAGGGAAATAGTGAGATCTATCTACATTATGGAAATATTACTCTGTGGTAGGAGTTATGACTAACAGCCTGAAGAAGCAAGACGAGGCACAAAGAATATTCACTAAAGAGATGGGGGTCGACACCAAGAAACAGCCATAGAAACTGAAAAGCAGGGGCTAGAATTTCTGAAGTAGATCTGACAGGATTCAGAGACTGCTAAGTTCAGAGGGAGAACAGGAAGACCCAGAGTTATGAGCCAGCCTTTAGGGAATAATGTGTTTTCCTGAAACTATGAAGTCAAGGGTAACAGTGATACTATTCAGCAAGACAGGGGACACAGAACAACGGAAGACAATAAATTCAGTTTTGAATGTGTTGAATCTGAAGTGCTATTAACATCCTTATGTAGTTAGTAGGTAATTTTTCAATATGAGCCTGTACTCAAGAGAGATGACGGCTACGGATAAAAGTCAGGGAGGCACAGGCACGTGTGTGCTAAGAAGTGGAAGAGGCTTCCCAGAGAGGGGTCACAGGGTAGGCAGGTTTCAGGATGTCCCAGGTTATCTCCAATTAGACCTTGAATGCACAAACCTCTGGCATATTTTTTGGCACTGTACTTTGTTTTCATTTCTTTATAACTTAAAATATTCATTTTTTAAAAATATACACTCTCTAAAAACACTCATTTTCTTTTTTCTCTTTACAAACCTAGTGCAGGAAGATAAAGAACGACCAGATCCAGGCTGAGCTATAAGTCAAAGCTGGACTCTTGGACCCAATCAATGAGTGCAACAGAAACTGAGCCAACCAATAAATCAACGCCAGGCTCCTTCCTGCGTATCAGAGGCCTCAGATACACCAATGTGAGACGGCACGCAAACTATATTACTTAAAGTATTTCACAAAAGTTGATAACCAAACATTCCAAGTTACTCACCAGGCCTTTGATCCTGTTCCAGTACACAAATTGAGCCCAGAGCTCTTCTGTTTTTCCCATGGACCATCATCAACTGAAATCTCATAGTAGGAAGCCCTATGAATTGAGAATATAAAACTGGATTTGCAGAACTTATGTCTCATGGTAAATGAGATAAAGTATCTTTTTCAGAGCTGATGAAATCTAAGCAGGTCATCCTGACTTGGACATACCTGACTTAGTAGGGACACATATCATGATGCTAATTCCAATACTGATTAAGTGAAAAAATTCAAAAATATCTGTATGTCTACATCCTTCTCTGATCTATATGTGCCTCCTTCCTTTAAGATTTCAAACAAGAGCTTCTCATAAATTTTTACCTAGCACTGCTATGGAAACATATAGGAGACGATTTCAGAATTCAAAAAGAAAATGCCATTCCTAGGGGAGTTTTATTCTCAGGAGCTTGTCGTTGACACATCTAAGTCTGCATCTAATCCTTCAAGTTACCAACTGTTTCTACTTAACTCTTGTTTCTCAAGTTATGTACGAATGTGCCTTTTGATAATGAGGTTCTAAAGAAAAATCTCAACCAGTCCTGGACCAGTGAACAAAACTAGGGATAAAATAAGAACTGTAATTTTTTTTTTTTAAAGATTGATATTTCTAAAATTATTTAATAAACATGAAATCAACTGGGTTTTCTGACACCAGCCCCCCCCCAAAAAAAGACACCGCTTTTTAACTACATGAATGTTTAAGTGATTTGTAACTATTCAAAGAGCTTTTGAAGTATACAGAAGCCTATTTTGTGAACTATGTCTTAAAATAATGGTGTCAACAGTCAACACTGAGTTACTTTTATCCAGCAAATAAAAAAGCTAAAATAAACCCTTAACAAAATATAGCTTTTCAAAACAATGACAATTATTAGACATGCCTGCAAATATTAACATTCATCGGATACTTTATCTCTTATTCTAACCCTTTCATTTTCTCCTGCCAAGCTCGTGGTTTGTGAACGCTTCATATGATATAACTCCAAGTCGTCTTTTTCTCTGAAGTCAGCATTCTCTTTAAAAATAAAAGACAGCAAGTCTAATATTCACATTTAATCTATTTCATAGCTTTGTTATGTCTTCCTAGAAAATTAAGAATTTTAGGTACATTAGTCTATTATATACAATACAGACAAGTCAGCCAAATCCATTGGAATGGCTACTATCTATTACGCCAGAATCACGTAGAAACCAGAGATTAGAGGTAAGTGGGGACAGAAAAGAAGCAGAGGTGAAGAGAAAGAAAAGTCAGGGGAGAGACGCTGAGTCCAAAACAAAGAGCAAATTTAGTGTCATTCTCACATGCAAGTTTATCGAGATTAGTCAACTCATAGAATTTTGGTTTCAGGGAAATTATTTTTTTAAGGCAGCAATAAAACTCACAGTCCCTTTAGAGTGGGTATACTTCTTCTTAAATTGTCCACTGCTACAGCCCAAGAATAAGACATTCTAGGTTAGAACAAATAGGAGAAAAGAAAAAAATTGGGCTTTTAAAATGTTCTTAAGTTTAAGAACATTATAAATGAGGCAGGAATAATATTGCCGCACTTCACATTTTCCAAGCAAAGCACTTCGGTTTTCAGAAGACGACAATTCTATTGCACACACTGAAGAAAAGCACAGGCTTAGCCCAGCTCTGTTATTTATTAATTGTGTGACTTGGGGCAATTTACTTCACCTCTCTGAGCCACAGACTGCCCTATAAAATGGAGATAATGATAGCATCAGTATTTATTCAATCTATAAATATTTATCACGTGCCTAATGTTTTAATAAGCACTGTGCAAGGTACTAGGGATTTAATAGTTAATGTAATAGATACAATCTTCTAGAAGTTTATATTCTAGTATGCAGGTCAGAAATTTTACAGTAATAGTTACCAACTATTTAGAGTGCTGTTTACTGCTTTAAGCAATAAACAAGACACTATATAAGAATAATACAAGACGGCCTTGAAACAGCACTGCCAGGAGGAAGGCATGTACAGGCAGGGCAGTTCAAAAAATCAGTAATAAGTCCTCATGACAACCCAATACTGGATCTGGAATTAGAAATGCTGGGTTTACATGATGGTTCTGATGCGACATTAAATATATGAGCTTGGCCAAGTGATTTGAATTCTCCCAATCTCAGTTTTTTCACTGAGAAATACAACCACTCTTCTCACAGAGTTGCTATGAGCATACATGCGGCAACATACAACACGCACAGTGCCTGACTCGTAGCAGGCGTTCAGTACGTGTTCCTTTCCTTTCTGCCTAAGGGTCTGTGCCACAGAATCTTTCACAGTAATTTCTAATCTCTCCCATAGTTAAGGCTTTCGCAATAGCATCAGAAGCCCACCCACTGCTGTCCTTAATCTTAGTAAAGATATCAGGTGAGGCACCAAAGACCACAAGAAGAACCGGCATCGGACATCGGGGTAGACCAACCAAAGCACTGCCACCACAGAAAACAGAAGCATTCAGTCTAACACCTCCTAATGGGCCTTCACTGAATTTCCACAAGTCAATCATTGACCCCAATTTTCCTCCTTTTGTAAGTTATTTTTAGTAAGTACAAATCATAAAGCAACGCTAGTAGAAGCTCTCAGAAGTTATGACCTTCAAAATATACAAACAGAATAATGTAAGCCTTTAAGTGGCTTCCCTCAAATAAGCATAAACTCACAAAACATCTTCACCTTTGTCATCTATTTATTTTAATGGAGACTTTTTCCAATCTCATTTTAAGGTTGTTCTCTTCTGCCTGTCTTTAGCAACAGTGATGAGATTATATCACTGTTATATTCTCTTCCTTCTCTCTTATGACATAAATGTATCCATTACTCACTTTCATATTGCTTCAAACTTGATATGCTATAGTTTTCTCTGTTACTGCATAAGTCTTACTATATTAAAATAAGTACATCTTAACACTTTACCATATTTTTAAGTTCTTTAAAGTATATATTTTTATTTGATTTCTGGAAGAATACATTTTACTTTTAATAATTTTTTAATTATGTATTTTACTAGCTTCCAAAACATTAAGACACAACTACTTTTATCTTATTTGTTTTTATATTCTTAGTTCACACAGGTGTGCAATAGATTTTACTGCATAAATTTAAAATTGTATTAATCAAAATAATTACAACTCAAAAAGATAATTCAAATCATTTTGTTGAATCAGGCTTTGTTCTCTTCAATACTATAGTAAGTTAATGGCTAAAATGTGGTTTTTTTTAAGACAAATTTTTCTCATCATAATCAAACTTACTATAAAAGAATATGACTTATAATGAAGCGAATTTCAGAAAATTTGAAACTTTCAGGGAATCAGTTACATGACCTTCAAAAGGTCACATGGTTCTGGTAGCAGGAGAGTAGAATATAGATTTATCTCTAATCTTCTAACCCTAACTCCCTTACAACAAAAATGAGAAAGAAAGTTCTAAATGTACCACCAAGAGTTAAATTAACTTTACATTATGGCAGTCATTTTACAACTAGTAACTAGTGTCACACAATACATTTTCTGCAAAAAATTCTGCTAACAATTTAAATCTAAGTTATAGTCAACACTCACAAAATAGATTTTAACAGTAATAAAATATATACTATGCTTTTATATTCCTACTCAAGAACTTCACTGACCTTAATTTTGGCTAGTAATGGTTACAAATCTTAAGCTGTCAATACTCTTGCCTTATGACGTTGCACTGAAAAGGATCAACATTACTTATGCAGTATTCTTGTCAAAAATGCTTAGTCTGAATTTTATCATGCAGAGAAAAAAAAAATCATACAAATCTAAAATAAGGGATATTCTGCCAGTATTCTGCAACTGGCTTAGACCATTCAAAAATGTAAAAATCATAAATGACAAAACAGGGATGAAACTAAAAACTATTCTTAATTCAATCTAAAGGGCTATGATAGCCAAATAAACAAGATTTATTCAAAAGTAAGTAATAATATTTTTGTGTTCTCCTTAACTGGATCCTGGATCAAAACAAGCAAATAAATAAATCAGTTTTATGAAACATTAAGACAATCAGGGAAATTTTAATATGAACAGTCTATAAGATCAAAGGCATATCAACTGCAAATATATGCCTATATAGCATTCTGTTAAACATTTATAAAGTACCTATAAAACAGATGAAAGGCTCAGAGAAATACCGTAGTAAAGAAATCTGAGTAACTTTGTTTAATGTAGGGCTTCAAAAACATTTTTGGTAATGAAACTTTCTTTCTTCTTAACATGTATTAATGTGTACAAAGGTGTGGAAATATTTCACTTAATAATTCATTTTTCTTACTTATATAGTATTAATTATTCACAAATCTTAGGTAGTAGAAATTTAATAAATAGTTTAAAATTACTAAAATATTAAACTCAAGATGACAAGTTTAAAAGTACCTGGATGATAAACTCTCCCCAATGAAGACTTCATTTAGTGCTCTCACTGGCAAAAGCTGGGGTCCAGAAGCCTCAAACTCTGCAGAGAATGAAAGAAAAATCCAAGAGAGCGCCTTAAAACTTCAGAAATATTACCATATAAATTTTATAAAATACAAAAATATTTGTCTTAACAGCATCTATAGCTTAACATTAACATATGAATTAAATCTTAAAGTATTCATAATATAGAACCACAAAATCATCTAAACATTATAGCTGCAATGAGTAAATAAACCTTAGTTCTTTGAAACAATTTTTCAAGAGTGATGAAATATATCGATATTTATTCACAGCGTAAGATTCAAGCTGTCACACTTGGCTAAATTTTGCTCCAACTGCAACCTGCTTCCGAAATAGAGATGATCGAGTACTTCTAAGGCAGAGCCATTCTGGATTCAAGCAGCAAACTACATGGATGGCTCATGTACGAAGCCAAATCAGTTATGTTAAAAGTCAGATTATATTTCAAATAGAAAACAAAGAATGTTTTTCAGCAACGGCAGCTCTGGAGGAACAGTGCCACATCTCCTTATGTGACTCCTAAAAAAATGTCATCTTTATTTTACCCTTTAAGGTCATGTGTACAACTTCTGTAACCTTCCTTAATGATTACTTTAAACAGCACTTTATCACGCAAAATCCTCCAAAGAATCCCACTGCTTTCTGGATCAAAGTGTGATTTTCACCTTCAAATGGTCGCTTTTACTTTTTTGTCTTTAACCAGTCCCCAGCCTGAGATGCTAGCCCTTTCTTCCCAGTGTCACCAATAGCAGGTTCCCGCACTCAGGTGTCTCCTGCTGGGCACGCACTATGGAACAAGATACCTTGTCTGTCTCCTCCACTTTTTTTTCTTAGTCAAAGCTAAATGTTAACTTCAACTGAGGCAGCAGCTAGCCTCTAAGACGGTCCCCCATGATTCCTGCCTCCAGGTATTCACATTCTTGTATATCTCTTCTTTTCACATCACACCAGAATTAGTCTGTGTGACCAACATAAGGCAGAAATGATGGTATGTCACTTCTGAGATTTGGTTTAAAAAGACACCCTGGCTTCTACCTTGGTCACTCTCTCTCTCAGATCACTTGTTCTGCGGGAAGATATTTCATAAGCAGTCCAATGGAGAAGCCACATAGTGAGGACCTGAAGCCGCCTGCTAGCAGCCACGTGACGAGCTGTGGTGCAGATCTTCCAGTCCTGTTATGTGTCCCAGCCAACAGCCTGACTGTCACCTCTTCAGAGACCCTAAACCTGAACTAACAAGCTAAGCCTCTCTCGGATTCTTGACTTTCATAATCTCTGTGAAATCACAAGTATTTTCTATTAAGATGGTAAATTTTGGGGTAATTTGCTATGTTTTAAGATTCTGTTTCAGGTTAATGTGTATTAGACACATTAGACACTTAATACTCTATAAAACTTTCTACCACTGTCACCACCACAGCCGCCAATATTCTCCTCTGACTTGTAGCCTATTTGTTTATAAGCTTATTGAATGTTCAACTCAGTTCAGTCTCTCAGTCGTGTCCGACTCTTTGCGACCCCATGAATTGCAGCACGCCAGGCCTCCCTGTCCATCACCATCTCCCGGAGTTCACTCAAGACTCATGTTCATCGAGTCAGTGGTGCCATCCAGCCATCTCATCCTGTCGTCCCCTTCTCCTCCTGCCTTTAATCCCTCCCAGCATCAGAGTCTTTTCCAATGAGTCAGTTCTTCACATGAGGTGGCCAGAGTACTGGAGCTTCAGCTTCAGCATCATTCCTTCCAAAGAAATCCCCTGATCTCCTTCAGAATGGACTGGTTGGATCTCCCTGCAGTCCAAGGGACTCTCAAGAGTCTTCTCCAACATGTATAATTTCTTTTGGATTTAAACTGTCTAAACTGACCCAACTATTCCTTCAATTACCACAAGTTGCTATTACAGTACCATGGAATCTTTAAAAATTTATTTGACTAAATTATATAATGGGCTAACATTATCAGCTAGATCTCGTAATACAGAAGGAAGCTGATACAAAAAGGTATTAAGAATGATGTGTTTGATCAAATTTGATTGTACTAAGACTGCATACTTAACTTTTGATATTGTCTAAATTTGGTATTAAATATATTCACATTTTTACAACAAGTTTTACCAACGTAAAAAGTTAAAATTTATAGTTTAAATTCTTTTTCTTTACATAGTGTAATCACTAATGGAATGTTTTGTATCTCCTCACAGATTTTCTACAAATGTTCACTAACAGTAAGTACTCACTAAATGTTGCTTTGTACCCAGTAGCCAAGTCATGCCTGAGGCAAGAACACTGGAATGGGTTGTCATTTCCTTCTTCAGGGGATCCTCCCAATCCAGGGATGGAACCTCTGTCTCCTGCACTGGGAGGCAGGTTCTTTACTGCTAAGCCACCAAGGAAGCCGTCACTATATATTAGTAACTGATAAATGTGAAATCTCACCAAACTAACCATATGTTTTTCTTTTGCATGGTCTTAACTTTTTATCTGTACTCCTGTTTCTCCTCATCCTAATTTTCCTTTCTGTATATAGCACTTTCACTATATGTGCTTGCTGAATTTCACCTGAAATCTTTTATCAAAGGAGGAAGAGAATATATAAAATTGCTTCAAGTCTCATTAATCATCTTAATTTTGCTTATATTTCTTTCATGCTAGTTGACTACCAAACATTATTTAATCATTAAACTGTTCATTTACACCTTGTTTCAACAAAACACAAAAAGATGGACTCAAGAGCAATTGACAATTTTCTATCTAAGAGAATCCATTACAAAATTAATCATTAATTTATATTTTTAAGTATAGAATTGTTATGTGACAGAGACCAAAATCCTGTGCAATTCTCTCACACTGTCAAACCATTAGACTATGTTTCTGGATCCACCCACCTTGGGTATACTCGTGGAACTAGTAATGGCCAATGGAATATGAGCAAAAGTAGTGAAAAGGCCTGGCTCCTAAAACTTCCCTAAGAATCCGCCATGCTCTCAACTGTCTTCTCCCCATAAGTTACAAGGACCAAACAGAAGATCAAAGGCCACTGTTTGGAGGGTGCCTGAACACTCCTTGGACAGTAAGCTGAACTATAAGTAAAACTTCAGTATGTTAAGCCACTGAGATTCTAGGATTGTTTATCAAATCAATTCACTTATCCAAATTAATACAAGTAGGCTTGCAAATAAAAAGTTACAAGTTTATGTGATTAAAAGTTTTCTTTAACATATAAATTCTACCTTCCCTTGACTTAGCATGCACGCACATCATTATGTCATTCTTGGGCTTTCCTGGTGGCACATACAGTAAAGAATCTGCCTGGAATGCGGGAGACCAGGGTTCGATCCCGGGGTCAGGAAGATCCTCTGGAGGAGGCTATGGCAACCCACTCCAGTATTCTTGCCTAGAGAATTCCATAGACAGAGGAGCCTATTGGGCTACAGTCCATGGGGTCGCAAATAGTCAGACACAACTGAAGAGACTTAGCATGCACACACCTTCCCTTGAGGGTATAATGATAATAAAAATGAACTCCTCTTCATTAACTTGTATACAACTCAGGTGGCTCAGGTGGTAAAGAATATGCCTGCAATGCAGGGGAGCCTGGTTAAATCCCTGGATCAGGAAGATGCACTGGAGACAGAAACGGCAATCCACTCCAGTATTCTTGCCTGGAAAATTCCATGGACAAAGAAGCATGGTGGGCTACAGTCCATGTGGCAGCAGAGTCAGACATGACTGAGCAACTGAGCACACCACATACATAATCTAGTTAAGGACAGATAACACTAAATAGAAAATTTTATTGGACTGAAGTTAAATCATCCTTCTTATAAAAAAAACTAGCTTTTTTTTTTCTCTTTAATCCTGTGTTCCAAATTAAAAAGCTAAATCAGGGATCAAACATGGTGGTATATTTATAATCTCAAACCTACTCCTATATTCAAAAATCCCAAATGGCAGTTTCTTAGGAAATGTTCCCTGCCAACCTAAAGAGAATTTTAAATAGGAAACATGAGATATATCTTGAAATCTTCCTAATTTTCTCTCAGAAAATAAAGCTCTTTATCTAGGGAAAAAACCCTCTAACAAAAAGGTTCTCTAAAATAGTGCCAACATTGTAAATGTTATATAATTGCTAATAACAATAATATTAATAATTAATTTAACAAGTTCCAGTATTGTTATTGAGAAATCTGAAACTACTCTGATTCCAGATTCTTCACGTATAAAATAACCTGCTCAAACCACAATCACCACCACTATCACCACTTCCTTTCTGGAAGCTTGCAAGAGGTTTGCTTTATCCCTAGTATACTAACACGCCTCAGTGTGGGACCTTTTACCATTGATTATATTAAGTATTTTGTGTGTTCCTTCATTCAGAGACTGGTGCCTAAGTTTTGAGAAATTTTTTTTTAATTCTTTTTGAGTATTTCCTGTGCTTTTACTAGAACCTCCACTGCTGCTGCTGCGTCACTTCAGTCATGTCTGACTCTGTGCGACCCCATAGACAGCAGCCCACCAGGCTCCCCCGTCCCTGGGATTCTCCAGGTAAGAACACTGGAGTGGGTTGCCATTTCCTTCTCCAACGCATGAAAATGAAAAGCGAAAATGAAGTCGCTCAGCCGTGTCCGACTCTTCGCAACCCCATGGACTGCAGCCCATCAGGCTCCTCCGTCCATGGGATTTTCCAGACAAGAGTACTGGAGTGGGGTGCCATTGCCTTCTCTGGAACCTCCACTAACTGATGTAAATATCCTAAATATTACTAAGTTTATATGTAATTTGTTTCTATATATATGTAGTTTATAAGCTAAAACCAGTGAATCTGAGCAATGAATTCATATCCTACATACTGTTAGTGAAAACAACCAAATCCTGAACATCATTTTGATGACAGCAATAACTTGTTTTGGTGGAAGTATAAAGTAAAATTTCTAGTTAAGATTTTAAAATCTTAATAGTTACTGCAGTCTTTCAAAACAATAATAGGAAATCTGTTAATGAATGACTTGAAAGATTTCCAGATTTTTTAAAACTAGTTATTTAAAAATTTTCTAAAATCAAATGACTTTTCAGGGGAAGACAAACCATCTTTAAAACATGGCATTAACTCACAGTTTAGGAACATTCCAGATGTTCAAGCTGGTTTAGAAAAGGTAGAGGAACCAGAGATCAAATTGCCAACATCCGCTGGATCATGGAAAAAGCAAGAGAGTTCCAGAAAAACATCTATTTCTGCTTTATTGACTATGCCAAAGCCTTTGACTGTGTGGATCACAATAAACTGTGGAAAATTCTAAAAGAGATGAGAATACCAGACCACCTGACCTGCCTCTTGAGAAACCTATATGCAGGTTAGGAAGCAACAGATAGAACTAGACATGGAACAACAGACTGGTTCCAAATAGGAAAAGGAGTATGTCAAGGCTGTATATTGTCACCCTGCTTATTTAACTTCTATGCAGAGTACATCATGAGAAACGCTGGGCTGGAAGAAACACAAGCTGGAATCAAGATTTCCTGGAGAAATATCAATAACCTTAGATATGCAGATGACACCACCCTTATGGCACAAAGTGAAGAGGAACTCAAAAGCCTCTTGATGAAAGTGAAAGAGGAGAGTGAAAAAGCTGGCTTATATCTCAACATTCAGAAAACGAAGATCATGG
>SJYA01002623.1:1580047-1626543 GCA_006410615.1 Neotragus moschatus | reverse complement strand
GAGCGCCGAAGAATTGATGCTTTTCAACTGTTTTGCTGGTGAAGACTCTTGAGAGTCCCCTAGACTTCAAGGATATCCAATCAGTCCATTCTAAAGGAGATCAGTCCTGGGTGTTCTTTGGAAGGAATGATGCTAAAGCTGAAACTCCAGTACTTTGGCCACCTCATCCAAAGAGTTGACTCATTGGAAAAGACTCTGATGCTAAGAAGGATTAGGGGCAGGAGGAGAAGGGGACGACCAAGGATGAGATGGCTGGATGGCATCACCGACTCGATAGATGTGAATTTGAGTGAACTCCAGGAGTTGGTGATGGACAGGGAGGCCTGGCGTGCTGCGGTTCATGGGGTCACAAAGAGTTGGACACGACTGAGTGAATGAACTGAACCGAACCTATAAAGCTATAAATCACCATGAAAAACTCTGAAAAAAATAAATATAAGTAAACATCAAATACCACAATCAGACAGAAACAAAGCCGGAAAACAGTTATGTAAAGATAGCTTTTCCTGATAAAGTTTAGCCAAGAAATGATAATGCAAAAGGAAATAATATCCTTTTATACAGTCCACAGATATTTAGAATATCTCTTGGGATCTTCTTGCATCATGAAAATCTTACAGTTATGGGACAAAGTGGGAAAACACGGCTAAATATAATCCTCAAATTAGCTCAAAACTGAGAATTCATCTTAACATAACAAAAAAGCTGCATATCATTTTATGCTAATATTCCCTTAGCATCTTACACAAATATTTGAAATACAAATCTTAAGCTGAGATACCAAAATTTCCTAACAAAAAGATTTTTTAATCAATAACTAGACCCATGGTAAATATATGTAAATGCAAATATATAAATGTATAATTATTATGAAGTCTTCCACAGATTAGTTCATTTTCTTTCAACCCCTTTCTTTTTCCTTTCTGACATTTCAAAGATCAAGACCAAGACTCTTCCTTAAATATCAAGTACCCTCTCAGACATTTTATAGTCCTTCCCTTATCAATGAGCTTTCAAACCCACCCTAAAAAAAATTGTTTTGGACATATGCTATATTTCTTATTTCAGAATCTAATCATAAAAATTTTACAACTCAAATAGTTCATTGTATTTCCTTAAATGTAGTCAGTGACACTGAAATCCCCATATAATTATAAATGATTACTTCCAGAAATTAGAGATCAAAGGAACTGTAAATTAAATATTTCCCCAAACACACTTAATTCCCAATCCACCTACTTTCATCATGAACTCTTTCAATGTTGAAGGCTCTACTATGCTGATTCAAACTCAGCTGCTGTTCATGGAGGTCCACAGGAACAGGGTTGATGCCAGTCCCTTCAAGATATAACCTAATTCGCTGCCTCCACAACCACCTTAGGGTGAAGAAAAAGCAAGTTATATTGAAATAGAATAAGTTAAACAAAGGATTAGATATTATAGTTTCTCCAAATTAAAAAAATTCATATTAAAAAACTAGTTATCCCATGAACTAATTACCCCAGAAATATCTAAAACCCACCACAAATTCCTGCACAAAAACAGATTTAGATGGCAATATCTACTTTATCTATAAGACCCCTCAAATAACATGAATTAAAGTCAAATTATTTATCAAGTATCCATTAAATCCCATATATGGAGCCTAGTGTAGTTGTGTTTTACTTATCAAAAAGTATAATATATATAAAAAAGAAAACATTCTGAAATTAAAAAACCATTATGTTAAAGTGGTCAGTTTATATAAAATTCCTTCCCTAAAATTCTGTAATAATGTTTTTCTGTGTTTTTTTTTGTTTTTTTTACATAAGAGTTCAATAACAAATACTGTAACACTTAAGATTACATCTAAAACTTCAATGACTTTTTAGTGGGGAAAAAAAAGGAATCAAGTTTAATTGATTTTAAAATCAAAAACTGACATATCAAAAAGCCAATGGGACAGATTCTACTAGATAAGTACACAAAAATANTTACATCTAAAACTTCAATGACTTTTTAGTGGGGAAAAAAAAGGAATCAAGTTTAATTGATTTTAAAATCAAAAACTGACATATCAAAAAGCCAATGGGACAGATTCTACTAGATAAGTACACAAAAATATACTCCTACTTGGAGTATATTAGTCATCTGTAAGGGTGCTAAACTTCTGAGATGAACAGAAACTGAAAACTCGCTACTAAGAAACTCATTACTTAAAAAAAAAAAGATTTCAGAAGTCAAGAAGATTTCTCAAGCTATAAAATCTTGGCTAAGTCAGCAAAAAAAAGTAGTCCAACTTAGCTCTAATTAATGGGTCTACCTCATCTTAACTCTTCCCTCTCTACTCTTCTCTCTTCAGGGCAGTCTGACTACTGAACAAATTAAGTAAAAGGAATATTAAAAAAAAAAATATCTCTACTGGTTAAGAAGTACTTAACATGTAAGACAGAGATACCAGGAATCTCAGCATAGTTAGAATAAATCCAACCTTCAGACAGTCTGGATGGGAGAAGATGAGGGTGAAAAATACAAAATCTCAGAGAACTTGAACATTTAATTTTCACCAATAGTCTTAATCATCTTTTTACCAAACTGGTAAAAAACATGTAAGGTTAAAGTAGAGACATGGCCTCTATCTCACTGAAGGAGAAAAACCTCTACTTAACAACTAAATTACAGGCTGGCACTTGGCAAGGTTTCTCCACATAGTTCCAATAGGGTTAAAAGCCAAGTTAGATGTGTTTGTGACTCAGCTAATGTATTATTTTTTATGTATTATTTGAATTCTTTTTTATGGCTACAACTATGAACTAATCCAAATACTATCTAATTTGTCCTATTTAACAGCATTTTTAATGATACATATTAATGAAATAATTATATAATAATAAGATTATCTTAACAAGATAATTATAGAGCAATAGTAAGAAGTTCCTACCTGAACTCACCACGATAGAACTTCTGTAAGGCTTCTGGGAAGGAATGCGTATATCGAACAGGAAGACATAAATGACCCTCAGACCTTTATTTTGAAGGGATTTGGGTGGTATAAAGGGAAAAAGAAATAAAAGTACTCAATTCAAAAGGTATCATTAAACTACAAAAATCAGACATGAATATTTTTGAATTTCTACTCTATAATTCATTTTTGCCACATATTATATTTTCAACAAGAACCAAAAAAAAAAAAAAGACCAAATATAAATAGTAGTTTACATCCAGGTTTAATGCCATAAAAGTTTCCACATTACAGTAAAACTAACAGCAAATTTGCCACTGATTGATATCCCTGCCAAATTATCTAATGGTATAGTGATGTTTGCATCTTAACATCTGTATTACTTAACTACTAACTTTGGGCAAGTCACTTTAGCATCAGCTTCTTTATCTCTAAAAAGGCCATAAGACCACCAATCTCAAAAGGTTATTCTGAGGAATCAAACTATTTATGTGAAAGTTTTTTGAATCATAAACCCCTTAGAAATATCTTTTAAGATAATCTCTTACTAAAAGAGAACTCATAGCTTAACCTAACTTCAAAGAGTTAACAGCTTTCATGAAAGACAGAATTTTTTTTTTTAATTGCAAATTACAAACTGTTGACTGCCTATAGGCTGATACAGGAAGATGAAAGGCTGATACAGGAACATGAGGAAAGGTGTCCAGAAAGTTCAATCATTCTCATTTATGTGATGCTTCAATCTTGAAGGAAAGGCTGACAGCTTGCCTGGCAAAACAAACCCTTAATAATAACTGTAAATTAATATAAATGTGAAGAGCCACATAAAAGGCTTTTAAAAAGCTGTAACTAGTCAATTTATCTGAGATAAATTTATCTAAGAAACTTAGGCAGGGACTAGATTTTTTAAATTTTTATATTTACTGCAATACTCTTATACAGTGCTAAGATTATAAAAGTTGAAAGTGAAAGTGTAAGTTGCTCAGTCCCGTCTGACTCTTTGCTACCCCAAGGACTTCTCCAGGCCAGAACACTGGAATAGATAGCCATTCCCTTCTCCAGGGGATCTTCCCAACCCAGGGATTGAACCCAGGTCTCCTACATTGCAGGTGGATTCTTTAATAGCTAAGTCACAAGGGAAGCCCCTTATATAAAAGTTATCAAGTCATTTATTTGATAGAATACCTACTGAGGTCACCTGCAGGTCTAAAACACTCAAGAGAGAAAAATCTAGGCCTGGCCTGGAGGATTCAGTTTCAGTGTGGCTCACTCACTAGTGCTAACTGCTCCTCAAGTCTCTCTCCATGTGAGTCTCCCCACAGGGTGGCCTTGGTATCCTCACATCATGGTGGCTGACTTGCTCAAGAATGAGCAACCCAAGAGACCAACACAGAAGCTACAGTACCATTTATGACCTGGCCTTGGAATGCACACACTGTTGTATCATATTCTGTTGATCCCACAGGCCAGCCCTGCTTAACGTGGGAAGAGAACCACATAAAGGTGTAAATAACAAGAGGCTACATTAAAGGTTGGCTATCACATGCTCTCTACTCCATTTTGATTATTAAGCATTTAAATGTCATAATTATATATAGGCGTCAGCAGAGAGAGTACAGAATACCAAAGAAAAAACTGAAATTGTCTATTTAATTTGACTGAGTCTACCAATGAGCCATCTTAGAGAAGCAGATCCTTCAGCCCAAGTCAAAGCTTTGGATGCCTGCAGTCCCAGCTGACACCTGCCTATAACCTCACAAGAGATCCCAAGTTAAAACCATCCAGTCAAAAAAAAAAACACCCATCCAGTCAAACCCTTCCTGGATTCCTGACACACAGAAACCATGGGAGATAATAAATTATTATTACTATTGTTTTAAGCCTCCAGTTTGCAGATGATTTGTTATGCTGCGTTTGATAACTACTGCAGAGAAGAAACTTAACTGAACATTAACTTCTGGGCTCATTTAAAGATTATGAGACACCTCACACTTATAAGACATATAAGTCAGGCAACCTGAATTATGGAACAAGCTAGAGGCCTTATACATTTCTGCCTGTGGGCAAAAAGAAAAACCAAAAGACTTCCAGAATACATTATTCCAGCTAGAAATTAGAGAAACAACACCTTCTGCTTATCAGTTTCAAAATCTTCACAAGCTAATGAATATTAAGCCAGTTTTTAAAGGAGAATATAGTTCAACAAGAAGGGCTTCCCTTGTAGCTCAGTCAGTAAAGAAGCTGCCTGCAGTGCAAGAGACCCAGGTTCGATCCCTGGGTTGGGAAGATCCCCTGGAGAAGGAAATGGCAACCCACTCCAGTATCCTTGCCTGGAAAATCTCATGGACAGAGGAACCTGGCAGATTGCAGTCCATGGGGTCGCAAAGAGTCGGGCACGACTGAGTGACTTAATACACACACATATTTCAACAAACTGTATAAAATATGATCACTAAACAATCTCTTACTTTAATGATACAAAAATATATCATTACAAAGTTTTTCTAAAATACATGTGTACAATCACTAAAGCCAATTAAAAAATAATTACTGAAGCAATAATCTCAGTTACTTGTGCTCAGGAGATATTTGCTCAGCTAGGTCAGGGTCCTAGCCCTGCTCCCTAAAATCATTTAACGAATCATTCATTTTTCAAGTGTTTATTGCCTACTGACTATGTATAATAGTATGCTAGAGAAATTTAGTCCTATACTCAAAGAATTTGTAGTCTGATAGAAGAGACAAACAATCAAGCAGAAAATAATAAGGAGAGAGAAGTGCTCTCTGTAGAGGGAATCATAGTCAGAGCCCAAGACAGGAACCAGTCTCGAATTAAAAAGAACTACACAGTTGAGTCAGTGGTCTAAGGGCATTCCAGGCAAAAGCACAAATAAAGGCATGAAAAGGACCTCTGGAGAACTCTTTCACTTACTCTTTCCAACCCTGCTATCTTGCTATCAACAAAGCTCATCACCAAAGCAAAAGCTCCCACAAGTAAGCCTCCAATCAAGATGTTAGAATGCTCATCCGTTACACTGTGCTTAAGAACAGCTTCAGGTTGGGGCGGCAGGGCAGGGGGCGAGGGAGGGTTACTGAATGAAAGTATAAACTTCCATTTATGAGATAAGAAAGTACTCGGAAAGCAATGTGCCACATGCTGGCAAAAGTTAACACTGGTGTATGGTATATTTGAAAGTTATTAAAGAGAGCAGATCTTAAGAGTTCTCATCATTAGGAAACAAACTTTCCCGTCTTTTTTTTTTTTTTTTAAGCTATATCAGATAACAAATGTTAACAACTTATTGTGGTAATGATTTCACACAACACGTTACATCAAGTCATTATGTTGTACATCGTACACTTATACGGTGCTGTGTGTCCATTATATCTCAATAAAACTGGGCAAAAATACAATTTAAAAACCCCAAAGAACAGACTTCAGGAAGGATCCTAGAATGTTCCTAGAGAGGCATCAGTCCTTTTTTTAAGCTGAAGAACGTGCCTGTGGGTAAATAATGATAGATGAAACTAGAAAAGCTGATAAGCAACAGATGGTGAAACATCACATACATTATGTGAAGGAATTTGCAAGGCATCCTGAGGATCAAAAGGAAACCCTGAAAGACTTTAACTAAAGAGTGGATACAATCAAATGTGCACTTTAGAAAAAATACTAAGGCAAAGTATGAAGGATGAGTTGGAAAGAGCAAGAATGGAGATTACTGCAGTAATTTAACTCACACACTACAAAGGCCTGAGCTATGATTAGTAACAGTGAGGAGGGCAAGAGATGGACTCAAAGGTAGGATCCCTAAAACTGCACACTAGATACCTGACCCTGAAGGGAGTGGGTGAGGATGAGTCGCCACAGCTTTAGCACCCATTACAATTCCATTTATCAAGTATGGCAGCGGGAAAAGGAGACAAGTCCCTTTGTAAATACATTACTTTTAACTGCCACCAGATACATTCAAGTGGAAGCCAGTATGGCTACAACAGCATGAAGAAAGGGAAAATAACAGGACATAAGCACACAGAATAGTCAGAGGCCAGATGATGTAGAGTCTTGAATGTCACAGTAAAGGTGATCAACCATCCCCATTCTCCCGAGACAGACAATTTTCCCAGGACGAAGGACTTCCAGTGCTAAAACTGAGAAAATCCCAAGCAAATCAGGATGAGAAGGAACTGGTCATCCTAATCATTGTAAAAATAATTTTATTCTGAGTTAGATAGAGAGCCACAGTAAGACTTTGAGCGGAGAAGTCTACCTAATATTACCAAACTTTTATAAAATAGTTACTGTGGCTGCAGTGGACAGAAGAGACTAAAATAAGACAAGAGTAGAAGCAAGATCACTGCTGGATATAAAGATTCTGGAGTCACATCTTAGTTAAAATGATAGATGTTAATCAGTTATTCTGGAGATAGTATAGAAAAGGAATAGAAAAGACTTATCTATGACTGAGCAGGAAGATAATGGTAGAAAATATTTTAAGAAATTTGTCAGGAAAGTGAATGAAGAGAGAATTAAAAAAAAAAAACAGGAGATCAACACACTGACAATCAAAGGGCAGATTTATTAGAATTGAGGAAATAGGTCTGCTATTAAGGAAGGAGGCTATGGTCAGAGTGATTTGAGAGATGGGGAAATTCTAGATGACTGCAAAGTCCAGATATGATCATTGTTGTGAGTGGCTAGAACAGAATAACGTTATATGTCAGAGAAGCTGAGGAAAGGGGGAAAAAGTGCTAACAGGGTTTAATTTATTTAAGTCTATGAAGTCACACAGGAAATCAGTGGAGGCATACTTAGGCATGGAGATAAGAGCCTAAGTAAGGGTAGAAGATGCAACATCATTAACTCATCCATCACCAGCAACACCAAAGGTCACCAGTACTCACCTCAGTCAGGCGCTTAGCTATATTCAGCTACAGACACTACTCCCAAACTACCTGGGAAATCAGATGTGAGAACCTCTCCATCCCGTATCATAATTTTCTACCACCAGTGCCAGCGCAATGCATATGTGTTTCTCATGCCTGAGCTAAAAAAAAGAGAGCTAAGACTTTGAGAATAACTACAAAGAAGAGAAATCTGCTAAAGGTAGGGATCAATGCTGCATGCCTAGATTTCATCACCAAAATGGTTCTGGTACATAGTTCCAACATTCATGATAGCCAGGAAGGGTGATGTTTCCACTCACACAGCATGCACCCCGGCAGATACCCTGTAGCAAGAGGATAAAGAGCTTCCAAACTTTAAGATTTATCATAACTATATACTATGCAAAGCAAAGGATAAATGTGGGTATGCATAACAGGTAAAAAAAATTCTTTTTCCTTACCGTTCTGGGTCGGTGTTTACACCAATAACTGGTTTAAGTCTGTCCAAAACTTTACTTGCTGCCAAAAGCATCGTGCCATCCCCTAAAGGACATAAGGCATTAAACACTAGCTTTGTTACAAGTCTGATTAACAACACTGTGAACATTAGTTCTTTTAGCAATCACAGTCCACCCCATCCTGCTGGCTGCCACAGTCTCCTCCACTTCCTCTCTACCCACTATTCTTTGTATTATCTCTCCAACTCTAATCCAGAATTTCTCAACAGTGGCAAGAGTGACACTTTAGGCCAGGTAATTTTTCTGTTTTGGGGGTTGTCCTGAGCCTGTAGGGTGATAGGCAGTATCCCTGGCCTCTACGCATTAGATGCCAATAGTAGCCCCCAGGTGGGAGCCACTATTCTAACCCTATCACTTCTTTTAACCATTCTTCTTTCCCTCTCTCATACCATCAGTCCAAATTCACAAATTATTTTAATGAGAATACATCCAAAGTGTCCAACTTTGCATTTTTCTCCCCACCAACAACAAAAAAAAAAAACCTTAAAGGTTTATAAAGAATGGTCACTAATGTAATAATACAGCTCAGAAAAAAAAAAAACAAGCATAAGTATACTGGGACCAAAGAGGGATGGAATTTATCTACTCTTATTAAACTCTTAAACGAAACTATTTTTTAAAGATTGGCATAACTAAACCAAAATACAATTATAAACAATCCTTTGAATCATCTTTAAAGTTAAAGGCACACCTTAAATATACACACAGAAATACACATGCACAGAACATTACAGTAACATCATCCACTGAGAAATTAAAATGCTGTATAAAGCACACCTTTTAAAATCTGATTCTACAAATCTAAAAATTTGTCTTACAGTAGGACTCTGAAAGCTCCATTACAGCGAGCTCACAAGATATTTGGAAATATGACTATTAAAGAGCATTTCCGTATTCCAACACCTTCACCTCTGCAAAACCATTACCTCCTGCAGCTATGACAGCATCTGCCCATCGAACAGTTTCCTCATCATATTCTCTCCTCTTTACGAGACGAACCTCAATTCCCTCATTCCTAAGATAAAAAAAGTAAAAGGTATATAAAACTTCCACTAACATAAAGGAGTATGTTTTTTGAGAGGCAGATGATTATAACAGAGATGTAAAATAAATCTGTTTTACAAACAAATTTATGTTTAGCTTTGGAAGGTCAGCTTCATTTTCATTTAACTACGACAACCAATCAACTATGGAAGCATATGAATAAACTATCCCAAGTCTCCAATGTGCTTTAGAAACATCTTTTAAAGCCCTTGACGAATAGCAGTATTGATTAGAATTTCCTTTTATTTTCTCTACTCTTCCTGACGCCAAAACTCATTAATACAAAATGGTTCAAAAGACTAACACCTTGAGAGACAATTTTTTTAAATAAGAGCAAATAGCTATTATTTTAAATTCAACAAATATTGACTGCCACATAAAAACAGTGACTAAAACATTTCCTAATTTGCATGTCCTCACATTGATTCTCTTGCACACACATACTTATTCACTGACTCATTTAGCCTTTAAGTAATGGTACTTTCTATAGTCATAATTTTTAGACATTCAAAAACTATTATAATGAACACCTATATAATCTACTATTCTGTTTAAGACATAAAACATTATCTGACAGTTGAAGCCTGCTGTGTACAAAATTAACTGTGTAGAAAAGGCACTTCTTGGGCAGACCAAATAATAACTGACAATCTGAAATTTTCAGAGTACAATAAAAATTTCCTTAAAAATACTCTAATACCAGGTCCATTAGCCACAATATAATTTTCTTAAGATGATTCTATAATGGCCATCTCTCCTAAAAATCTAACATTAGCTGCTAGTAAAAATTTAAAAATTGAAAGTCCTCAATACGGAAGCCCACTTAACACCTGATCCCACAGACTTACCGTAAACTATCAAGAATGTGCTCTACATTTTTGGTGTGAATATGATGTCGCTCAAGCAGTCCACTGTAGCTAGAGCCTTTCAGCGCGAGCTATATCAAAATAAAACAAATTTTGCCTTATTACATAATATGCTTTACATATTGTAGTTCTTTAAAACGCCCTATATAAGACAGACTGGGTTGTTTTAGGTTTTTTTTTTTAACATACATTTTAATGGTTATCTGTGAAACCCACAAGTATAAACTTAATTAGAAAGTCTGGTTCCAAAAAATCATAATGTGGTTTTAATATCAAATACAGCATTAAGTTTCTGAATCAGTATATCCAGAATCCTGAATGTAGTCAACAGGATTTCAAAAGTCCATGTTTTACAGCTTGAATGTCTTTTTTTTTTTTTCCCTAAATGGATTTTTTAACATGCTGAATTTGGCTACTGAAAACCAAAGTTGAACTATTATTTTAGAAAGCAGTCATCTAAAGGTCATCTAATGACTTCTATTCTACTTGAACTTGCAGCTCTCTTGTATTCCAATTTCTGAACTCTATCTGAAATTTACACAGTCCAAACAAAGGGCTTGCTGGATGCTTGAGAGTGGATAACTTCTAGATGTAAGGACCCAGAGTCTTCAATAATTGTTTTTGCTAGTTGTTTAGAATATAATGTCACTATCTTATCATTAATATTCTTTTAAAGTATATGTCTTCTAAAATCATCCACAAAGTAAAATGTTGAGAGGGAAGTTTAGAAACATTCATTTAATCATCAAGTAGGAAATATGTTTACTAGAGTTAGTGCTAGAATCAAAAAGCATGTTATTTGAGGGGAATAACTAAATTAAAACTACTTACAGAAAAACTATTAAAGAAAAAGAAACAAAACAGAAGACCAGCAGAAAAGATCTTCTACGACTAAAGATACGAGGGAACCACAGCAAGACAGGAAAGAGGCGTGAGATGCAGTGCAGTCAAGGCCCATGCCCCTGGGTGGACAACCCCCAAACGGGGGGAAGGAGTAATTTACAACTGCAGAGCTGCTTCCCAAGGAGCAAGGGGCCAGAGCCCCACACTGACTCCCCAGCCCAGAGGCCCTGCACTGGGAAGACGAGTCCCCGCACATCTGGCTGTGAAGGCCAGCGGGACTTACTTTTAGGAGAACCAGGGCTGTGGGAAATAAAGAGCACACACAAAACTCCACACAATCCAGGACCCAGCGCAGAAGCAGCCATTTGAAAAAATCCTGGTCAGACCCATCTGCTAACCTTGGAGAGGTTCCTGAGGCGGTAGGAGGCAACTAGAGCTCACCCTGACGACATGGGACACTGGTGATGGCCACTGTGGGACGCTTGTTCCACCATGAGGACATTGGCCAACGCCATGGTGGAATTCCCTCTCTAGCTTATTACTGCTGGGATGTGAACCCCAGGCCTGCCACCTAAAGACCCCGTGAGCCCATAGGTAACCCCGGACCTAGCCCTGTCCACCTGAGAACCCAAGACCCAGCCCACATACCAGCACGCTCACAGTAGGACTGGGATCCTCAGTACCCAGCTCTGCCCATCAGTGGACCTGTAACAGCCTGAGGTACGGCTTCACTCACTGGGGAGTGGGGAGGCACCAGTCCAAGTCCCCCTGGGCCCTGGCCACCAGTGGGCTGACCCCAACTCCAGGACCTCACAACCAGAGACTCCAGGCCTGCCTCCACCCACCAGTGGGATGGTGCTAACCCCAGGACCCAGTTCTCCCACTAGAGGGCAGGCACCAGCCTGGGGATCCTGTTGACCCCAGCCCCACCCACCAGTGGGCCAACAGCAGCTCTGGAGCAGCTTGTGCTCTCCACCAGCTGCCAGGATCTGGCTCCACCCACCATTAGGCTGGCACCAGCTTTGCAACATCCCCAACCCCACAGCCAATCATGTCAAGAGCCAGCCCTGCCCATCAGCAGGCCAATACTAGATGTGGAACCCCCACGTGCAACCACCTATTCCAGAACTCAGCTCCACCCACGAGTGGGCCAACATCAGTTCAAGGGACCCCAGGGCCACACAGCCAGCAGCCTCGTGACCCAACCCCACCCCACAGCAGCCAGTACACCAGGTGGGGCCTGACAACCAACCAGACGCCCCACAGAAGTCAGCTGGCACAGGAGGCCCCATGCAGCCCACATAAGAAGCATCCCTAGAGCATGTAAGTCTGGTGACCAGAAAAAAGCATGTTGCTGACATGCAAAGGACATCTAATAAAGGCTGCTTCTCCAAGGCTGGAAAACATAACCAGCCTACCAAATATACAGAAACAAAAACAGCAAATCAGGAATAATGGAGCAGGAAGGAATACATTCCAAATAAGTGAACAAGATAAATCGCAGAAGAATTAACTGAAATGGAGACAGGAAATCTAAACCTGATAAGAGTTCAAGGGAATGATCAAAGAACTCTGGAGAAGATTAAATGACAAGAGTAAGAAGTTAAAAGATTTTTGAAAAAAGAGTTGGAAAATATAAGGGGCTTACCTGGTGGCTCAGACACTAAAGAATCTGCCTGCAATGCAGGAGACCCAGGTTCAATCCTTGGGTCTGGAAGATCCCCTGGAGAACGGAAAGGCTACCCACTCCAGTATTCTTGCCTGGAGAATTCCATGGACAGAGAAGCTTGATGGTCATGGGGTCACGGAGAGTTGAACATGACTGAGAGACTAAAACTTTCACTTCAAAAATATAAAGATGACCAAACAGAGATGAAGATCAATAAGTGAAATGAAAAATACACTAGAAGGACTCAATATTACATTAGATGATATAAAGGGATGGGTCAGTGAGATGGAAGATATAGTAGTGAAAATCACTGAAGATGAACAGAAAAAGGAAAAAAAGAATAAAAAGAAATAAGGACAGTTTAAGAGACCTCTGGGACAACAGCTGCAAAATAAATGAGTCACAGTATGAAATGATTATGTGGTGATCATTCTGAAATGGTAGAAACACCAATCAATATGTTCTATAACAAGAACTAACATAGTCCTGTAGGTCAATTACACTTCAAAAACAAACTCACTCATAGAAAAAGAGATAAGATTTGTGGTTACTAGAAGGAACAGAGTTGGATGAAAGTAGTCAAAAGGTATAAACTCCCAGTTTTAAGATAAATATTAGAGATGTACAACATGATAATTATAATTAACACTGCAGTATGTTATATATAAAAGCTGTTAAGAGAGTAAATCCTGAGAGGTCTCATCATAAGAAAAAAAAATTCTATTTAATTGTATATCTATATGAGATGACAGATGTCTACTAAACTTATTGTGATAATCATTTCATGACATATAAATGTCAAATCATGCTGTACACCTTAAACTTACATGGTGCTGTGTAAAAATTACATCTCAAGAGTAGAATTTCCTCTTGTGAATTACTGTAATTCTTTAATAACTCATGCTTAATACATTTATTTAGGGAATACAAGTTCTTTCATTAATTATTTTCATAAACAATGTAGCTGGTTGGCCTACTAAGTTGTATTAACATAGACTAGCTAACTAGGCAACTAAGAGATAAGACATTTTAAAAAATCACTAATAAAAAGCATCAATTAGAAAGTCTTATATCACTATTCAACTTGCTCTTATATTAAAAAAACAATTTAATTCTCAAAGGATAGTGAATTTCTAGCTACCCGCTTGGAAAATAACAACACTTCAAAGATTTAAAAACATACTTCAATTAGACAAAAACAAGAACCCAGGAATTCTCTGTAAAACATCTTAAAATTAAGAAACTAAAGAAATTACTGAAATTTAGAATACATTCTCAACTCTGCAATGCTACACTTAAGGTATCAGTATTAGTGACAACGTTCTTAATTTTTTTTTTCTCCAAAAGCTTATTAATTCTCATCAGCATTAACAAAAAGTTTTTTTAAAGATTATCCACTAAAATGGAAAAACTGGTGTGAACCTAAAAGTTCTACAGCAGACACACTTAACGTTACAGAACTGCCCCTATAAAATCTGCCAAAGCCAACAACACTTCTCCTCATGTGCTTTGAGGTTAAGACAAAACACAACACAACATGAAAGGGGGGCAGGGGGAAGGATTTGGAAAGGACAGAAATTAACCACACCCTAAGGCCAGAGGTGATAGTCATGCTATTTTCTAAATGGCCCAAACACTTCTATTAAAGTATCACAGACATCTTTACTTGACCAAAACTGAATTAAAATTTTAACTTGTTTTACTAGTCAGATGAGTGTTTACTATTTTGTACTCCAGTAAGGGAAGGAAACATGTCTTTTCAAATGTGTAAGAAATGCACAAATTTGTGAGACGACAGCTGGTATGTAAACTCAGTAGGCATAATTTAAGCACTCTTAGAAGAATATACTTAACTAAATGGTACACCAAGTACTACTCAAAACTGCCTTAAAAGGATTAGTGGCACCTAACTAACAGCTAGAGAAAGTAAACTATTTATCTGAGCCAGATCAAGCCAGCCACAGGAAACTCTAACCATTTCTTCAGCTATATTTAGTATTTATCTTCAATTATTTCTATTCCATTTACTCTTTATCTCAGGCACTCACCTTTATTTTCCTCATTGTTCTATCCCTGCTTCTGCATTCTCCTTAATTCTGTTACCTACTCCCTTATACAATGGGATGGCACCAGGTTCCAACTTTGGCATGCTTATCTGTTTCCATTTCACTTTCATTATCTCCCCACTCCAGGGACTTGATCTACCCAGTATACACCAGCACCTAAGAAGCTGACTGCTAGCTCAAGCCTGTTTCTTGAGTTACAGGCTCCAATTTTTAAATGTCTACCTTTATATCCAGCCAGTAGGTCAAGTACTTCTCCTCAAAACCATCTAAATCTGATTATATATTCCTAATTTGCTTTTCTGAATCCCATATAGTAGTTAATAATATTTCCATTTACCTAGTCAACAGAGTAAATCCTGGGTGTCAGCTTTAATTCTTCCTCCACAATGAATCTCCACAGCCAGCCAGTGGTAAAGTCCAGTAATTATAGCTGTGAACTATTTCTCCCATCTGTCCTTTACATTCATGCTGCCACTGCTTGAGTTCTGGACAACATCAACTCTTATCTGGTCTCTTTTAATAGCTTGCCTCTTGAGCTTCTAAAGGAGTTTCTTCCTTAAAAATCCTTCCCATTCCCCTCATCATCTAACCACTCCCACCAGAAGCCTGCTTTCGTAATAGTCCCAGAATAGTAACATCTCAGAAAAACTGAGCCATCCCTCCACTCCTGCTGGGAAGAGAGCAAGGCTGAGCAAGGGTTGTGTTCTGCTGTTAAAAGACCTAAAACCAGTACAAGCTAAAACCATGGCATCTAACAACTTTATAAGGCCCTCTTGGGCTTTCCTTGTGGCTCAGCTGGTGAAGAATCCGCCTGCAATGTGGGAGACCTGGGTTCCATCCCTGGGTTGGGAAGATCCCCTGGAGAAGGGAAGAGCTACCCACTCCAGTATCCTGGCCTGGAGAATTCCATGGACATGTTCACAAAGAGTTGGACAAGGACTGAGCGACTTTCACTTAAAGCTGACTTATCTGTTTAGCTTCAATAATACTCCCTCTTGAGCAATGATTTTCAAATTGCCCTTAGAATGGCTGCCACATTAACCTGGTGGTCACAATCAGAAGTAATAGTCAAGAAAAAATAAACTATACTGCATGTGACAAGAGTAAACTGCTGCATGTTATCTTCTGTACGAAATATGCGTACATCATGATATGAGATTCTTCTGACTGTGAATTAGTCACCAAGTTTGAGGTTTTATTACTGGCAAAAAGATGACCTTTCCCGCTGCCTGCCTAGTACTGTTCCCTTCCCTTCACATATAAACTCTTCCTTATTCTTTAATATTTAAGTAGCTTAAAATTAAAAGATACAATTTTCACCCTCATCACACTGGGAAAAATGTTAAAGTCTACCAAGTGCTGATGAGAACATTGGAATCAGGGAGTCATTCAATGCTTATGGAAAAATTACTTGTATTTTTATTTGAAGCATTTTTTTAAATAGTGGAAAAACTGAAAATAACCGAATTATTCAAATAATGGAATACTATACAGCAGTTAAAATAAATTAATATGTATCAACATAGAATGTATAACCAATAGTGAATAAGAAAAGCAAATTTGTAAAAAAAAAGACACATTCTAAAGAGTATATTACTGATGTAAATTTTTAAAGACAAAAAAAGACTAAAACAGTCAACTTACACCTTATTAGTTGAGAAGTTATTAATGTGCATCAACAAATACCTTTCTACATTCAAAGTTTATATCATATAAATAAAAATATAGAAAAAGTGATCATAGTAAAAATAATGAAGTTATTTACAATTTCATGACTGGCTACAGGCTTCTCCAAGTAAGCCTAATATACAGGGCAGGTTGAAAACCAGGGCTCTAAAGCATAGTGATCAATAATTCTGTTAACGGAATTTTAGCTACTGTGATATTCAATCCTTTTACACCTTTATGAGTCTCTTATTTAACTGTAAATACTTATATATCGTATGCCTCTATTTTCCAAGCTGTGTTCCCCAGAATTAAAGACATTTTCTGCCTCCACCCAAAATTTCATGGTCACATATAAAAGCATCATCTGTTTAGGCTTACAGTTCTCAAACATATTTAACCATGGAGCCTCTTTCAGGGAACTCACATCAGTAATCTCCACCTTAGTGAAGTGAAGTCGCTTAGTCGTATCCGACTCTTTGCGACCCCATAGACTGCAGCCTGCTAGGCCCCTCTGTCCATGGGATGTTCCAGGGAATAGTACTGGAGTGGATTACCATTTCCTTCTCCAGGGAATCTTCCCAACCCAGGGCTCAAACCCGGGTCTCCCGCATTATAGACAGATGCTTTACCGTCTGAGCCACCAGGGAAGTCCAATCTCTACCGCTGGGTTTCAGCAACTAACATCTCTCCTAAGAGTGACACTGGAAATAAGACTCTGGACTGGCAGCCTCAGGCTAAAAAGAACTAAAAAAGAAAAAAAAATTTTTTTTTTTAAATTCAGAAACATTTCCCTACCTNTTTGCTTTTCTGAATCCCATATAGTAGTTAATAATATTTCCATTTACCTAGTCAACAGAGTAAATCCTGGGTGTCAGCTTTAATTCTTCCTCCACAATGAATCTCCACAGCCAGCCAGTGGTAAAGTCCAGTAATTATAGCTGTGAACTATTTCTCCCATCTGTCCTTTACATTCATGCTGCCACTGCTTGAGTTCTGGACAACATCAACTCTTATCTGGTCTCTTTTAATAGCTTGCCTCTTGAGCTTCTAAAGGAGTTTCTTCCTTAAAAATCCTTCCCATTCCCCTCATCATCTAACCACTCCCACCAGAAGCCTGCTTTCGTAATAGTCCCAGAATAGTAACATCTCAGAAAAACTGAGCCATCCCTCCACTCCTGCTGGGAAGAGAGCAAGGCTGAGCAAGGGTTGTGTTCTGCTGTTAAAAGACCTAAAACCAGTACAAGCTAAAACCATGGCATCTAACAACTTTATAAGGCCCTCTTGGGCTTTCCTTGTGGCTCAGCTGGTGAAGAATCCGCCTGCAATGTGGGAGACCTGGGTTCCATCCCTGGGTTGGGAAGATCCCCTGGAGAAGGGAAGAGCTACCCACTCCAGTATCCTGGCCTGGAGAATTCCATGGACATGTTCACAAAGAGTTGGACAAGGACTGAGCGACTTTCACTTAAAGCTGACTTATCTGTTTAGCTTCAATAATACTCCCTCTTGAGCAATGATTTTCAAATTGCCCTTAGAATGGCTGCCACATTAACCTGGTGGTCACAATCAGAAGTAATAGTCAAGAAAAAATAAACTATACTGCATGTGACAAGAGTAAACTGCTGCATGTTATCTTCTGTACGAAATATGCGTACATCATGATATGAGATTCTTCTGACTGTGAATTAGTCACCAAGTTTGAGGTTTTATTACTGGCAAAAAGATGACCTTTCCCGCTGCCTGCCTAGTACTGTTCCCTTCCCTTCACATATAAACTCTTCCTTATTCTTTAATATTTAAGTAGCTTAAAATTAAAAGATACAATTTTCACCCTCATCACACTGGGAAAAATGTTAAAGTCTACCAAGTGCTGATGAGAACATTGGAATCAGGGAGTCATTCAATGCTTATGGAAAAATTACTTGTATTTTTATTTGAAGCATTTTTTTAAATAGTGGAAAAACTGAAAATAACCGAATTATTCAAATAATGGAATACTATACAGCAGTTAAAATAAATTAATATGTATCAACATAGAATGTATAACCAATAGTGAATAAGAAAAGCAAATTTGTAAAAAAAAAGACACATTCTAAAGAGTATATTACTGATGTAAATTTTTAAAGACAAAAAAAGACTAAAACAGTCAACTTACACCTTATTAGTTGAGAAGTTATTAATGTGCATCAACAAATACCTTTCTACATTCAAAGTTTATATCATATAAATAAAAATATAGAAAAAGTGATCATAGTAAAAATAATGAAGTTATTTACAATTTCATGACTGGCTACAGGCTTCTCCAAGTAAGCCTAATATACAGGGCAGGTTGAAAACCAGGGCTCTAAAGCATACTGATCAATAATTCTGTTAACGGAATTTTAGCTACTGTGATATTCAATCCTTTTACACCTTTATGAGTCTCTTATTTAACTGTAAATACTTATATATCGTATGCCTCTATTTTCCAAGCTGTGTTCCCCAGAATTAAAGACATTTTCTGCCTCCACCCAAAATTTCATGGTCACATATAAAAGCATCATCTGTTTAGGCTTACAGTTCTCAAACATATTTAACCATGGAGCCTCTTTCAGGGAACTCACATCAGTAATCTCCACCTTAGTGAAGTGAAGTCGCTTAGTCGTATCCGACTCTTTGCGACCCCATAGACTGCAGCCTGCTAGGCCCCTCTGTCCATGGGATGTTCCAGGGAATAGTACTGGAGTGGATTACCATTTCCTTCTCCAGGGAATCTTCCCAACCCAGGGCTCAAACCCGGGTCTCCCGCATTATAGACAGATGCTTTACCGTCTGAGCCACCAGGGAAGTCCAATCTCTACCGCTGGGTTTCAGCAACTAACATCTCTCCTAAGAGTGACACTGGAAATAAGACTCTGGACTGGCAGCCTCAGGCTAAAAAGAACTAAAAAAGAAAAAAAAATTTTTTTTTTTAAATTCAGAAACATTTCCCTACCTTTATTTAGTGGAGATGGAAAGGCAAAGAGGATGAGGAGTAAACCACAACTCTTGACCTCAACTCCAGAGGAAGAATCAACCACAGATCATATGCTAAAGTGGAAAACTCAAAAGATATGTATTATGAAAATACAGCGAAGAATACCTAACACAACCTTGATGGCTGGAGATGGGCCCAGCAAGGTTATCAAGGATGACTTCCTATGAGAGGAATGTGTAAGTAAGCTTCACCCTTCAGCAAGAACAGAACCAGCTAAAGCAGTGGTCCCCAACCTTTTTGGCATCAGGGATATTTCACGGAAGACAATTTTTCCACAGATGAGGGCAAGGCGTGATGGTTTCAGAATGATTCAAGCACGTTACATTTACTAAGTTCCTTGAAAATGATTCAAGCACATTACATTTCCTGAGTTCCTTGAGCAGGAGGCAGAGACTAGTCAGTAATGAGAGTGATAGGGAGGGCTGTAAATAACAGATCAAGCTTCTCTCCCTCATCTGCTGCTCACCTCCCACTGTGAGGCCAGGTTTCTAACAGATCACAAGCCAGCAAGATCCGTGGTCTGGGGGTTGGGAGGGGTGGTGGGGTTAGGGACCCCTGGGCTAAAGGATGAAGGAGGATTCGAAGCAAAAGGGGCTACAAAGGTAAAGACACTGGTGGACGCAAATCAAACTACCCTGAAATACCATTTTTCACCTACAGGTTAACAAAGACCCCAAAATGTGCTAAGCTGTTTATGAAAAAATAACTACCTTCTTATATTGCTGGTGAAGGTATACACTGGTACAGCCTCTAAGAGCAGCAATTTGGCAATACTTATTAAAATTTCAAATTTTTCTCACTTAGCAATTTCACTTTTAAGTATTTAGAGTTTGATTCATTAACACAAATTACTACTTGTGTTATTCATAACACAAATTACTACTATTCATTACATAGTATATTTTTAAAAACTAAGGCATTTGCACACAAAGTACTACGTACATACTAAAAGGAATAAGGGGCAGAATGACTTAATGTTAGCACTGAGTAAAAGGGGATGAGATAAAGAAAAAGAATATTTCACTCTGTGGGTTTGTATGTATATATTATTTCTGGAAGGAAACACAAGAAATTAACATTGGTTACTTTCAGGGATAAAAACTGAGTGTCCATTGACAAGAATAAGAGAGTTTTCACTGTATACTCTTCTGTATCTTTTACATTTTGAACCATTTTAATGTGCTGCTGATACATAAAGAAATTAATTAGATAAGCACAACATCTAATGGAAATTAAAGCAGTTTGAAAGCAATGGAAAATGAAGTTCTAGACAAGAACTGATTAGAAATGAAGCTTAAGAGATGGACCCGAGTCAGTTCCTAAAAGACCTTGTTTTTAGCACACAAAGGATAATAAAGGTTCACCTACAATAACGCTTCTCAAAGTGTGATCTGGGGACCAACTGCAAACCTGGAGAGTTTGTTAAAAATGTGAATCCCTTAAGCATCAGCAGTCTTAAGGGTCTAGTTCAGAGCCCAGAGTCTGGGAGTTCTCCACAAACTGACTCTTTACATCGGAGGGGAAGAAAGATAAGGTTCAGGTACCTTCATTCTAACAAATTCCCTGGGTGACTCTATAGGTTACAGGGAGCTTTCAAGGCGTTCTAACCAGAGGAGTAAAGTGGCCAGATGTTCACTTCGGATAGACTACTCAGGTTCCTGTGTCTAGAAGATGTGAAAGGAGTGAGGTTCCGTTGGAAGGCTCTGGCAGGACTCCAGATCATGTTCGTTCATTTGATAAATACTCACGGTGCATACGCTACACTCACTGCGTGCGTGGCAGAAATGCTATCTGCCCAAGAGCTACAAGTTATACCACTGTTCTCAGAGTAAGGAGAACAAAATCCAAGGCGCTGCATCTCCCAAATCTGCTAAGACAGGAGGAACTAGGAAGAACTTAAGCCAGTGACAGAGGGACTACTAAATGAAATAATGCTATCCCATTAGGACGCTAATTTTAAAAGGAATTAAAACTGGAAACCATTAAAGGAGTTGCTTCTGGGGTTGTATGACTTGGAGTGGAGCCAGAGAAAGGTGGAAAAGGTTCATTTGTTATTTGGTATATATTAAAATATTCTGAAATAAAACATTCTCTTTGGCCAATCGGTGTGTTTATGATGGCAAAATCCTTTCCAATCAGTTTTGATTCATCCAAAGGTTTAGTCTGTGAATGGCATCAACCCTGATAATATAAGCTCCACCTCCACTGACAGCTACATCACTTATGAGGCAAGTGTAATAAAATAGTTTAATTAGTCCTTGCAAAGTTTTGAGCCAGGAAAGGTAAACTCACTGACTAAAAATTTATTCACAAGAAAAGTCACTGATCAGCTAGGGGGAAAGGAAGTACAAGAATTGAAAATAAACCAAAGTAAAACCAATATGAATGAGCAATTAAAAGTCAAACTTTGACCCAGTCTGTTTATGCTTTATCAACTAAGAAATATTTCCTTTAATTGTTTATGTTTCTATGAGGTTACAGAACCATGAAGCTTCAGAGTATGAAATTATACTTGCACTCTATCCCTCGTCTTCCATTTTCATTTTAACAAGTACCCTAATAGAGATCTATTTTGCCATAGAACAATCACCACCACCACCACAAAAGAGAACCATCTCCCCTAAAACTTCAGGTTACCAAGATACCATAGACACAGCCAGCCACGGTGCCAGAACACTCAAGGAAGCACTTGGTGACTGTCTTTTATACCCAATTCACATGACTCATATCTCTCAGTATCTTCTACCCCAGCAAAAGAGCAAACAACATTAACCGTATCATTCCTATCTCAGAATCCCATTTTAGAACAATTTCACACAGTCCAGTATTGTTTGGCCTGTCCTTGAACTCTGGTATGGGCTTCACCTAATACTATTCCATTCCAAATTTGTTGTTGTTTAGTCGCTAAGTCCTGTCCCAATTCTTTGTGACCCCAGGGACTATCGCCTGCCAGGCTCCTCTGTCCATGAGATTTCCCAGGCAAGGATACTTGAGCAGGTTGCCATTTCCTTCTCCAGGGCATCTTCTCAACCCAGGGTTCAAATCCATGTCTTTTGCTTGGCAGGAGGATTCTTTACCACTCAGTCACCTGGGAAGCCCTTCATTCTGAATACTGGCCTTAATATAAATACCTCAAATCAGTTACAGACAAATCCAATAAAACTTAGTTGAAATGATACCAACAGTAGCTATTTCAAAACTCTGTTCCACAGTTCAGAAGTGTTACTTCAAAAGTTTTCTTATTCCAAACAGCATACTCAAGCAATAGGCAAATATTTATCCATTACAGATTTCTCTTCAGATACTCAGAGTGGGTATACCAGGTAGTTCAATTTTGAAAGACTTGATTTGTCTTACCTTTAAAAGGTAAAAAGTTTTGATAAGTGGTAATCTAGTTTAGAGACCCAAGAATTAATCTAATTCAGATGTCACTCATATCATGAGGCCTTATACAAATTATTCAGAGTTTTAAAGTATCAGAAAGGGCCTTGGAGGCTCTCTAGTCCAATCCTAGTATTTCACACAGTGAACTAGGTAGACGCACCCTGAAAACTGGCAGCACCACACCAAAAGTACCGTTGTCACCAAGGAGCCCCAGAGAAGTTAAAAAGCAGCAGAGGAATTTGACCGCACAGGACTTGGGCCTGGCTCCAAGCTCCTGACCCCGAATCCCACACTCTGATCATGCAAACCAAGTATACTGTTTTTAACTATTGTGGGAGGCTTCCATAAAATTGTTATAAAGAACATATTTATGTGTATATAGCACTTGACAGCTTCTAAAAAGTATAACAGACCTACAGAATTAGAAGCAGGACCCAAAGGGCACCACCTCTTCCCCAAATCAGAAACAACTGCTGTTCACCTTTTTATTTCCTGCCTCACTCTCAGCTTCACTCCTTTAACACAAACTCAACTACTCCAACCTCCTGCTCAAACTGTTTGATTTACTCTTTAAATGATGCAAATGTTTTCTATAAACTGCTACCTTCAGACACTTTAGGAAAAGGAGAAAAATGAGCACCTAGCATTGCCATCAGATGAATACAGCGACCCTCCTCAATTAACTCATTAAACAATGAAACTAAATGTTGAAAATAGTCAGTACTTCTGGCTGGGGCTACAGTCCATGGGGTGGCAAGGAGTCAGACAGGCCTGAGAAACACTTTCACTTTCTGGAGCAGGTTGCCATTTCCTTCTCCAGGGTATCTTCTCCACCCAAGGAATGAACTTGGGTCTCTGGCATTGCAGGAGGATTCTATACCAGCTGAGCCACCAGGGAAGCCCTTCATTTTGATAACTTTACAAAATATTACCAAAAATTTGCTGATGATTGTCAACCACAAGTTCAGGACCAGAGTGTCTACTCTGGTACAGAATGCTACAGGATTATGGTTATGGGCAATTAATTCCAAAGTCTTTTGAGGTGGTGTCAACAATTAAGAGATTTCCAATGGAGATTTTTCCAGATATACTGTTCATCGTAGAAGACATCATTCTTCTTTTCCTAAAGTGGGGGTGGGCATAGGATCAGACGCTTCAAAAATAAGAGTGAAAGTAGGTAACGTTCACCACCTTAGTGAAGTCGCTCAGTCGTGTCCGACTCTTTGTGATCCCGTGGACTGTAGCCCACCAGGCTCCTCCGTCCATGGTATTATCCAGGCAAGAACACCAGAGTGGGTTGCCATTTCCTTCTCCAGGGGATCTTCCGGACCCAGGAATCGAACTCAGGTCTCCCGCATTGCGGGCTTTAACCTCTGAGCCACCAGGGAAGCTCCCATTCACCACTTAGGTGTATTTATATATTTTGCAAAGATATTAATAAACATCTATACTAAACATAGTCTGTTGTGGAGGCATTACTACACTACAGACATTTATCTGCCTTCGTTTAGACCTTTCTATTTAATAACATACATTCAAAGTCAAATTTCTCCCTTGCTCTTCCTAGCACCGGAGACACGTGAGCTTTTAAAGCAAACTCCTAGAACCTCGTCTGCGGACCACGTTCCAGCGCGGAAAAGGCTCAAGCCGACTGGCTCTCCGGAGTGCCCCCAGGCCTGGCAGTCGTGCCCAGTAAAAGGGGGTGTGTCCGCGGTACAAGAGCCCTCTTTTCCGCTGCCCGCAG
Organism: Neotragus moschatus; assembly: GCA_006410615.1. Classification (NCBI taxonomy): domain Eukaryota; kingdom Metazoa; phylum Chordata; class Mammalia; order Artiodactyla; family Bovidae; genus Neotragus; species Neotragus moschatus. The sequence continues at coordinate 1,601,900 of SJYA01002623.1, read as the reverse complement.
CGGCACCCAGGGGCCCCCTTTGCCCCCGGGGCGGCCTGGGGAGAGATTCCCAGAGCATCCAAGCTTCAGACCTACCTCGCTCCGGGTTGTTTAAAGGGGGTGTGGGTGGCGAGGACGCAAATGAATCCCCAAACCTCTCCCACAGTGGGAGTCCGTCTCCCACCCAAGGTTCTTCCAGACGCCCCGGCTTGGGGGCGGGGGTCTTCGCACTAACAGTGAACCTGCCCCTCTCTCTCTCTCTCCCTCTAAACATACACACACACACACACACACACACACACACACACACACACACACACACGTTCGTGCGCGCACGCAGGAGAGGGGAGCCTACAAGCGAAGCCGGAGGGAGTGGAGGGTAGCGTGTAGGGCAGGCCTGGCATCTGGGATGCCCCGGGAAGAAGGGTTGTCCCGAGAGGTCTCGCCCGAGGGGGCGCGGCCGGCCCCCCAAAGTCGCGGCCCGGGGCCCGGCCGAGACACAAGAGCGGGGGCCGCCGGGACCCACCAGCTGCTTCAGGTCCTCCTCCGAGAGCTCCGCGTAACGGTATCGCTGCTGCTCGAACTCGTACCGGGTGGTTTTGGCCACCACCACCACCCGGGACGGGCGGAAGCCGCCGTCGGGGCGGCTACCACAGCCCGCCAGCTCGCGAGGCTGCCCCTGCCCCAGGTGCCGCCGGCCGCCGCCTTCACCGCCGAGCCACGGCCGCGCGGCGGGGCCTCCCGCGCCCGGCCCCCTGAGCGCCGCTGCCCGGCCCCCAGCCACGCGACGACAGCTGCCCAGCAGGAAGCCTCGGTAACAAGTCATCGTCGGCCCGGGAGCGGCTGCAGGCCTCGGCTCCCCGCCGGCAGCACTGCGTGCCGTCCGCGCCGCCCCTACTCCCGGGTTCCCGCCAGACTGGCAGAGGTTAAGTGCACAGCACTGCGTGGCCCGCGCCGCGGGGGGACGTGCCCAGACGTTGACGGGGGCGGGGAAAGCTGGGCGATTGGGAGTCCGGAGAGCCCAAGAAAAAGGTGGGCGGGGAAAAGCGGGAGGCCTCCCAGTGGTGAGGCTGTGTTTGTTTGGGTAGCCTTTACCATCCACGCCTGCGCAATGGCCACTTCCCCGCCTGGGGCCGGACCTCCAGCTCCACCCCTTTCCCCCGCGTCTGCACCCGCCCCCCGCCAGGCCGACTCTGTGAGCCAATCAGAACCCGCAGAGGTTTTGGAGGCCGAGGAGCTTCGGGGATTGGCTGCGGCCGGGGGAAGGGCTGGAATTCTATTTGGCGTAGGAGCTGCACCCTGCTGGAACTGATCTGAGGTGGCGCTGGGCCTGCGAATAAGGTTTTAAGCGCCTGGCGGGAAAGCATGTGCAGCCACAACTCCTTGCTCTGGATTTTGTTTCGTTATTGCAGATAGACCCTTTGTACCTTCCTGCAGTATTGCGTAGCTAATGGATCCGGCTCCGGGCTAGGATCTGAGGAGACCGATTCAGGAATCGCTCTCCTATTTGAGGGGCCTACTACAGAATGAAAACGCAGAGTCCCTTGTTCAGAAATTGTTAAGAATTGCAAGGGAGAAAGAGAGCAATAAGCCGAGTACTAGGCTCGGCTAAGCCTGGGACCCTGTGGGGCTGCGCAGGTGGCAGCTATGCTAACCAACAAAAAAAAACTATAACCTCTTCCTACCCTCCCCCCGCCACCCTGGGGGCGGGGGCGGGGTTAGCCTTTGAGAAAAAGGTTGATGGATAGACGAGTCTGGCCAAGTGGAACATTTCTAGATGGAGAGATACGGTTGTAAAAGTAGATAGGAAAAGAGTGAAGGGTTAAGAATGTTAATAATTTGGATCTTACTCTGTACGCAGTGAAGGGAAAGTCGCTCAGTCATGTCCGACTCTTTGAGACCCCATGGAATAGTCCATGGAATTCTCCAGGTCAGAATATTGGAGTGGGTAGTTCCCTTCTCCAGGGTATCTTCCCAACCCAGAGATGGAACCCAGGTCTCCCGCACTGCGGCGGATTCTTTACCAGCTGAGGCACCAGGAAAGTCTAGTAGGCAGTAGTTGACCTTTTGGAGGCTTTTAACTGAAAAGAAATGAGTCCTGAGAGCAATGTTTGATGATTACTGATCTGGCTTTGGAATGTGGAACAAACTAGGAGGCAAGAGAAGGAAGGGCGACTTGGGCACTGTTGGCATAGTTACACTTAGATCCGAGCTAGAGAGTAAAAGTAATGAAAATGGAAGAAAATGCCCCTATTACAAGAGGGGAATCAAGTGGCAGAGCAGACCCTAGTTTTCGTCCCTCCTGCTCTTTAGATCTATTTGTTTTGGCACCCTCTTTGCTTCTTTGTAGTCCTAGCACTACCGGTAACTAGCTCCTGGACTTTGAGCAGGTTGCTTCATCTTTCTGGGCCTCAGATTCCTCATCTGAAAATGAGGGAGTTGAGCTAGAGTGATTCCAAGGTTCTGCCAAGCACAAAGTGATTCCAAATCTGCGACTTTTAGTTTTCAGCTAGCCACTACTGCCAGCATTCATTCATGGGTTCACCGAATACTTACTGAGTCCCTACTATGTGCCACGTAGTATATTAGACTGAAAAATACACAATGAGTCTGATAGATGTTTGCTTTCAGAAGGTCATTTACCCCTTCTGACCAGAAGCTTTGCCTCACAGCAACTGCTAATAGTGATTTGCAGGACACACTTAAGCATATGTCTTAACTTCTGTAGGATATGTTACTTGTTTGTAACTGAACATTCTCAAGGTCCTTTCTAGTCGTACTATTTCAATACTTGATAATTCCTTAGCTATCAGGAAGAAAGAAAAGGGAGAGGTCACAGATGACACTGCAGTTTGAAGCTTGGGTGACTAGCAGAAAGTCAGTTGATCCATTTGATAGAAAAAAATGAATCTAGAAAACCTGTTTTGGATCAAAATCTGTGAGTTTTGTTATGCATATGCAAAATTTCGGACCCCAACTCTTCCGATTTCACCATTAAGTACTCAAATTTTTAGATCTCCCCCATTTCCAGCTACAAACTTGTCTACACTGACATCATCTCATTTGATATATCTGTCCCTTTGTCCATTGTTATTTTTGGATCCCATCTTCTTCCACCTGCTCAAAAATAATGCTCTATCAAGTTATCACCTTTATTATACCTTTAATTATCCTTCTCTATTGGACTTTCCTCTTCACTATTTAAACATACTCATGTCTCAGACATCTTTAAATGAAAACAAAACAACAACAACAAAAAAACCTAGCCATCTAAGCCCTAGCTCTTTATATATTGCTGGTGGCTCAGGTGGTAAAGAATCTGTCTGCAGTGCAGGAAACCTGAGTTCAATCCCCAGGTGGGGAATATCCCCTGGAGAAGGGAATGGCAACCCACTCCAGTACCCTTGCCTGGACAATCCCCATGGACAGAGGATCCTGGTGTGCTATAGTCCATGGAGTCACAAAGAGTCAAACACGATTGAGTGACTTTCACACACATGTCTTCTCTTTATAGCTAAGATTCTTGAATGAGTCATTGGTTCATGATTGGTCAGCATCCCTGCCTCCTACTCATCCTTCATTCTGTTGTAATCTGGTTTCTCCCAACCACTTTACTAATTACTGCTATTTCCAAGGTGACCCAATATCTGTTTGTAAACTTGAAAGACATTTATCAACCCTTAAATGACTTGGTCCTTCTCCATTTGAAATGGTTATCATTTCCTTTAGAAATTTTCACTCTGGTTTGCAATGCACCAATCCCTAATGGTGTTCTGCCCATCCCTCTGTCCTCTTTCTGAGTTCTTCCTGAGCTCATCTTTAGGATCTATCCTTCCCTTTCCTTTCCTTCCATTTTGTCTCTGTCTCTCTCTCTCTCTCCACTCTTCTGCGTGAGCTTATTTACTCTTGTGTAATGAAAAGACCTTGGTTCAAATCACAGCTTTACTATTTATTACTTTTGTCAACCTTGAACTATTCCCTTAAGCTTTGTGAGCCTACTTCTTCATTTACAAAATATAACAGCTTCCTTGTAAAGTTATAAATAATATGTACAAATGCCTAGCCACATGCCCATTATGAGGTATAACTTGGCAAATATTAGCCCTCTTCACCTTCCATGACTTCAGCTACTATCAGTATCTTTAGCCCAGCCTATCTCCAGAGCTTTAGATCCTTATTTCTAGCTTCCTGTTGGATAGCATCTCTTGAGTCTTATATATATAACACGTGTTAATGGTGATCAAATTATATTTGATTACCTGCTATAAATGAGGCACTCTTCTAAGTGCTACTGATACACAAAAGATAGTCTCTCCCCTTGAAGAACATACAGTCTGTACAATGATAAAATTATACACAGGGTGTTATAGAAATTTGGAGGAACATATCTTGGCTTAGCCTAAGTGGAGTTAGGGAAAGCTTTCTGGGAATGTCTCAAGCTAAGTCGTGAAGAATGAGTCAGGTATTAGGCAGAATCAGCAAGAGTAAGAAAGGAATTCCACAGAGTAAACAGTGTGTGCAAAGGTATGAAGTAACAAAATAACAATTCTGAAAACCTAGAACATTTAGAGAGAGGCAGGCAATGGTGGGAGGTAAGGCTAGAGATTTAAGACAGAGGAAAGACATGAAATGTTATATCCATGCTTAGGAACTTGACATTTATCTTCTGTATGCTAGAAAGCCTTTGCAAAGATTATGAACAAATTTATTAAAAGAAATACAAGCAATGAGTACATATCTAAAGGATCCTCAGCCTTATTAGAAATCAGAAAAATGCAAATTGAAGTAATAGTGAAATCGTCTTTTATGTCCATCAGATTAGCAGATAGCAAGAAATTTTGGTGATCCACTGTTTGAAATTATTACATTATCAAGTATTTATTAGGCTAAACATTTGCCAGTTATTTCAGTAACTCCTCCAAGGCTGTAGTTTCCAAATATCATCTTAGAAATTTCAACTATGTTCAAGTATTCACATCTCTGAATTCCACATATGATGTCAAAAATTACCATTGTGAATTCCATGTATGATGTAAGAAATTACCAGTACTGTGGGTATAATCTGGCCATGCAAAACAAACTAAAGTGTTGGCATTTGTGGATTGAATATCAGTTTCAGCTACCCTCAAACAACTAAAATAATCTGTTTGAGTTTCGTACTCAGACCCCATCTATGACAAGGCTGGTGTCCTTTTCTTGCGAATAAGCTTACCCAGTGAGCCACATCTCAAGCAAGCTTTATTGTTCTCAACATTTTATGCGGAAGAAATTATAATTGTGGTGTTCACAACTTCAAGGTTTAAAAAAGTTAAGATTTATCCTTCCCAATCATTACAACCCCTCCAGCTCACTTCATGTACATTCTAATTTTGAAAGATATATACCACCACCCTCTGGCTTTTTGAAACATGACATCCACATACTCTAATATAGGATATTAGTCCCTGACAACTAAAGGTTCCTGGCTTTGGCAGAAATGGATGTAAAATATTTGAGAATATTTTGCTGGTTTATAATTAAGCTGAATAACTTGGTATAAAATTACTCTTGAGGGGCTTCCCTGTGGTTCAGCGGTAAAGAATTCACCTGCCAATGCAGGAGACATGAGTTCTAGCTCTGGTTCAGAAAGATCCCACACACCATGGCCCATAAGCCTGTCCTCTAGTGCCCGGTAGCCCCAACTGCTGAGCCACACACCTAGAGCCCATGCTCCCCAACAAGAGAAGCCACTGCAATGAGAAGCCCATGAACCTCAGCTAGAGAGTAGCCCTGCTCACCTCAACTAGAGAGAACCCAGGTAGCAATGAAGACCCAGCACAGCCAAAAAATTAAATAATTAAACAGTACTATTGATAGAAGAATGTTTAGATTGAAAGAAAAGAATTTGGATTTAGAAATCTAAATTTAGAAAATTTAGAAAAGAATGTTTAGATTAAATATATAATTGAGTATCATATTAAATATATCTAGAATATATTTAGAATAATATTCTAAAGTATATTTATCTAAGTAACTTTTAATAAAAGCTGGTTCTATGAAAGAAGATATGTGTGCTTTGAAGTCACCTGCCTAATAACTTGTGAAAATAAATATCATTATATGATTGATCTCTTCATATTAAAGAGGAGGACAACAAAGGATACAAAAAAGTCAAAAAGAAGAAGGCTTGATGAAGATATCAGGAAGACCCCCCCAGAGAAGGGAATGGCAACCCACTCCAGTATTCTTGCCTGAAGAATTCCAAGGACAGAGGAGCCTGGTGGGCTACAGTCCATGAGGTGGCAAAGAGTCGGACACGACTGAGTGACTAACACTTTCACGGAGCAGAGATGAAGATATAGAACAAGGAGAAACTATAAGATGTTCCTATTTCTATTATCACCCCAAAATATTACTACATATATGCATATAGAGTATAAGGAGGAATAGCAGGGTGGAAATGGGTTGAAAATCATAAGGTAAATATGTTTCTACTTTTAATAGTCATGCCACACTGCTGCTAAGTCGCTTCAGTCGTGTCCGACTCTGTGCAACCCCATAGATGGCCATGCCATAATCCTCAGAAAAAATGTTTGAGGCACTGAGAAAGTTCATCTTCACACTAAACACAGGGAAAGGAAGAACACGTTAGGAAGATAAAGGAAATCTGTTTCTCTGCTTTACTTTAACAGTTTAGTATAATCCTAGTGAATCCATACCAGCTAAGATCTTAGAACCAACTCTTTAATATGCTCTCAAATGTCTCCCAATTTATGTTATGCTTCTAAAGAAAAATTTCCTCTGAATTTGTTATGCTTCTAAAGAAAAATTTCCTCTGAATTTGTTCTGCATTAGAGTCACTCTTTTAGAATTTAAAAAAAAAACCACTTAAAATTCCTGTTTTTCCATTCTTTTGACTCTTCCTTCAGGTTAGAGCTCTTCTCTATTGTTTTTTTCCTTCTCTAGACATTTTCTCTCTTTCTCTTTCACATTAACTTCTCTTCAGTTCCTGAGTCATTGCTTAATTTAGAAGTAAAGGATTTTATTTACTGTATTTCTTCTATAGTCACTGGAAGAATAAATGAAAGTTAGATACTCTTAGTAGTTACAGAGTTACAGGGAAAGAGTAAAACTTGCAACAGTTGTAACATACTACCTAAATTATAGTCTAAAAGAGTAATTCAACTTTCATATGCTAAGCTTTCAAGCCTGAGTTCAGATTTGACAATAAATGCACATATATAATTGCTTTTACTATTATATATGGTACTATAATAAAATAATGTCACTTTTAAAAATATATATATTCAAATGTATATTTCCAAATGAATATTATTCTCCAACAAAGAAATGAAGCTGTAATGTTATTCCAAATATGTTTGTTTAGAACATTTTCAGAAATAATTTTGTAAGTGTGAAGTATTCCTTATTATGGACTAAATGTTTGTGTTCTTTCAAAATTAATCTGTTGAAAGCTACTTACAATGTAGTGCTATTTGGAGATAGGGCTTTAGGAGGTAATTGGGCCCTGGTCTAATGTGATCAGTGTTCAAGAACTTGCTCTTTTTCTCCCCCACTCACTCCTTGTGTTCCCACAAGAAAGAGGTCATGTGAGGTGGCAGACCCTACAAGCCAAGAGAAGAGGTCTCAGGATGAAACCAACCTGTCAGCATCTTGATTTTAAACTTCCCAGCCTCTAAAACAGTGAAAAATAAATTTCTGTTGTCTAAGTCACCCATTTTGTGGTATTTTGTTATGCCAGCCTGAGTAGATTAAGATGCCCTTAAAGGAGAATTGTTTAAGTGAGACAATCAAAAGTCACTTTGATGCCATGGGGTGATCATACTGGATTGAAAAGTGACATGTGGCCATAAGTAGTGATACTGATTTTCTTGTGTAACTCCTGAAGTGTGTCTAAAGCACATCTTAAAGGAGAAGCATCAATTGAAATTACTGTGGCTTATCTTAATAATGGCATTTAAGAAAAAAATTAATTTGGCTACATATGATATATTTGTTTTTTAAAAAGTCTTGGTACAGCCACACCTGCTGCTGCTGCTGCTAAGTCACTTCAGTCGTGTCCAACTCTGTGCGACCCCAGAGATGGCAACCCACCAGGCTCCCCCGTCCCTGGGATTCTCCAGGCAAGAACACTGGAGTGGGTTGCCATGTCCTTCTCCAACAGCCACACCTACTAGAATATTAATGGAAATTCAATTATATAAGTAAAGCAAAGAACACATTAACATATTTCACTTTTTGTATAATTACTATTTTGATACATAGGTAATGTATTTTGCTCATTCCTTCAACAAAAATTGGATACTGACCTTGAGTCAAGCATATATTAAAGTGCAATAGACATAAATGCAAGAATAGATATTTCTTTAAAAGAATTTATACCATGAATAAATAATCTTATAGAGTTAGGGAATCCAAAGGTTAAATGAAAACATACATTTCCCAGAAGAAAAAACATGATAGAATAACATATTATCATGCAGTTATAATGTTTTTCAAAGAAATGACTCTGGAACTTTTATAAAATATGTTTTATGGCCAGACAACATATGACTGAAAAATAAATACCTTAGTGAGATATTTATCAAATCCAGCAATTTACAGTATCAACTATTGTATCCATCAATGTGATGAATATTCCAAATTAGTAATCAAATCTTATTCTAAATTAACTTCTTTTATTTATTTTTTTTTTTCACAGCCACACTGTTTAATGCAATTGTGTTGGGTGCCAAATTCCTGTTTTTGAAGACAATGTTCTGCTATTCTGGATGCCTGACGACCTCTGCCAGCATTCAGAAGTTGTTTTGTAGATTTTCCTCTGCGTTGAAATGTTCTTTGGATGAATTTGCTGAGGAAAAAGTGGTCTCCCCGTCCTATTCCTCCGCCATCTTCTCCAAATCCCCCTAAATTAACTTATTTTAAAATAATAAATTTTGAACTGTCCATAAGTCATATATTTCTTAAAGTCTGTCATTTTCTTCACAATAATCAAAATATAAAACCTCAGAATTATTATACTACATCAGAGAAATACTTTAATTGCAACAAATTATATTTCTTAAATTTTCCTGTTAAATTGTTCAAGGAATGAATAGGATCTTCTCATTTAGTGATTAGGATGGTTTAGATTTTTTCAGTAAGGTGATTTTTTTCAATGAGATGTTTTCTTTGTAGATGTTGTCATGTTCATAGCAGTACTCATGAACAGGCAGCCAACTGTCTGTGGGTCCACCTATAAGAATCTGTGATATAAATTTAAAATTGAATACAACTGAACATGAATATTCATGAATATGCATGCTATCAAGGAAATGAAACATATAGAATCTGTATTTTTTAAGTAATATTTGGAAATGTTCCTAATTATAAACATAATATTTTCATATAATTAAACTTTTCCTTGATTCATGGGCAACAAAGTTTAAAAAGTCAGACATTTTATTGCTTCCGTTACATTTAGCATTTGTGTGCAACACTCCTGGAGAAAGTGCTAGAAAAGTTAGCAAGAAAAGATAGGTTCATATGATTGACATTTACTTTCCCTTATTCCCAGTGTTTCTCATTTTGTTTGAAGATAGTCACATATCACCCCTGTCCTGAAATGAAATATGGTACAATATAGGATCTATTTATAAACATGACATTTGTTGATTAAATAATTTTGCCACTTAATCTTAATTGCAAGTTAACATTTTTAATGGATCAGTTCAATCGTTCAACCATATCCAACTCTTTGCAACCTTGTGGACTACAACATGCCGGGCTCTGTCCACCACCAATTCCCAAATCCTGCTCAAACTCATGTCCATCGAGTTAGTGATGCCATCCAACCATCTCACCCTCTGTCATCCCCTTCTCCTGCCTTCAGTCTTTCCCAGCATCAGGGTCTTTTCCAATGTGTCAGTTCTTTGCATCAGGTGGCCAAAGTTTTGGAGTTTAGCTTCAGCATCAATCCTTCCAATGAATATTTAACACTGATGTCCTTTAGGATGGGATTCCCTGGTAGCTCACCTGGTAAAAAATCTGCCTGCAATGCAGGAGACTCCCATTCAGTTCCTGGGTCGGGAAGATCCCCTGGAGAAGTAAATAGCTACCCACTCCAGTATTCTTGCCTTGAGAATTCCAGGGACAGAGGAGCATGGCAGGTTACAATCCATGGGATCACAATCGGATATGACTGGGTGATTTTCACTTTCACTTTTAACGGATACCAACTCGTTTCTAATAGACCTCATTCTGTTGTTGACAATATAAATGTTATAATGATTTTAATTTATAAATTTCATACAGTTAAAAATAATTAAACCTTGTATTTGATAGTAACAAGAAAACTCATATTCACTTAGGTCTCTGGCTCCCTGAGTCTAGCAGTTTATGATCCTGCTCTGCGTGTTTCGGATATTCTTCCTTGTGATTCCATTTTTAGTACTAGGCCAAGGAAGCTATTTCATCAAGTTTTGCACATGTTCTTTGATAGATTCTTAAATTATGTATGATTAAAATAGCTTTAAGATTTAAATGATCAAAAATTGGGGAAATGCCTGCTAATACACTATTTTTGTAAGTCCTTTGTCAGTCCTCTTTAAAGCAAAATTCAGGGCTAAATGAAACTATTACTGAAAATACTTGGATGACTTTATTGGAATAGCTATATCTGTATAATAAAGCTGGGCTTATTGTTTCCTTGACAAGGTTTTTTTCCAAATATAACGATGGATTTTAGTTTTAAATTCGCTCATCAGGACAAGCACTAAAACCGAAAAATGCATTAACCAGTGGTTCCACTGCTTGTTCAATTTACCAATCCTGATGTAATAAAAGAAACAGCACTTTTTGCCCTAAGTAAAGAAGGTCTTTGAAAATAAAGCAGTCAAATTCTGAAAAGGGGATAAACAGAGTTTATCAGTGTTCCAAACCAGATTTGCCTGTTGGCTCCATTACCAATATTTATAATTTCTCTTATTATGGCCAATAATAGGAGAATGAGAACAAGTGAAGAGAAATATGAATATATGATTAGTTTCAGTGTAGCGATGAATACTTTACATTGTAAATATGGTTTTTATATGAGATGTATATGCAGATGATATGCAGGTGTTGCAATAAGACTGACTTTTGGTGAAATCCCAATACAGGTCACTGTAGAAGTCTGATTTTCAGACCTGCTTCTCAGATCCAAACATCTAGGGCTCTAACCCCCCACCCACTTTGAACAGACAAGTTCCACTTTCTAAAAATCTGTTTCCTATAAAGGGTTGTGAATAAGATCTCCTTCTTAAACCTCAAACCAGCAGAAGAAAAGTTCTTTACCTGATCTTGCTTTAGTAGCTTGGATGAGATACTCTTCATCCTCATCACAGCTATCATAGTTAAACTGTTGGAGGACTGTCTCCGACTGGCTTTCAGTTTGATTTGCATCTGTCTGCTTGTCGAAGCTTCGAAGTGCAACAAGACGGTGATGAATGGCTGTGTGCATACGTCCTGTGTCTTTGGCACTGGCCTACAAGAGGTAAATTAAATTTGTTGAGAATATAAGTAACTCAGTGATAGCCACACTTTACAAATTTGTATTCTTTTACTTTAATAAGGAAAGAATTATATGGCATAAATCTAGAATGTAAATAACCCTAGAAACAAAAGGGTAAAGAGCCAATTCATCTTGAACCAAATTGAATCCTAACATAGATAATATGATAAGAGGTCCCAATCTGTGCCTTGAGAAAATGAAATTTTGTGATTTGAAGTTTATATTTGAATTTGTTTGTTAGGACCATTCTTCCTCCAAACTATGTTACAGTGTAGAAAATTAGAGAGTTAGAGGGGGAAAAAAAGACTTTCATTTCCTTTACTTCACTTGCTTAGACAGCCCTGAAAGCTGCGTTTGGTGGTTTAGTCACTAAGTCGCCCACCAGGCTCTTCTGTCCATGGGATTTTCCAGTCAAGAATACTGGAGTGGGTTGCCATTTTCTTCTCCAGAGTATACAGGGGATCTTCCTGACCCAGGGTTGGGACCAGAGTCTCCTGCATTGCAGGCAGATTCTTTATTGACTGACCAGGGAAGCAAGCCGCATAGCTCCGCAGAAAGCTCATTCAAATGGTCAATGATGCTGTACCATAAATACATCAGAGGTCGTTGGTTTTATACTTTTCTATTTTTCCCTTCCAATACTTTTTCTATTTTTATGTTTATTATTAATATAAAAAATAGCAGTGAGAATAACATTGGTATAACATTTGCTGTCATTATATTCTTTTATTTTTTTCAATCCTTATAATAAAACTGTAGGTTAATTATTTAACAATAATTTATTTGCTAATTTTTATATTAATGAAAGCATATAGTACAGATATTAAATAAATACTTGTTTCACTTTCCCTTTACAGATAAGAAAATTATGGCTCAGAAATGCACAGCTTGTCTGAGTCTGCACAGCTAGTTGACGGACTGGCTGGGACTTGGTTTTCGTCATTAAAGTCAGCACTCCTTAAGGTAACATGTCAGTGGCTTACATTTTTGGATCTTTTCACTGTTTCAAAGAAAATCTGGGGAAAGTTTTCTCTTTGCTAATCCTTCAAAGAGCTACCAAATATTTCAAAGGCAAGAACTGAGGAGTGAACCAAATTTTGGGGAGAAGAGTCTTTAATATAGTTTTTGTTAGTATGTTACTAAGCTGCCTTACGGAGAAGGCAATGGCACCCCACTCCAGTACTCTTGCCTGGAAAATCCCATGGACAGAGGAGCCTGGTAGGCTGCAGTCCATGGGGTTGCAAAGAGTCAGACACGACTGAGCGACTTCCCTTTCACTTTTCCCTTTCCTGCACTGGAGAAGGAAATGGCAACCCACTCCAGTGTTCTTGCCTGGAGAATCCCAGGGACAAGGGAGCCTAGTGGGCTGCTGTCTATGGGGTCACACAGAGTCAGACACGACTGATATAACTGAGCAGCAGCAGCAAGCTGCCTTAATTATTTTTAGGGAAAAAGTACAAATGAAATAAATTATTTTTGTGTCTCATATTGTATTAGATATATAGCAGGTGTTGAGTAAATATCTGTTGACTTCTCACTAATTTAATTTTTTATATTATGTGAAGTGAAAGTCGCTTAGTCGTGTCCAACTCTTTGCAACCCCATGGNGCAAGCTGCCTTAATTATTTTTAGGGAAAAAGTACAAATGAAATAAATTATTTTTGTGTCTCATATTGTATTAGATATATAGCAGGTGTTGAGTAAATATCTGTTGACTTCTCACTAATTTAATTTTTTATATTATGTGAAGTGAAAGTCGCTTAGTCGTGTCCAACTCTTTGCAACCCCATGGACTATACAGTTCATGGAATTCTCTAGGCCAGAATACTGGAGGGGATAGCCTTTCCCTTCTCCAGGGGATCTTCCCAACCCAGGGATCAAACCCAGGTCTCCTGTACTGCAGGTAGCTTCTTTACCAGCTGAGCCACAAGGGAAGCCAAAGGTATAATTTTTCTTCAGTAAGTTAATTAACAAAAAATATTGAGAGAGTATTTGTAATTGAAACATAAATATTGTTCTGCTGCTTTGATTTTTTTTTACATTAAAATTTAAAATGTCTTTCACTGGTGTAGAGTGTATATATACATATATATGCATATTGCCAAATTCATTCATGTATTTTCATTCAAGAAATTCAAAACAAGAAGTAAAAGCACAATGATATATACTTTTTGAACAACAAATTTCCAAAGCTTAAAAAAAATTTCCAGGAAGTACCATAAGAAAATGCTAGTGAGAATGAAAATTGGTTCAGTCTTATAGAGATAAATTTGTCAAGACAGTCAAAACCTTTTCGCAAGAAAAATAACATGTATGGACATAGAGGATTCTTTGCAGAATTTATAATAACAAACAGATTGAATTACCTAAGTATTTAACAAAGTGGAATTAGTGGGAATAATTATGGTATATAATAGAACAAATTATTTTCACCTATAAAAGAATATTGAAGAATGGACTACAGTTTAATATCAGAAAACACTCATTTTCATTGATAAGTGAAAAGATTACATATATGTATTTCACAATCAAATGTTAGCTATTTGATCTCCTCCATCAGTTTATTAAGTACATTATTATTGCCTTCCATTGCAGATGAGTAAAATCAGGTTGAGGAAGGCTAAATTACTTGTCTGAAAGTCATACAGTATGTACAATATGGTGCTGCTACTGCTAAGTCACTTCAGTCGTGTCCAACTCTGTGCAACCCCATAGAGGGCAGCCCACCAGGCTCCCCCGTCCCTGGGATTCTCCAGGCAAGAACACTGGAGTGGGTTGCCGTTTCCTTCTCCAGTGCGTGAAAGTGAAGTTGCTCAGTCATGTCCGATTCTTCGCGACCCCATGGACTGCAGCCTTGCAGGCTCCTCCATCCATGGGATTTTCCAGGCAAGAGTACTGGAGTGGGGTGCCATTGCCTTCTCCAACATATATATATATATTATAAATATGTATTATAAAACTAAAATATAATATAAGACCAAAATGTTAATGGTGACCATCTCTAGGAGTGGAATTTTGGGTGATTTTTATTGCATTTTGTTTGCTAATATCTAAAAATTACCCTACAGTTTAAAGTCAGAATGAGCCAGATATTGAGCAGCAGAATCTAGTCATAGTTTAATCTAATCTAATCATAGTCTCAGTATCAGACTTAGTCTCAGGCAGGGTGCTTTACCCACTCAAAGCCAGGGGCATCTTGTCTAGCAGAGTATCCAATATTATCTGCCTAAATGGTAAACAGGGTTTAGGCATTTTACTTTAATATTTTAATACTCAACATCATTTATGCCTAACAGTGCACTAAAATCTTTGATTTTTCACCAGCGGCCTCTTGCCAAATTTTTTTACCATTATTATGTGGAAGCCAGTTTACTTGTATTATCATCTTCTGAGTCGCTTGGATACTCAGGCTTCTCATATCTCCTGATCCTCAGCATGCGGGGTTATCCAGCCTTTTTTCTCACCTGACTCATGTCAGCTTTGTCTCTTTTGCCTGAATCATATTTGAGGTCAAGCATCCCTGCCAGAATAGCTAAAGCTGTTGCAAACCTGTTACCTTGGAGACTGACTCAAGTCCGGAATTGGAAATTGCTATTGGACTGGTTCTTTTAACTTGCTAGCCCTGTGTTTTTCCATTTCTCACTGGTTCCTTTCCAGTGATCTCAAAGCCTCAATTTCAGCACGCAGTGTAAACATCAAAGTGTGGATTGTGCTGGCCTCCTAGGAGCCAATCCTGACAGTAGTATCTCTGGTAATTTAGTAAGACTGCTGACATAATTTTAACAGTAAAGAAAAATGGAGAATCTGACAGTATATACCAATACAGCTGTCTCAAGAGTAGTACCAATTGATTACTTTAAATTGGTGTTAATCTCTAAACTTCATATCAAATTTAGGTCTGGTATAGACTGGCGTGCTGCAGTCCATGTGGTCGCAAAGAGTCGGTCATGACAGAGCAACTGAACTGAACTGAATTGAACTGATTAGACTATAAACAACCATAATAAATGGTTGATTTTTTGCCAGTGGTACAGGTTAGTACAATAAAATGGGGAAAAAAATTAGTGACTACAGAAATCTGTAAATATAGTAGGATAATCCTTTATCACTGAAATTTGTCACTTACCTGAATTAAAAACACTTTGACGTTATAGTCTTCTAAATCGGTAGCTGTTATTTGTAAATTTTTGTTATTTGCTCTTTGAATCTCCATCTGAGCCCAGAGTTTGCTGTTGAGAATCAGCCTCAGGCTGCCTTGATTGCGCATAACTAAAATAGGAAGGTGAATTTATCAGGCTTTAGAAGGTTGATTTGTTAGCCTTTCAGAGGAATTTGCCATTATGAAAGCAAATAGATCTGGTAGTTGTTATTCAGACTCTGTTTTCGCTACTAAATTGCAATTTAATTGACTAGATTATAATTTGGTTTCCAAACTGAGCTTTATTTTGTTGCAGGACTCTGTAGTTTAAGTGCTAAAAATGCTATATTCTTTCACAGTAATATTTTAAAATGGTTAAATTTTAGAATTCCATTGAGAACCTAATGGTCAGAAGAATATTTACCCAAGAATTGCTCACAATGGAGAAAACTAAAACAAAAACTTGAAGCATTCAAAATATCAAATTACTTAAATGATGGCACAGCTATTGAAGATATTATGACCTCATTAAGAATACTGAAAAAAGGTAATTATTAATGTGGAAAGATGACCATGGTATACTATATAAAAGAAAAAATCAGATTAGAGAGGTATATAAATACCATGTATCACAAATTTTTCAATGTTTTGTATACATTAGTAGTAGTGTTAGTCACTCAGTTGTGTCCAACTCTTTACGACTCCATGGACTGTAGCCCACCAGGCTCCTCTGTCCCTGGAATTCTCCAGGCAAAAATACTGGAGTGAATTGCCATGCCCTTCTTCAGGGGATCTTCCCAACCCAGGGATCGAACCCGGATCCCTTGCATTGCAGGCAGATTTTTTTTTTTACTGTTTGAGCTACCCAGGGAGCCCCACATTCATTGCATACAAAGTCTTTAAGAATATATTTTGTTAACAGAGGCTAGCTACTACAAGAAAACAGGCCTATGAGTAATTTATTTATTTATTTTTTTCCTTTCTGTCAGTCTATGTTTTCTGTCTTCTGTAATGGACGTGTATTACCTGTATAGTTTTTTTTAAAGTTGTTTTTGGCAGGTAGTGGAAAGAGAGAAAGAGTAGGAAATAACTAATATGTGCCTTGGGAATTATACTTAGGTCATTTAGAAACCTGTTTCTCCATGATCCCACTCTCTTAGTCTGAATTCTATTCCTTACTCCCTTCTTGAGCTTGATATCTGAAACTCAACAAATATCCATTTACCAGCTTCTGCTTGTAGTCTCCCCCACAAGCTTTGATTGTTTAATATTGACCAGTAAACCCATCCCTGCCCAAATCTCTGCCTGTGCTCACTTTCAGTTTGGACCTCTGAACAATGCCCAGTGTGTCTCCTGGATGCCAGAAACCTCCTCAACCTTGCAGTTTGGCTGACCAGATTCTGACCAACACTCTGCCTACAGGATTCGATAACCACACACCATTATTTACTTGGAAACTGACCTTTCATCCCAACCCACGTTCTGCGCTTAGAATGCCAAGAATAAATTACAGGACAAATACTCTCTTTAGAAAAACTATTCCACTTCAAAACTAAATCCATCATATTCCTTTAAATAATAATGAGATCCCTATTTAGGTGTGTGCTGGGCTGGGCAAAGGTGCTTTATGTGCATTTTCTCACTGAATTCTCACCCTCACTAATTCATGCACTTCTGTTATCTGCATTTTTAACTGATGCAACTAGAGTAGAAGGAGATTAAGTAATTTATCCAAGGTCACTAGTTAGTGATGGAGCCAGACCTGGAACCTGTGTGGTCTGAGGTCAGAGCCTACTTTAATCAGGAAGGTCCTATAGTACCTTAAAAACAATATTGTGTTCAGCAGTCTAATCTATTGACACGTAACACACCTCCAGAAAATGATGTGTATCTATATTGGAAAATCTTCCCTGAAAATTAGTGACTTGCTTTACAAAATGATTCCTTACTTAATCTTGACCGGAATGTTCCACAATCACTGCTTGCTGTGTCATTCAGTCTCAAAGCTCCTCTGCCCCTTTCAGTCCAGGACTGTGTTGTTTTGTTGAATATAAAAAGCTTGCAGTTGATCTAAAGGAAATTTTTTTTTAATGTCAAAATACGAAACATTTTTCAAAGTGATTTCTTTCCTATGCTATAACACTTTTGTTTGATATCTTATCAGAATAGTCTTTGTTAATGATTTCCAAACCAGCTTTAAAATTTTATTTAGTTTCTAAAACAATATAATTTTTGAATAGTTCAAACGTTAAAAGGCAAAAAGATGTACAAAGTGAAAAGTAGCTCCACTGATACTTGTCATCTACCAATTTTCACCCCCTACAGCAGTTGATCACTGTTGCTAAATATTTTGTTTGTCCTTTTAGAGATGTTTGTATGTCTATACATGTCAATATGTATATACTTTCCTGTTTTTTTCTATAAATGGTAGAATACATATGTCTGCATCTTGCTTTTTCACTTAATGATTTATCTATGTATACCAACTTTTAAATTAAAGTGTTATTTGAATCAAGTAATTTATCTGAAAATTAAGAAATCATGGAACTATCTGTGTGCTTTAAAAATTTTAATAAATATAGCATCAGAACTAAGATGTGATACCACAGAGTACCATACTATAATTTAATGCTTACCAGTGGCTCTCAAATACTACTGCGTACAAGAATCCCCTAGATGACTTGTTAAAAATATAACATGTCAGGGCCTTACCCCTAGTGACTACTTCAGTGAATCTGGGATTAATCTGATCTGAGAGTTATGCTGTGAGACACACTTGTACAGTAAATGCATCTGTAGATCAAGGGGGAAGAAAACAGGAATGAAGAGAGTCTAGGGTAAAGCAGATGGAGAAAGCCTAAGGGAAATCTGTGCTTTGTTGAACGTGATTGAGGTGTAGTAATTACATTTCATATGCCGAGACTGATAGCTACACCGCTTATCCAGTTCTGTGCGACCCCATAGATGGCTCCAGGCTCCCTGACCCTGGGATTCTCCAGGCAAGAACACTGGAGTGGGTTGCCATTTCCTTCTCCAATGCATGAAAATGAAAAGTGAAAGTGGAGTCGCTCAGTTGTGTCCAACTCTTAGCAACCCCCTGGACTGCAGCCTACCATGCTCCTCCTCCATGGGATTTTCCAGGTAAGAATACTGGCGTGGGGTGCCATTGCCTTCTCCTATGTGTGATACTATATACCAGATCTTTAAAATTCTTGATTTGTGTACAACTCAAAACTTACTTAAAATAACTTTTAGGATAAACAAGGTCCTACTATATAGCACAGAAGGAACTATAGTCAATATCCTGAGATAAACCATAATAGAAAATATAAAAAAGAAAGTGTATATATGTATGAGTCACTTTTCTATACCACAGAAATAACCTCAACATCGTAAATCAACTTTACTTCAATTCAAAAAAAGAGCTTTTAAAGGAAAAAGAAAATTTTTATTATCTTGAACTGAAATCAGTTTCTCTCTCTGCATTTTTAACTTTCAATGTAAATAGGATTTTAAACCATATGCTAATAACTGATAATAAAGCTGACATGAAAAGTATAAAATATAGGTCTGGAGTTACTTTAAGACTGGGTCCTTGGCTGTCTTCTTTCTAAGGGACTAATAGGAATGTGAAACCAGTAATCCATTTTCCTGCAAATCACACACACAAATGTAAGAATACAACAAAATGTTGGTTTAATATTTGAAAGCCTCAAACACTTTAATTTAAACAGCCAGCTCTTTATGAAAACTATACTTTTGCCTTTATCTTTAAAGATGTCTCTGTTGAGGGTAACTTTATTCCAGAAAGAGCAATACACAATATACAGACCTCTAATACATTGTGTTCTGCCTCCTCCCCTGTTATAACATCAATTTTCTCCAGCAAACATTTTGGTGATGGTTTAAAAGAGAACGCAGTAGCTGATTCAATTAGGGATATATTTTCAATAGTGTCTGTTCCTAAGAGAAAATAGAGGAAAAGAACACGTAAAATGCCCCATTTTATCCACTGTNGCTCTGCCTCCTCCCCTGTTATAACATCAATTTTCTCCAGCAAACATTTTGGTGATGGTTTAAAAGAGAAAGCAGTAGCTGATTCAATTAGGGATATATTTTCAATAGTGTCTGTTCCTAAGAGAAAACAGAGGGAAAGAACACGTAAAATGCCCCATTTTATCCACTGTGAAAGTTCTTTTTGCCCGTTAACATGCACGTCTCCTTAGCTTTTTATAACAGTGAGTGTTTCCAAAAAATCAAACCGCTCGTCTTTAGGCATATCTCTTTAATGATCCCCCATATCATGAAGTCCAAAAATTATGAAGGCTTTTATATCATGTAACCAGATTTATATGCTTTAATCTTCACCAAAGATTTTAAACAATGGATTTTGGTTTTCGTATTTTATAGTTATTAAACAAATGACATGGCAAAACAGGAAATATACTAGTTGAATGAGATGTTTTACAAATGAAATAATTCTTACTTGAGTTTGGAGAGTTGATAGGAATTTTTAAAGTGAATTTGAATGGTTTTTCCTTGATGGATAAATCACTTTCGAATTGAGGCTGAGTGAGTTTTTGAGGGCCCTAGGTGGAAGAAAAAAGATGCCTTGCTTAATTTTATCTCCTTATATTTGCAGTAACCCAAGAGATACTTTTGTTCTTCTGTCTCAATGTGGGAAACAAACCCAACAGCTCTGTTTTTGTTTTGGGATCCTCTTGTGCTGAACGGGAACTCCTCCCCATTGTTAGAAAACCTTGGTTCTGATCTAAGGAAAGAATCTAGTTACCACCAGCCTACTTCAGGTGGCATCTAGTTCCAGGGACAATGGGACACCTTTCAGAGACCCACAAGGAAGTAGCAGCTGTTCCAAGTTACCACTACAACAACTTGATGCCTTGAAGGAAGTGCAACTGATGTCAGTTTTCAAATTATTTCAGTATTCCCAACAGTCCATTCTTTCTACCCATTTAATATAAAAAATTAAAAAGTTGCCCAAAGAACCCACTAACTGTGTCATCAGATCATCATTACAGAATGAATCCTAACTTATCCTCTGACATAGCAATCGCTTTTAAGGCTGCACACATGGGGCTTTTGCACATGTATTGTAATTGACACTTGTGTGAAAAAAGACCAAGTAATTGCCAGGACATTTACAACCTCCCACACAGTGCTTGTATACCTCCCTGCAGAACAGGGAGAATTGAAGGATACTTCAGAGCTTAGTTTTATATCTCTTCCCTTATGAATTCAAGATTCTTTCATTTTATTTAACTGGGCCTCAGGATAATCTGTTAAAACTGGTAGAGATGGGTATAATTATTTCCATTTTAAGAAAAGAGAAACTAAAACACAGAAAGTCTAATGACTCACTCTAAAAGCACATAACCAGCAAACAAATCAGGAGGCATCATGGCCTTCAAATCATAGGGCCACAGGATTACGGGATTAACTAAAGGACAAACACGGGTGATCTCTTATAGCTCCTGCCATCCTAGAATGTTATCCACTTAAGAAGACAGGAAGCTCAGGTTCCTTTGTAAGTCAGCCTTGAAGTGCTCATAGGAAATGCACACAGGTACCTGCCTCCTCATGCCAAATCTATAATCCCCACCGTCGCTCATTTGTACTGGTATCTCTCTCTCTCTGTTCTAGACTGTAGACAACTCTAGATGACAAGGTCTTCTTTAGCTTTGTATAACTGGGTGGTTTTCAATCCTGGCTATATGTTCAAATCATCTGACATCTGACCTCACCCACAGAGATCCTGATCTAATCGGTTTGGGGAGATGACCAGGCATAAAAAGTCCTCTGAAGGCTCACCAGATGATTGTAGTATGCCACCAAACTTGAGACCAGTGCCAATGCTTTATGTATCATAAAAACACAGACGGTGTGGTGTGTTAACCACGTATTAAGTGAGTCAAATGTTAAAGTTGATCCCATGAGGTTTGAAGAGTATTGTATTTGTGTCTGTGACATCTTACAGAAGCTATGACTAATCTAAAATAAATGTGCTTAAAAATACTGCCGGCAACTTCACTTTGGAAGTTGGTCCATTCTGGTTCAAATCCAAAGATGTAGGTCAACAGCTCTAGGATTGCTGGAGCCGACCTTCATCTTGGGAGTGACAGAAAGGCATTGCTAAGCTGAAGAACTGTGATGCTTCTCTTAGAATTGGGGTTGAGCCTGAGACAGGT